>JAGFNQ010003141.1:0-183011 GCA_024364735.1 Boesenbergia rotunda
GCTTCATCAATTTTTCTAGGTTCAATTTCGGAAATTAAAGCAACTTCATTAGCCTCATTCCTAAGAATGATCTAGTCTAACCCCATGGTGGATATCTCCAACAATTTGGTCTTGGGGATGACTAGAGGCTAATCTAGTTTGCCTAGGTGTTTGGTGGTGCTTCTTGAATGGTTTCACTAGACACAAGCTCAGCCTCAGGATCTCGGCTGATCATGGGTTGTCTAGGCTCACCGTCATCGACTCATCACCATCAACAAACATTTGGAGCTTTCATTCAAACTTAGTCTCCTAAGTTCGAGTTGAACTCCTTCTACATTTTCTGATTGGTCATTTGCTTTTGGAATTTCTTCAAAAACCACATCAGAAGACTCTTCAACCAATCTAGATTTCTTATTGTAGACTCGATAGGCTTTGCTAACTAAGGAGTACCCGACTAGTATCCCTTCATCAGCCTTTGCCGTGAACTTTAGGATAAATACCTTACAACCAAACACCCTAAGATGTTTAACCGTAGGTGGTTTTCCAAATCAAAGTTCATGGGGAGTCTTTCCTACGAACCTTGGATGAGGACTCGGTTTTATATGTAGCAAGCTGTGTTTACAGCTTCGGCCCACAAGTAGCTCGGTAGTGAGTACTCGTTGAGCATGCTTCGCGCAACCTCTTGTAAAACACGGTTCTTCCTCTCTACAACACCATTTTGTTGTGGTGTTCTAGGTGTGGAGAACTCATGTCTATACCCTCTATCTTGACAAAATTCTAAAAATCGTTGGTTTTGAAATTCATCTCCATGATCACTTCTTATTGTCTTAATTGTTGATGATTTTTCATTTTCAACACTTCTAAAAAAGAAATGAAAACATCTATGGTTTGGTCCTTATATTTAAGAAAATAAGTCCATGTATATCTAGTAAAATCATTAATGATAACAAAGCAATATCTACTTCCATTCAAAGATATGATAGTGCTACAATCAAATAGATCCATGTGAAGTAAATCTAAAGTGGTAGATGTACTTACAGTGTTTTTACCTTTATGTGCAGATTTTGTTTGCTTACCCATTTGATATGCAACACAAAGTTTGTCCTTTTCATACTTGATGCTTGGTAAGCCACAAACTAATCCCTTGTTGGCCAACTTCCGGATGTTCTTCATGTTAACATGTGCTAGCCTCCGGTGCCAAAGGGTGGACTCCTCTTCTTTTGACATGGGACACTTAGCAAAAGCATTAATAGCACTTTTAAAGGAAACTTGGTAAATGTTATCTACTCTAGTTCCTACTAGTACTGTGTCAAGGTTGTCATATTGTCTAACTAGACATTGACTTGGTTGAAAATCAATTGTGTAACCCGCATCACACAATTGATTGACACTTAGGAGATTAAATGTCATCCCCTTAACTAGAAGGACATTTTTAATTCTAAGACATTCGGATATTTGAATGTCTCCTATGTTGGGAACGAGATGGCTATAGAGGGGGGGTGAATATAGCTAGACACAATTTCTTTTTTGAGCTTAAGGATTTCTGCACTTGAGTGATTAGCAGCGGAAGACAAATACAAACAGAAATGCAAGTTGCAGAAATGAAGAGCAGACCAAATGGACACTAACACCTCGATATACAAGGTTCGGGGATAACTTGGCCCTACTCCTTGGCGTGCCCTTAAGGTGGGTGATCCCTTGATCGTCGGCAGATCAAGCCCCGGAAATCCGGATATCAAATCCTCCTTCTCGGTGGAGTAACCTCTCCACAAAATGTCTCAACAAGATGATGTAGAATGAAAAGCACAGAGACAATCAGAGACTTACAGAGCACAAGCAGATGAAGAAAAACGCTTACAAGCACAAACAACACCCCAGCACAACCTCGGCAAGAGCCTTCACTTAGCTCTTCCTTGTTTGCTTGTTGATCGCCTTGCCACGAGTCCTTCTTAGTGCTCAAGTCTCTCAAGCTTCAAAGGATGATCAAAGTTTGCAGAAGCTTCAAGACTCAGAGTGATTGCTAAGGATGGATCAAGTGTTGCTGCAGTAGAGAGAACTGCCTTCTCTTCATCGCCAGCCCACACTTATCCTAGCTGCCATTGCCAACCCACAGACGCTCCACACAGCTCCCAGCTGCTCACTTGCAACAAGCCAGCTACCCCTGACCTCCTCTGGACTCACTGAACTCTCCTCAGTCGAGCCCCAGCCCCAGGTCAGCTTCCAGCCGTTGCCAGCAGCGCCCGTTGTAACCTGCGATGGAAAACTGCCAAACCTGCTCAACGGAAAGCCTCTCTTTGACCCTCCTTGAGTGTTTGAATCCATCCCTGTAAAGCCTGCACACTCCAACAGAAGCTTAGCAATGCATATCAAAACATATCAGTAGTGTATCAGAGAATCGACAGTAAAAACAGACGCGATCAGAGCTTCTGACAGCTTATTTGAATTAAAGTTCTGCTCCTGATCGGTCACCAGACCGTTCAGGGAGGAGCCTGATCGGTCACCAGACCGATCCAGCAGTTTCTGCACACTCCTGATTGGTCCCCAGACCAATCAGACTCCTTCCTGATCGGTCACCAGACCAATCAGGCTCCAGCCTGATCGGTCACCAGACCAATCAGGCTTGAGTGAACAGTGATTCTTTAATCAAATCATAAGTCTCTGATCGGTCATCGGACCGTTCTGGACCTGATTAGCAAGGGAACTCAACTCACTGTTCGCTCCCTGATCGGTCACCAGACCGATCAGGAGCTGTGCAGTGAGTGAAACACACACTCCCTGATCGGTCACCAGACCGATCAAACATCGCTGGATCGGTCACCAGACCGATCCACGAAAGAGCAATGTGCCAAACTCCCTGATCGGTCACCAGACCGATCCAGGGACTCAACCTAGCCCTCCAAGCTAGGATTTCATCCACCCTAGCCCTCCAAGCTAGGGACCTGACCCTCCAAGTCAGGATTTCATCCAACCTAGCTTCACTCACTAGGACCTGGCTTCACTCACCAGGGTTTTTCACCTAACCCTCCAGTTGGGACTTTTCACCTAACCCTCCAAGTTAGGACTTTTCACCTAGCCCTCCAAGCTAGGACTTTTCACCCAACCTTCCAAGTTAGGACTTTTCCACACCTAGCCCTCCAAGCTAGGACCTGGCTTCACTCACCAGGATTTCTTCTAACCTGGCTTCACTCACCAGGACCCGGCTTCACTCACCGGGATTTCCAACACCTGGCTTCACTCACCAGGACCCGGCTTCACTCACCGGGATTTCATGCCCAGTCCTCGACCAGGACTTTAACCCAAATTCGCTCAACCAAACTTAAATCATTGTCAAACACCAAAACAACAACCGGGCCAGACTGCATCAACAATCTCCCCCTTTTTGTTGTTTGACAACCCGATTTAAGTTTAGGTATCAATCAATTGAAATCCATTCAATTCTTATAAGGGAATCATGATCACCCCCCTATAATAACCATAAACTTAATCAGTCATTTTCTCCCCCTTGTCAAACATCGAAAAGGGTATGGTTATTAAGTTTAAACATACCTCCCCCTCAAACACGGGTCTCTCCCCAAATCCAAAATAATCAAAGTGAAGTTTTGAAATGCACATGAAAACATATACAGAATAATATTATGGTCAAACATGTATATGTTTCATATGACAAGTAAGTCAAAGGATGATTTTGGAATTGCATATGAGAGGCATATACCATAAATGTATCATGACAACAATGTATATGCATCATATGGAAATGAGTGTGAATTGCACATGTAAACATATACAGAAATATATCATGGTCAAACATGTATATGTTTCATATGACAAGTAATAACGCAGCTGCATCAGACTTATGATTGATACAGAAAAATTTCTGATGTATCTATGAACAATCAGTTTTCAGAAAAATTTCTGTAATTCTGACTCATTCAAGATCAGACTGCATTAACATTTGGAGTTTCATGTGAAGGCATATACAGAAGTATATCATGGTCAAATACGTATATGCTTCACATGACAGGTAAGGAATGCATCTGTATCTAAAACATAGTCCTGATTGGTCTCCGTGACCAACCAGGTCTGTTGATTACGTGATACAGAAGTATATCTGATTAGTCTGGGGAGCGATCAGATTTTAGAAAAATTTCTGAAACTCTGATACGTTCCTGATCAGACTGCATTAACTATTTGCATTCCAGACCAGGGGTGTAGACTCTATTAATATTCGATATTTCAGAAACAATTCCGAAATACGACATTAAAAACACGAGTCATGACTTAAACAAACCCTTTCTTATGAATTTGAACATCCCAACATAGGTTTGTATCAAATCAGTATTTAGGTTTTGTTTCAAGGACCACTTGAACACATTTGTACTTCCTTAGTACCAGGATTGTACCAATGGAGGATCAAATATGTTTCAATTGTAATTGGTTTGTATCAGATTTGTTAGGAGTATGATCATTAAACTGATACAATTCGATGAGAAGAGATTGGTTTGAGGAGGTTTTGGATCAATTTGGAACAATCTGGGAGTTCCTTGATCAGAGTTGGTCTGATCGGTCACCAGACCGATCAGAAGCACCCCTGATCGGTCGGTGGACCGATCAGGGATGATACAGAATGATTTTTCAGTTTCAGAAACAAAATTTCAGAAACTATGAAATCAACTTTGTTTCAAATCTCAACCATTCCTAAAACCTAATTCAATTAATGTTAATCCATTTGGTCCTAAGGGTTTCCTTAATCAAGATATATGTCATGATCTGTGTCAAAGCATGATGAGTATATTCTTAATCATGAACTTGAGTCCCAAAACCAGGTTTGTATGATCAGTTATGTTCTAAGCATGTTCTTGGCATGATCATGTGTGAATCAAAATATTCCAAGTATGATCAAATTTCATGATACACAAGGTATGATCAAATTTTCAAATCATGCTTATATAACACTAGTATCAAGGTATGATTAAGTTCCCAATTTTTTATCAAGTTCATTTACCATCATAAGCAACACTAAGTGTGAAGACCTTGAATACATGCCAATTCTTTTGATTCATTTCAAGAAAACACTGAACCTAGACCTTAAGTTCATGTTCTTGTCTAATGATGTATTGTGAGATTTTCAATGTGTCCATACTTGTTCTCTAGCATGCATCCATATTCTACAACACTATTTGAGTCAAAACATGATGGTGTTTTCTAAGCATGAAATTGAGTATCAAAAGATGTTTGTATCAAAGCATGATCATATCAAGAAACCTTAGTTTGATACAAGGGAATCACTAGGTCATAGAAGGTTAAATAGTGAATTTTAAAACTCATGGTGATGCCTTGTGAGATTTTTATAATGATCAGCCCAAACTATATGTTCATCTTGTCCTTAAACATGCATTCATGTGTTATAACACATACAAGATACTCATGGCATACTTGGGCTTGAGATAAGACATTTCATAAACCATAACTTGCATGAAAACACAAATTGCAACCATAAAACCATTTCTTTTAAGCAATTCATGCCAAGAGCAAGTTATGTGTGAATCTAAACCCTTCATGCAATATATATAATTTTTTCAAAACTTGTAGATTTATTTTGAAGCATGGATATACTATCATTCATTGCATGAAAAGTTTCCTTATTGCCCAAATGAGATTTCATAACTTACTAGCCAAGAGATCATATTGTTATAAGAGCTAAGACAATGAAGATCAAAGCACTTAATTTGAACATTCCATAACCAATCATGTGAATGACAATTTTTGTTGGTCATGGGTTTGGAGCACCAAATATCAACCACCCATGTTGATAGATGCTCCCCCTCAATTAAAGCTATACAATTCTAAATATGGAGGTTTTAGGTACCCAAATTTTGGGACCTAAGGAATCTACAATGAATGACTTTGGCACCCATGCCTTAGTCAATTTCTTTCTAACCTTTTGAACCCTAGAATCATTTGATGATCTAAATTGGGTTCTTGACATTAATGATACAAAGGTTGGTTCCTTAGGTCGGTAACCTATACCGGCCTTATTGTAAACCGCCCTTTGGGAATTGAGTATCATGTCTAAGGTTTTGGAGCTAGATGAGAATTTCTCAAGAACATTCTTGAGATTTTCAACTTCGCTCTTTAAGTCCTTATTTTCATCCTCAAGATTTTTAACATGCAAATTATCAAGATCCTCATCCTTAGAGGATTTCTCATGAAAATCATTAATATCCTCCACCCTAGAGGATTTCAACTCTTCTACTTCCAATTTCAACAATTTAACTTTGTTCTTGGATTTTTTAAGCAATCTAGCTAGACATGCAATGGTTCTATAGCACTTATCTAGCTCGGGAGAAATTACCTCTTCATCATCCGAAGATGATGAAGGCGCGGTTGAGGAGCTTGATTCATCTCTACTCTCCACTTCATTTGAATCCTCTATGGCCATGAGAGCACGGTGATGAGTATACTTCTCCTCCTTCTCTTCTTCGGATGAACTAGAGGACGATTCATCCCATGTGGCCCTCAAGGCCTTCCTTTTCTTCTTTGATTTATCATTCTTCTTCTTTAACTTCGGACATTCATCCTGATACCACTTGTTGGGAACGAGATGGCTATAGAGGGGGGGGGTGAATATAGCTAGACACAATTTCTTTTTTGAGCTTAAGGATTTCTGCACTTGAGTGATTAGCAGCGGAAGACAAATACAAACAGAAATGCAAGTTGCAGAAATGAAGAGCAGACCAAATAGACACTAACACCTCGATATACAAGGTTCGGGGATAACTTGCCCCTACTCCTTGGCGTGCCCTTAAGGTGGGCGATCCCTTGATCGTCGGCAGATCAAGCCCCGGAAATCCGGATATCAAATCCTCCTTCTCGATGGAGTAACCTCTCCACAAAATGTCTCAACAAGATGATGTAGAATGAAAAGCACAGAGACAATCAGAGACTTACAGAGCACAAGCAGATGAAGAGAAACGCTTACAAGCACAAACAACACCCCAGCACAACCTCGGCAAGAGCCTTCACTTAGCTCTTCCTTGTTTGCTTGTTGATCGCCTTGCCACGAGTCCTTCTTAGTGCTCAAGTCTCTCAAGCTTCAAAGGATGATCAAAGTTTGCAGAAGCTTCAAGACTCAGAGTGATTGCTAAGGATGGATCAAGTGTTGCTGCAGTAGAGAGAACTGCCTTCTCTTCATCGCCAGCCCACACTTATCCTAGCTGCCATCGCCAACCCACAGACGCTCCACACAGCTCCCAGCTGCTCACTTGCAACAAGCCAGCTACCCCTGACCTCCTCTGGACTCACTGAACTCTCCTCAGTCGAGCCCCAGCCCCAGGTCAGCTTCCAGCCGTTGCCAGCAGCGCCCGTTGTAACCTGCGATGGAAAACTGCCAAACCTGCTCAACGGAAAGCCTCTCTTTGACCCTCCTTGAGTGTTTGAATCCATCCCTGTAAAGCCTGCACACTCCAACAGAAGCTTAGCAATGCATATCAAAACATATCAGTAGTGTATCAGAGAATCGACAGTAAAAACAGACGCGATCAGAGCTTCTGACAGCTTATTTGAATTAAAGTTCTGCTCCTGATCGGTCACCAGACCGATCAGGGAGGAGCCTGATCGGTCACCAGACCGATCCAGCAGTTTCTGCACACTCCTGATTGGTCCCCAGACCAATCAGGCTCCTGCCTGATCGGTCACCAGACCAATCAGGCTCCTGCCTGATCGGTCACCAGACCAATCAGGCTTGAGTGAACAGTGATTCTTTAATCAAATCATAAGTCTCTGATCGGTCACCGGACCGTTCTGGACCTGATTAGCAAGGGAACTCAACTCACTGTTCGCTCCCTGATCGGTCACCAGACCGATCAGGAGCTGTGCAGTGAGTGAAACACACACTCCCTGATCGGTCACCAGACCGATCAAACATCGCTGGATCGGTCACCAGACCGATCCACGAAGGAGCAACGTGCCAAACTCCCTGATCGGTCACCAGACCGATCCAGGGACTCAACCTAGCCCTCCAAGCTAGGATTTCATCCACCCTAGCCCTCCAAGCTAGGGACCTGACCCTCCAAGTCAGTATTTCATCCAACCTAGCTTCACTCACTAGGACCTGGCTTCACTCACCAGGGTTTTTCACCTAACCCTCCAGTTGGGACTTTTCACCTAACCCTCCAAGTTAGGACTTTTCACCTAGCCCTCCAAGCTAGGACTTTTCACCCAACCTTCCAAGTTAGGACTTTTCCACACCTAGCCCTCCAAGCTAGGACCTGGCTTCACTCACCAGGATTTCTTCTAACCTGGCTTCACTCACCAGGACCCGGCTTCACTTACCAGGACCCGGCTTCACTCACCGGGATTTCCACCACCTGGCTTCACTCACCAGGACCCGGCTTCACTCACCGGGATTTCCAACACCTGGCTTCACTCACCAGGACCCGGCTTCACTCACCGGGATTTCCAACACCTGGCTTCACTCACCAGGACCCGGCTTCACTCACCGAGATTTCATGCCCAGTCATCGACCAGGACTTTAACCCAAATTCGCTCAACCAAACTTAAATCATTGTCAAACACCAAAACAACAACCGGGTCAGACTGCATCAACATCCTATTCCTATGACCTTAAGACTACCATTGTTACCAAATGAAACATTACCTCTACTTTTTTTTTGAAGGGTGGTAAACAATGATCTATCCCCGGTCATGTGTTTGGAGCATCCACTATCAACGAACCAAGTTGATAGATGCTCCCCCTCAATCATAACCTACACAATTCAAAAAATAGAAGTTTTAGGTACCCAAATCTTGGGACCTAAAGCACCTACTAGACAAGACTTAGGCACCCATGCCTTGACAACTTTCATATTAACCTTGGGTGTCTTAAGTGGCCTAACACCAGTCCTAGACATTAAGGACACAAATGAAGGTTCTTTGGGTCGGTAACCAATACCGGCCCTATTGTAGACCGCTCTTTGGGCATTCAAGATCATGTCTAGGGTCTTTGAGCTTGTTGAGAATTTCTCAAGAATATTCTTGAGTCTCTCAACTTCACTCTTCAATGATTTGTTTTCATCCTCTAGCAATTCATCATGCAAATCATCTACATCCTCAACCCTTGAGGATTTCAAATGATCAATCTTAATTTTCAAAGATTTAATTTTATCCTTTAACATTTCAACATGTAAATCATCTATGTTCTCATCCCTAGATGACTTCAATTGTCTAACCACTAATTGCAATGATTTAACCCTATTTTTTGACTTCTTCAACATATTGGTTAAACATGCAATTGCTTTATAACATTTTTCAAGTTCGGGAGAGGTTACCTCTTCATCATCCGAAGATGATGAAGCCGCGTTCGAGGAGTCGGAGGATTCATCACTGTTTTCTTCTCCAAGAGCCATGAGTGTCACATGCCTTGTGCTCTTCTCCTCCTCTTCATCCGATGAGCTTGAGGAGGACTCATCCCAAGTGGCCTTCAAGGCCTTCTTCTTTTTCTTTGATTTCTCCTCTTTCCTCTTGGATTTCTCCTCCTTCTTCTTTAGCTTTGGACATTCACTCTTGAAGTGCCCTTTCCTGCCACACTCATAACAAGAAGCATTAGACTTATCAACTTTAGCTTCACTAGGATTACCTTTACCCTTGAAGCATCGACCCCTTCTCATCATCCTTCTCACAAAATTTGTCATCTTGGAGGAAGAAGACCCGCTGCCATCTTTCTCGGATTCGGACTCGTATTCGGATGAGGAAGAAGATGAGGAGACTTTCTTCTCCTTCTTCTTCTCCTTCTTCTTCTTGTTGGATCGGTCCCCTGCAACTAAGGCAATCCCCTTTTCCTTGGGGCCTTTGTTAGCCATCTCATGTAATTCCATTTTACAAAATAGATCATCTAGTTTAACAATTGATAAATCCTTGGAAACTTTGTAGGCATCCACCATGGATGACCACAAAGCATTCCTTAGAAATGCTTTTAACACATACCTCACAAGGTCGCGATTTTCGACCTTTTCATCAATTGAGTGGAGACCATTCAATACCTCTTTGAATATGCTGTGGAGCTCACTTACAGTCTCATTCTCCTTCATGGAGAGGTTTTGAAGTTGATTGAGGAATAAGTCCCTCTTGGCGATTCTTGAGTCTCGGGTTCCCTCGTGGAGTTCGATGAGCTTGTTCCACAAGTCTTTTGCACTTGAAAATGGACCAACCTTAATGAGTTGGTCTTTGTTCATGCCACATTGTAGGGTCACCACCGCCTTCGCGTCGACTTCACTCTTCCGGGTTTGTTCAGCCGACCAATGCCATGATTCGAGTTCCTTGCCTTCATCATCCTTAGGAGAGGTAAAGTCCTCCTTCACAGCGAACCAAGTATTGATGTCCATCTTTAGGTAGTACTCCATCTTCAATCTCCAATATTGGAAATCTGCTCCATCGAAGAAAGGGGGTCGGGTGGTGGAGAAGCATTCTCTCAATGTAACGCCCCAAAATTCCCATTTTTAGTTCTTAAAGTCCTTAGAATTATTTAGAAATGGTTTAGAAATATTCTAGATATTTTTAGGAATTTTTAGAGTATTTTTATGGAATTTTCCGAGTCCGTTTGGTATTTTTGGAAAAAGAAAAAGAAAAAGAAAAAGAAAAATAATAAAAACGTTTAAGGGCAGCCGGTGGATTGAACCCGCGACCACCACGAAACAGCCCGCGCGCGCAACCAGCCGGGCTAGGGGTATCAAGCACAACAAGGGACGGAGAGAAGGGTATTTACGGTATAGTAGGTTGATCCGACCCTTAAGTATAAATAGCTAATTAAAGAGAGAAGTTTTATTTCTCTCCTCTCCAAACCCTCACGCCGACCTCCTCTCCTCTCTTGGGGCGACGCCGACCAACACCAAGCTCTAGAGGGCCGGCCAAGACTCTTCTCCAAGGGATAATCCTATATTCGGGATCCCCGCGACGAGAGGAACGCGTAGGCGTGAAGAATTCTCCGAGATCTCAAGTTTCTCCCGAGCTCTAGACGTTAATCTTGGTTGTAAGTCCAAGATATCAATGTAAGTACTGCTCACCTGCAGTAAGAGGCGGTTTTTCCGCGAGAATTTCCTTTAAAAGTTTTTAAAAGAGATATTTCCTTTTTGTTAAGATTTTTGCATGTGATCTTAGTTCATTATATGCTTATATATTTTATTGAGTGCCCTATATGAGATTAGGGACCAAGAAAAGCTATGAGAAAAGAAAAGAGAAGATAAAGATAAGAAAAGAAAAGGCCAAGGCCTTAAGAAATCCCGAAAAGTCAAGACTTAGGGATTTTAGCACGCAAGGTGCTCCAGAAAATGCCAAGGCATTTACAGATAAGAAAGAAAAGAAAGAAAAGCTATTTTATTTTCTAAGGCCAGTACCCGGCGTCCAAGGGCGTCGTTAAAGAAATCCAGGTGTCCAATTCCAAGGTCTTGGCCCTGGTAGACCAAGGTCTGCTCTATTAGGATTGGTGGCTCGCTACCCCAACCTTTTAGGGAACGCGCATGAGATGGTACTTACGTCTTCAGTGGATCCAAGTGATTATTATTTTTAAGTATATGCTTTAGCAAAGTTTCCTAAAGTTTCAGAAAGTTTTCAAAAGTTAAAGAATAGCTAAAGTTTCAAGTTGAGCCAAGAAAAGTAAATTGAGATTTATTATTGCTTGAGTATGCATGTTTTGAGCTATACATGTTCTTAGTTTTTTTTTCAAGCATATTAGTATCTCATATGATGTTCAGTTTGATCTAGAAGCATGCTTGCATATTTCGAGTTTTATTTTGTGAGCTAGATAGTACTTACTAAGCTTTATGCTTATAGATGCATTTCCTCTTATTGCAGATAAAGGTAAAGGCAAGCAATTCTGAAGGAAGACGACGAGGCGGTGCTGAGTAGAGTGTGTGTGGTGGCTGATTATGGAGAGATCTTTGAGACGAGACAATTTAGTTATTTGAATTGCAATGTTTACGTTTATTCAAATTTCAAGTTCTTGCTTATGGAGATTATAGAGTATTTGAGTTTTGGATAGTTTTACATGCTCAATTTCTTAGAGTAAAGATTCCATGTCATTTCATTTAGCATACATATCCTTATGATTGCATTGGATGAGTAGAAGTGTAAGTAGTTAGAGATATTGATACTTTGTTAGAGAAAAAGGTGTTTGTGCCAAGATAGTATCAATTTCCCTTTGAATCAAGTTTTTATTGCTTAAAAATGTTTAGAAAAGTTGCAATCACATTTCATAATGCATTAGCAAGGTTGTAGAACATGTATTTGGCGTTATGAATGCATAGGAGTCAAGATTGGTACAAACTCTATTGTTAAAGTTTATATAAACGTGTTTAGTTTATTTTCTTCCATAAAAGTCCTAAATTCAAGTTTATGGATTCGTTTGATTGGCTAAATTATTTAGGAAACTGACATAGAGTATAGAAATGGTGTCGTAGTTTGATATGGCTCGAAACTGAATGAATGGTGGACTTAAGAAGCAAGAGCCGAAAACCTGTAATTCTGATTACAGGCGTACCAGTCGACTGCTACGTCACCAGTCGACTGGTACGGGCAGTTTAAGTTGGGTGAGGCTTGATCAATAAGTATCAACTACGAGTTTTGAGAAGGAAAGTGTGATACGGTATCATGCATGACTACTTAAATTAGAATATCATTCTTAGATGAATTCAAAAGTTTTAAAAAAAAAGATTTCCGCAATTTTTAGTCGTGTATAAAAGTTGAGAAGTAGAGAAAAGTAACGATCCGTCTAAGGTAGGAGAAGGCGGGTCGCTACACTCAAAGCCATTCTTGATAGCTCTCGGTTGTTAATCCGCTTGTACAGAGCCCCAAGCTCTGATATCACTTGTTGGAACTCGGATGACTAGAGAGGGGGGGCTGAATATAGCCAAACACTTGATCTTTAGCACTTATCGATTTTTCTGCAACTCACACGTTAGTAACACAACGGAAGCACAAGAAAACAGAGTTTGCAGAAATAAAACCCCTAAGCTATGAGCAAACACAAGAACACTAACAAGAGGATTTATAAGGTTTGGGGATAACTTGCCCCTACTCCTTGGCATGCCCTTAAGGTGGGCGATCCCTTGATCGTCGGCAGATCAAGTCCCGGTGAACACCGGATAAAATGCAACCTCCTTCTCGGTGGAGTAACCTCTCCACAGCGTTTCAATAAAGATAGAGTTTTAAGCACAATGAAACACAAGAAAGATCTTACTTAGCACTTAGAACAGACAAGAACACAGCAAGCTTCTCCCGAGCTCCACTCAGCGCAGATCTCACGCAAGAACACCCTTCTTCGTGTCTTCTCGCTGATAGACTCAAGCCTCTTGTTCCTTCTTTCACGTGCTCAAGTAAGGGATGGTTGCTTCAAAGATTGCAGCTGCTTACTCAAGAACGATGGAACAGCAGAGAACACAAACACGCAGCGTTACTGATCAGAGTTGTCGCAGTTCGAGTTGTGGAGACTTGTTCACCCAAGCGCTTAAGTCTCCTCCAGTAAGCTCCAGGTCACCACCTCACTGCACCCTCCAGCTGCTCTCCTGCAACCACCAGCCACTACTGAGCTCCTCTGGACTCCCTGAGCCTCCCTCAGACCAGCCCCAGTCAGCAGCTCTAGCCAGCACCAGCGTCCGTTGCAACCTGAGATGGAAAACAGACAAACCTGCTCCAAGGAAAGGCCTCCATTGACTCTCCTTGAGTGTTTGAATCCTTCCCTGTCACCTGCAGCTTAATCAGAGCATTAGCATAGCATATCAAGCAGTAAATCAAGTATCAGAGATCAAACGCAGAGAATTAGATACGTTCAGACGCGAAGCGTCATACAAAGCAATTTGAATTAAAGTGATCGGTCATCGGACCGATCAGACAGCCTCCTGATCGGTCACCAGACTGATCAAGCTGGGTTCAGACCGATCAGGCTCCATCCTGATCGGTCCCCAATGCTCTTTCAGAAATCGTGATTTCTTTGGGACTCTCCCGGACCGATCACCAGACCGATCCTAGGTTGTGGATCGATCACCAGACCGATCCACCCCTTTGTCGGGCGATTTCTGAGCTTCACAATCCAACCCTTCTGTCCGGTCACCGGACCGATCAGAGAGCCTCTTGATCGGTCACCAGACCGATCAGGTCATGATCAGACCGATCAAGCTCTGTCCTGATCGGTCATAGTGAGGAACTCGCGACGCTTGATCGTTCTCCAGAATGATCTGCACAGTGATCCAGATCGGTCACCAGGCCGATCAGGAGCAGATCAGCAGGGGAACTCAACCTCACTGTGTGCTCCCTGATCAGTCACCAGACCGATCAGGAGCCAAGCAGTGGGTGAAACGCATACTCCCTGATCGGTCACCAGACCGATCAGTCATCGCTAGATCGGTCACCAGACCGATCCACGAAGGAGCACCGTGCCAACTCCCTGATTGGTCACTAGACCGATCAGTCATCGCTAGATCGGTTACCAGACCGATCCACGAAGGAGCACCGTGCCAACTCCTTGATTGGTCACCAGACCGATCCAGGGGCTCTATCCTAGCCCTCCAAGCTAGGGTTTCATCCAACCTAGCCCTCCAAGCTAGGACCTGACCCTCCAAGCCAGGATTTTTCACCTAACCCTCCAAGTTGGGACTTTTCACCTAACCCTCCAAGTTAGGACTTTTCACCTAGCTCTCCAAGCTAGGACTTTTCACCCAACCCTTCCGAATTAGGACTTTTCCACACCTAGGCCTCCAAGCTAGGATTTTTCACCTAACCCTCCAAGTTAGGACTTTTCACCTAACCCTCCAAGCTAGGACTTTTCACCCAACCCTTCCGAATTAGGACTTTTCAACACCTAGCCCTCCAAGCTAGGATTTGACACACCTAACCCTCCAGGTTAGGACTGTTAGGATCGATTCTCGTACGCTAGACGGGGGTGAATAGTGTTTTCCGGTTCGTTCTTGTACCTACGTTGTTAGTTGCACAGCGGAAATAATAATAAACGAAACAAACAACGCTAACAATACCGGTTTACTTGGTATCCACCCCGGCCGGGTGACTAATCCAAGAATCCGTCGGTGGATCTCTCCCCGGATAACCTCCGGCTAGCCCTCGTCGCTCCTTGTGGGTGGAGAAACCTCGCCACAACACCAAGCACACCTCTGGGCACAAAGACTACTATCTTGTCTTTAACCAGGACAAGATTCGTCAAGAAACTCAGCCACCACGAAGTCCTCTTTAAATAGGACTCGAGGCTGATTTCTCGCTACCAGTCGACTGCCCCCAGGGCAATCGACTGGTGCCAGCCAAATTCGACCGTTGCACCCCAACGTTCGAATTCTCAGCCAGCTCACCAGCCACCTACCAGTCGACTGCTCCCAGGGCAGTCGACTGGTCCAGGCCTGAGACCATTCTGTGAGTTTTACCAGTCGACTGCCACAATGGCAGTCGACTGCCCTACTCACACACCTAGGGTTTCCCTTCCCGAGTACACATCTCTCAGCACTCGACCCTAGGACTTTCTCGAGTACAATCACACAGCACTCGTACCCTCACGACTCGACTGACTCCTCCTCCGCAGCCTTGACTGTTGCCTTCGCGCCCTCTTCATCTTTGGCTCCCGTCCCTCGGATACACGTAAGCCTCCAGCTTGCCTCCATGTCATCCTTCACGCATGCTTCGAAGTCCGCGCCCATCAGCTCATCGTCCCTGCTCACCAAGGTCCCTCGGATGCGCACGCAAGCCTCCAGCTTGCCTCCATGCCATCCTTCACCATGCCGAGGCCGTCCAGTCAAGTCTATATGTGTAACCTGTACAACCTGCACACTCAACATACACATATAAGAACACAAGGGAAAACCTAACTTAAACCCTTTGCCCAAACATCAAAACCTATGGTCACTCCGGACCATCTTAGGGCCGATTGCTCCAACAATCTCCCCCTTTTTGATGTTTGGCAATCCGTTTAAGTTAGGAAAATAAGATAGTAGTCAATAGCAGAAACCATGCTAAACAAATGCATATGCAATACAAAAATGGATCCTATCCCAAGGTATCCCACACCTAACCCTCCAAGTTAGGAATTTTACACCTAGCCCTCCAAGCTAGGATTTTCACCACCTAACCCTCCAAGTTAGGATTTTCCAACACCTAGCCCTCCATGCTAGGACTTTTCTCACCTAACCCTCCAAGTTAGGATTTTCTAACAAACCGGGCTTTTTGAAGCTTCTCCCAAGCTCCCCCTTACACTGGACTTACAAATGCTTTTTAAGAACCTCTCCAAGGTTCCCCTTACGCCAATAATGGAGCAACCATACTCCCCCTTAAACTCAGCTCCCCCTAAATCTTGGGTTTCATGCAAAGGTAAGTTTTGTTTCCCAACTTAAACCCAAACTTCTCTCCCCCTTTGCCATACATCAAAAAGACCCCAATAATTACCCAATTATTGGTTCTTTTAATCCCTAATGGTCCTAAACATAGTGTACTAACCCCCCATACACTTGTTTTTCATCATTTGGACCCCAAACCAGCTACTGATACAAAAATTGGCCTTTACCAGTCGACTGCCAAAATGACAGTCGACTGATACTCTGAAAGTCTGAAATTTCAGCATTTCTGACGAAATTCAGAAATGCGCCAAAAATTCCATAAATCTCCAAAAATTCCCAAATTTTATGGAGAGATTTGTGGTACCCATACCTACTTGGGAAAAATACATTCCAAAATGTATCTATCACCATTCCCAAGTTTGACACAAAACCCAAAACTAGCTAAAAACTTCAATCAAATCTTGACCTAAATTCCTAATTTTGGTTTCCTCTTGATGTCTTTGCCCATGTCAACCCACAATGCGTTCCTAGCATTGATTTACATGGCACTTACACACCAAAAACTAATTTTCATGCAATATGACCCCAATGTCATATTTTCATGCATGAAACTCAAAAACACCGTGCCAAAACCCAAGAATTGAGACTCATGTCTGTCTCCAATTCTTTTAGCACACTCCATGATCCCTCTAGACCTCTAGGAGAACCCCTCCCAAGGTCCATTCACCATATATCCCAAAGGCTCCTAGAGCTCCCCCTAGAGCTCTTAGCCCTAGCCACCTCCCTAGGTGACTCAACCATCACTAGGTCACACCGGTGTACCTCCGGTGACTCTTGGCCTACAAACTCAACCCTCTTAACCTTAGACACCTTGTCTTTGGTTAAGTCATTTCTTTTTCCTTTAAATGGCACCCCTTTGCCATTTTTGCCCTCCCCCTTCTTGCCATAATCATATGCTACCCTAGCATATTTCTTTCCCTTGGCATGGGAGTTCTTAGATCGGTATCCCAACCCCGATCTATCATTTGTGTAGTTTAAACCACCCAACACCATATCTAAATTAGATCCAATAGTGAATCTCTCTAGGGTTTTCTCTAACCTATCAAGCTTTTCCCTTAAAGCTTGATTTTCCCTTTCTAGGTTCCTAAACCTAGAATCCACATGTCCACTTTGGACATTCCTAGACCTACCCTCCTTTCTAGGCACATCCCTCCCCTTCTTGGGATTTTTGCCTTGATCCTTAGGTCTAGAGGTCTTTGATTTTTCATGATGTATGACCTTTCTAGGGTTTTGATCTACCATGTTAACCCTATTCCTATCATGATATTTAAAACCATTGTTATGCACAATCAAGCATTTATCACGATTTCTAGCATGCATGGATGAATAATTTGCACTAGTTTTAACATGCATAGAGGAGCTAGAATTGAAATTGCATTTTAACTTAAGGTTAGGAATTACCTCCCTTACCTTAGGAGCTCCTCCTTGTTGGAAGCTTCTTTTCTTTCTCTCCTCCTTCTCCCATCTTCTCAAGTACTCCATTTTCTTGAGCTCTCCACTCTTTGGGCACTTTGTGTGGTAGTGCCCTAATTCACCACACGTAAAGCATCGGATCTTCTTTTTCTTTTCTTGGGCTTCTCCATTCCTACAATTCATGTTAGAATTTAATCGAATTGAGATGAGTTTAGATTGTACCTCATTTTTCTTACCCTTTGGACACTTGTCCTTATAGTGTCCCTTTTCATTGCATCCAAAGCATATAATGTGGTCTTTGGCTCTTGCTTTGGTGGAGGTACTAACTTCTTCTTGCTCCGGTGTTGAGGATAACCTTTCCTCCCCCTCAATCCTTGATGTGGAGCCTTTTTCACTTTCTTCCTCACTTGAGGATGTGGACACTTCTTCTTTTTCGGATGTTGACAATTTCGTTTCTTTTTCCGTTCTCTCCTCTTCGGATGTCGAGCTCCTCTCCTCATCTGATTGGTCCTTCTCCTCTTCTTGGACCATTAAGCTCATTTCCTTGGGTTCTTCTTCTTCTACTCGTGTAGGGTTTTCATGGACTTCTTCTATCTTTTTCCATAGATCATGTGCATTTTCATATTTACCTACACTACTCAAAACATGGTTAGGCAATATATTGATCAAAATATTTATTACCTTCTCATTGGCCCTAGATTGTTCTTGTTGTTCACTTGTCCAATATCTAGGGCGAAGCTTTTTGCCGTGCTTGTCCTTGGGGATTTTAAATGGGTCTTCAACGATCATTTTACACCCCCAATCCATCCCGATCTAATTTTTCATTCTATCTCTCCAATAGTCAAAGTTTCCATGCTCGTATGATGGTGGTGAGTTGATATCGTCGCCCAACTTGTCTTCCATGACCCCTTTTCCTCTAGCGAGTGCTCCCTCGGCGGTTAGTCCGATCAGGAGCGGAACCTCGCTCTGATACCAATTGTTAGGATCGATTCCCGTACGCTAGAGGGGGGTGAATAGCATTTTCCGGTTCGTTCTTGTACCTACGTTGTTAGTTGCACAGCGGAAATAATAATAAATGAAACAAACAATGCTAACAATACCGGTTTACTTGGTATCCACCCCGGCCGGGTGACTAATCCAAGAATCCGTCGGTGGATCACTCCCCGGATAACCTCCGGCTAGCCCTCGTCACTCCTTGTGGGTGGAGAAACCTCGCCACAACACCAAGCACACCTCTGGGCACAAAGACTACTATCTTGTCTTTAACCAGGACAAGATTCATCAAGAAACTCAGCCACCACGAAGTCCTCTTTAAATAGGACTCGAGGCTGATTTCTCGCTACCAGTCGACTGCCCCCAGGGCAGTCGACTGGTGCCAGCCAAATTCGACCGTTGCACCCCAACGTTCGAATTCTCAGCCAGCACACCAGCCACCTACCAGTCGACTGCTCCCAGGGCAGTCGACTGGTCCAGGCCTGAGACCATTCTGTGAGTTTTACCAGTCGACTGCCACAATGGCAGTCGACTGCCCTACTCACACACTTAGGGTTTCCCTTCCCGAGTACACATCTCTCAGCACTCGACCCTAGGACTTTCTCGAGTACAATCACACAACACTCGTACCCTCACGACTCGACTGACTCCTCCTCCGCAGCCTCGATTGTTGCCTTCGCGCCCTCTTCATCTTCGGCTCCCGTCCCTCGGATGCACGCAAGCCTCCAGCTTGTTTCCATGTCATCCTTCACGCATGCCTTGAAGTCCGCGCCCATCAGCTCATCGTCCCTGCTCACCAAGGTCCCTTGGATGCGCACGCAAGCCTCCAGCTTGCCTCCATGCCACCCTTCACCGTACCGAGGCCGTCCAGTCAAGTCTATATGTGTAACCTGTACAACCTACACACTCAACATACACATATAAGAACACAAGGGAAAACCTAACTTAAACCCTTTGCCCAAACATCAAAACCTATGGTCACTCCGGACCATCTTAGGGCCGATTGCTCCAACAAGGACTTTTCACCACCTAGCCCTCCAAGCTAGGATTTTCCAATCACTCCGTGCCTAATCCCCAATTAGGACTTAACCATAATCATAATCATCAACCTAAACTAAAATCGATGTCAACACCAAAACAACAATCAGGGTCAGACTGCATCAACACTTTAGTGGAATAGATCTTCATTAATGGATCGGGCCTTGATCCATTAGGTGACCAAGACCCAATTCCTCCTCATGGTCTCTATTATAGCCTATATGTACCTCATGTGTCATGAGACCAAGGCATACAACACAACCCTAGGGCCTCTCTTTTCTCTCCTCGCTTCCTCTCTCTCGCTCTCCTAGGTTATTATGGCCGGCGGCACCTCATTGAAAGTCGGTGGTTGGCGCAAGTTGGAGGAAGAGAAGAGGAGAGCTCACCTTCTTTTCCTCTTCCATCCTTCTCATCCCTTCTTGGTGGCATGATCAGCTACCTTCCTTGGTGGCCGGCGACGCTAGGTGAAGGAGGATAGAAGGTGGTCGGCACATAGAAGGAAGAAGAAATTGTCTTCTTCTTCCTTGGTGGTTACCGCATTGAAGGAAGGTGAATAAGACGAGATCGGTTAGGGTTGGTGAGGGAGAAGAACCTTTCATCTTCTCCTCATCTTCTTCTTCCTCTTCGTCTTCTTCTCTTGGTGGCGACACAAGCAAGGGAAGGAGGTTCTCACCTATTGGTGGGCGGCGGCAGCTCTACCTCTTGGAGGATAGGGTTTTCGGCACAAGCAAGGGTGGAGGGAGAAAGTGCCTTGGTGACTTCATTTCTTGGTAGATCGTCGCACACACGACGCCCATGAAGAGGTGGGGTCATACAATAGAAGATCGCAAGGTAAACGGAAAGGTATATCTTCTCTCATGGTTCCTTTGATCTTATTATCATTTCATGTGTTGATAATTAATTACATGTTAATTATTGTTTGATTAATTGTGATTAATTATCTTGGACCCCGATGATAAACACAAAAACTGGTGATCCACTCATCGTCTATTCCGCGGCTAATCAGTTGGATGAGATTGATCGCTAGAACAACACGTTTGTTCAAGCAGTCGCTCGAATCGATTAGCACGATGATGAGATGGTCATTTGGGAAATAGGTCTCCATTCGGATTGAATCTTTTAATCTGTGGACATGGAGAGGTTTTCCATGTGCGACCCGGAATCTCTGTGGGGAAACCCAACACTAAGCAGGACTAGAGAAAGTCAAAATATGTCTAGAGAACCAAATATTTAGTAGGTAAGTGGAGGTAAGCACTAGAGGAGCGAGTTCCGGTGAGGACGTATCCTGGTGGGACTATAGGTGATGGTTTAATTTAAATCCATTTTAGAAGTCTAAGTTGAGACCAAAACTAAATCATAGTCATAGGTAAACAGGATCTAATCAATTCACAATATTATATATGTTATGATAACTCGTTGATACAGGTTTTAAAGTTCATGACCAGGGCGGTCTAGGTGCCTAGAAGGGATCTTGGTGCCTGGGATCGAGACTCCTGAAAAGCATAGAGGCGCCGGAGATAGGAGAATGCTTCAACAAATAAAGCTTCATCCTTTAAGCACTTGAGGCGCCTTAATGGAATAGAGGCACTTACGATTAAGGCGCTTAGAAGGATAGAGGCATCTCGGTTCAGATAAGCTGCAACGAGGCCTAATCTTGATCAGATTTGTTTGGATAAAGGCGCCTCAAAGCAAATAGAGGCACCTAGATGAGCTAATAAAAGAGGAGCTTGACCAGCAGTAATGATACTTCTACATGAGCTCTTACGATCATACTACTGCTATATCCTCGTGTTGCCGCCATACTACTACTCTTCGACGTCCGACCCCTGCCGATTGACTGACACTAATACACGAGAGCATCCATTTTGACATTTTCATGTTAGTAACGATTTCTTTATTATACATATTTAATATACTTTTAAAAGGAAAGTGTAGGGTGTTACACTTTCCTCGTTCTTTATACTCGATTATTTTGTCGAAAATTTACTGATAGAGAAATTTAGTGGATTATCTATCGGAAAGGTCCAAGGGACTCGGAGTATGAAGAGTCGTCGAAGGCTCCTAACCAAGTAAATCGATTACGTTCGATTTTTTGTTTCAATTTTTCTTAGTTGTTTTATTTTTCCGCTGTGAACTCGTAATTCATAAAATTGTAAAAATTTCAAAACACATGTGATTCACCTGTCCTACCCTCTCACGTCCATCAATCCTACAAAACTAATCATCAAAATCAAATTATACTATATCCTATATCCTAAACTCTAAACCCTTAAACAAAATTAATACTAGATATTCACGGGGTGCTCATGAATGAGTGTGAAAGGAATGCAATACATCGAAAACAAACCATGCAATGTACTACTACATGATCTAGCTATCATCAAGCTTTAAGGCAATATTAAAAACCAAAACAATGACTAACAATGGGCTAACTTGAATCCATTGCTAGAGTCATTGATTTTACTTGTCGTTGGAGATCCTGCAAGCGC
This sequence comes from Boesenbergia rotunda, assembly GCA_024364735.1. Classification (NCBI taxonomy): domain Eukaryota; kingdom Viridiplantae; phylum Streptophyta; class Magnoliopsida; order Zingiberales; family Zingiberaceae; genus Boesenbergia; species Boesenbergia rotunda. Next base: position 22,292 of record JAGFNQ010003141.1, read on the forward strand.
GAGTTGTATAGGAGTGGGCGGAAATCCATAGTCCTTCTCAATGGGTACGAGAGGAGGAAGATAAAGAAGCTATGTTGAATCTCAAATTCAAGATGCCCAAATCAATAGACATCTTCCCTCATATACCTTAGCTTATCATATAAGGACCATCCACATAAAACTCATACATCATTAACAACCCATTAATGTTAATAAATTAGGTTAACGGATCTACACATTGAATTCACATCCAATAAGCTAAATTCCCCTTCATGCATAAAGTATTAGATCACTTTATTAGGGTTTAAATTCCTTAATAGAAAAATCATTGTGTGTTGTTAATCTCATATTAGCCACCAAATGGAGACTTAAATTCTTTAATCTCCCAGTTGGGCTATACGTGATACCATATACACCTCACAAAACCTTAGTTGAGCTCAACATGCCAAAACTTTATAAGTTAAATACCCTTTTAAATAATCTTGTCTATTAAATCAATTAATACATGACTAAAGAAGTTAGAGTTACTATAACTGTAACAAGACCTAACAGTAATCATAGTATTAATATCATTAGCGATATAGATCAAATGTGGATTTATAGTAAAAGAATGATACGAAATATGATCTATAAGTGTCAATTCTCAATAAGTCCTCCTTATAATCCAAACCGGGTCTAAATCATATTTACTAAAACCGTATGCTATACCGCAATGATAAATTATGATTCAACCTTATGACTCAAAATTGAGTCTCATATCATATTTACAAAGCTATATGCAAAACCGTAATAGTAAATCATGATATCCATATGTCAGAGAGTCAAAACTTTATACACGTATAAAAACTTTAATACGTATAATAAATTAAAAATACATATGTTCATTAATATAGAGCACTACACCAAAATACATATTCCTACAAAATGGGTACTTCATCAAAAGGAAAAACCTCCATATTCAGCACATGCTGATAAAACATCTTGGGTGACAAACTCTTGGTGAACAGGTCGCTAGCATGAAATCTATCCTTATATACTTTATCATAATTTGATCTCTCTAAACTCTCTCTTTAACTGCCAAAAATTTTATATCGATGTGTTTAGACTTCAATGAACTGCGATTATTCTATACAATACTGTAGCTTTATTATCATAGTGATACTCAATGGTCTATCAATGCCCCTAGTAATCTATAATCTTATGATAAAGTTTTACATCCATATCTCATGGTTGGAAGTTTCATAACAGTCTATAAACTTTGTCTCCATAATATAAGTGACTATTAGTGTATGTTTGTCCATTTTCCATGATATCACCCCTCATCCTAACATAAAGATATAACCTGAATTGAACATTCTGCTATCTAAGCTGTTGAGCCAATCAGCCCTAAGATGATCTGGAGGATCATAGGGTTTTGATGTGTGTGGGCAATATAATTAAGTTAGGATTTATTGTGTTCTCATATGCGTACATGAGTGTGCAGGTGTACAGGTACACATGGACATGGTTGATGTCTTCCGGTGAAGGATGGCATGGAGGCAAGCTGGAGGCTTGCGTGTGCATCCGAGGGACCGTTGGATAGCAGGGACGATGAGCCGAGGGACGTGGACTTATAGGCGTACGTGAAGGGTGGCATGGAGGCAAACTGGAGATTTGCGTGTATCCGAGGGATGAAGGCCGAAGATGAAGAAGGCGTGAAGGCAATAGTCTAGGCTGCTGGTGAAGAGTCAACCGGGTTGTGAGGGTCTGAGTATGAGTGTTTGTACTCAGGGGCTAAGCCGGGAGGGTTTGAGTGCGGAGTGAAATGTACTCGGGAGTGTAACCCTAGGCTTAGGACTCGGACCAGTCGACTGCCCTGGGGGTAGTCGACTGGTGTCGGCTGGAACAGGCTGGCAGATTCGAACGTTGTACGGCAACGGTCAAATCTGACTGGGACCAGTCGACTACCCCAGGGGCAGTCGATTGGTAGCGCCTATTTCAGATTCGAGCCCTATTTAAAGGGGCTCATTTCAGACTACTATCTCTTGACGAAACTCGCTTGGGTAAAGTGAGTTATTAGTCTTTTGTGCTCAGATGCTTGCTTGGTGTTGTGGCGAGATTTCTCCACCCACAAGTAGCGATGAGGACTAGCCGGAGGTTATCCGAGAATTTATCCACCGACGGATTCTTGGATTAGTCACCCGTCCGGGGTGGATACCAAGTAAATCGGTTTGTTAGTATTGTTCTCTCTTGATTAGTTTATTTTTATTTGTATTTCCGCTGCGCTAACAATCTTGTAGAGAAAACGACGAAAAAGTGCTATTCACCCCCCCTCTGGCGGACGTTTTCGATCTATCAATTGGTATCAGAGCGAAGGACCGCTCGTGATTGAACTAACCGCCAAGAAGAGCAAAAGCTAGAGGAAAGAACATGGAAGACAAATTCGGGGATGACATCTACACTCCGCCGCCCTACGATCATCAAGATTTCAGCTTTTGGAGGGCGAGGATCGAAACTTAGTTTGGAATGTAGTGGGAACTAAGAATTGCGCTTGAAGAGCCATTCGAGATTCCAAGGGATAAGCACGGGAAGAAGCTTAGGCCTAGATGTTGGAATCAAGAGCAACAAGATCAATCCAAGGCAAATGAAAAGGTAATAGAAACTTTAGTTAATCTTTTGCCTAACAGTGTTTTGAATTGTGTAGGTAAATATCAAAATGCATATGAATTATGGAATAAAGTGAAAGAATATCATGAGAATCCTACGCCAATTCAAAAAGTGGAAGAGGTCGGAGAAAGAATTTCTAGTGACCAAGAAGATCAAGAGGAAGAAGAGTTGATCATCTCATTGAGTGAAGAAGCATCCACCTCATCCGAAAAAGATGAAGTATCACCACCAAGGGTTGAGGGGGAGAAGAGACCCTCATCCGAACAAAAACAAGAACAAGTTCCAATATCCACCAAAGCCAAATCAAAAGAACACATTCTATGCTTTGGATGCAACCAAATGGGGCACTACAAGGACAAGTGTCCACTAGGTAAGAAGAAGGTAATTCCTAAATCCGGGTCCATTCAAGTTAAATCTAATGAGGATTGTAGGGAAAGAAAAGAAAAGAAGCATATTTGATGCTTCACATATGGGGAGCTAGGGCATTACCATACAAAATGCCCAAGGAAAGGAGAGTTGAAAAAGATGGAGTACCTTAGGAGATGGGAGAAAGAAGAAAGAACACGGAGCACATATCAAGGGGGAGCTACAAAGGTAAGGGAGGTAATCCCTAACTCTATTTATACTCAAAATGTTTGCATGAATGCTATGAATGTAAATGATTGCTTGCCTAGATGTAATGTTGGTTTTAAATATCATGATAGGAATAGAAACATTTTTGCATGCCAAAACACCAAAACTTCGATGTTTCATGAAAAATCTAGGAATTCTAGGACTAAGGACCATGACATAAATCCTAAGGAAAGGAGATATATGTCTAGAAAAATGGATAGACCTAGGAATGATCAAGTTAGGTATAGTGATCCTAAGGTTAGAAAGTTAGAAAAGGAAAATCAAGTGTTGAGAGCAAAACTTGATAAGTTAGAAAGAAACCTAGGTAGAGTCATTCAAGGGTCCAAGGGATTAACGTGATACCAAAGGACCAAAATCATAGAAATGGTAGGTCGGGTTTAGGATACCACCCTAGGAGGGCGTATGTGAGTAAAGTGTCATATTCAAGGGTGCCCTATAACTATGGTAGAGAGAAGGTCAAAAATGGCAAAGAAAAGCCATTTAAAGAAAAAGAAAAGGAATTGACCAAGCAAAAGGTCTATAGGGTCAAGAGAGTGATAGTGGAAGGTCAAGAAGCANAAGTACAGGAAAACAAAAGCGTTTACATCTTATTGCATTTTAAGAATTTATTTAAAATAAACAGAACTCAAAGGGTAAATTATAATCACTGGCCTACGGAATTTATATGCAACTTAGGATACTTCGCAGCTATTTTATTTATTAAAAGTGTGCAACAGAAGCCATCCTAGGAGAAGCACATATTAAGTGAGACCAATTTACATAATTACTAGCTTTATCAGTCAAGTTAAGTACTTTCACCTCGATAGGAGATAGGGACAACTTTAATCAACGAAAGGAACCGGCCACAATGCAACCTTAGAAGCGACGATGACGGTTTAAACAACAGTTAAAAGAATCAGGCCAGGGTTTGATAGACCACTGTGTACTTAAAGCTAGATCGGCAATGCATGCAACCACGGGCTCCGCGACCTCCATATTGACTTTCTTGGCTGGTGAAAACGAACAAAGGATCAAAAATCCAAGTGGATTCGGCGACCAAAAGGAGAGGGAGCGAGAGTAGGCGGCGGGAATACGCACCCTCGGAGGTGGCTATGGAGATCACGGAGAGGCGGAACCGGTCTTTGAGAAGCTCCGCCCTCTCCTCGGCCTCGGGGTCATTACCCTTCAAAACGTCGAAACGATCGCCGTCGCTCTCGTCGTCGCCGCCTACCATAATCGGAGAAAGACTGGAGCGTCGCTCTCCTTTCGAGTTTCGGCGAGTCAGCGAGACGGCAGATCGAACGGCCTAACTCGCTGTTATGGCTAGGAAGTCGAGTTAAGCTTAACTCGTGCCGTTCAAACTTATTTAATAATAAGATAATTGAATTGAATTAAATTAAATTGTCATTAAAATAGTTATTTAAATTAGATTTGATTTTATTTGTAAATTTAACTTAAATTTGATTTGTTTAAATGTTAATGGATTTGAATTTGATTAACGTAGATGTTATCAAATTTTCAATTTAAATCGGACAAAAATTAAGAGAGCCCCCTAGATTTTATACGTGAATTTTCAACGTGAAATTCAATGTAACACTTTAATTGTAGTAATCTTCGACGGGTTCATTGTACTCCTAGGGTATAGTTTAATTTGGGATGGCGACCGGAGGCCATCAGTGGTGTCCAAACGACAATCGAACGTGTATACGAAAAGTATCATGTCATTCACGTTAAAAATTCACGTTGTCTATATCATTGCTCATTTTATAATTCATCAAAAGGGTGTTCTTTTTTTAAAACAAAAATAAGATGAATATCGCTCCCATAATTTTATCTCAAAATAGAAGCTACCCGGTAGCTTCTACACTATATAAATACTACTGAGTGGTTATTACAAAGCACAGAAGTCACTCAGTGTTGGATCGTTTCCGTACACTAGAGAGGGGTGAATAGCGATTTTCAAATCTCTTCTTCCTACACGGTTAGTTTGCGCAGCGGAAGATACAATAAAAACAATAAGACAAACACTAACCAATGCTAACAAGAAAAATTTACTTGGTATCCACCCCGGACGGGTGACTAATCCAAGAATTCGTCGGTAGATCACTCCCCGGATAACTTCCGGCTAGCTCTCGTCGCTCCTTGTGGGTGGAGAAACTTCGCCACAATCCCAAGCAAACCTCTGAGCACAAAGACTACTATCTTGCCTTTAGCCAAGACAAGTTTCGTCAAGAATCTCAGCCACCACAAAGTCCTCTTTAAATAGGACTCGGGCTGAAACTCTCGCCACCAGTCAACTGCCCCAGGGCAGTCGACTGGTGCCACTGAAATTCGACTGTTGCACCCCAACGTTCGAATTCTCAGCCAACTCACCATCCACCTACCAGTCGACTGTCCCCAGGGCAGTCGACTGGTCCCAGGCCAAAACCCTTCAGTGAGTTTTATCAGTCAACTGCCCTACTCACCCACCTAGAGTTACCCTTCCAGAGTACATTCCACTCTGCACTCGAACCCTAGGATTTCTCAAGTACAATCACACAGCACTCGTACCCTCACGACTCGACTGACTCCTCATCTGCAGCCTCGACTATTGCCTTCGTGCCCTCTTCATCATCGGCTCATGTCCCTCGAATGCACGCAAGCCTCCAGCTTGCCTCCATGTCATCCTTCACGCATGCCTCGAAGTCCGCGCTCCAAAGCTCATCGTCCCTGCTCTCCAAGGTCCCTCGGGTGCACACAAGCCTCCAGCTTGTCTCCATGCCACCCTTCACCGTACTGAGGCCGTCCAGTCAAGTTCATATGTGTAACCTGTACAACCTGCACACTCAACATACACATGTAAGAACACAAAGGTAAACCTAACTTAAACCCTTTGCCCAAACATCAAAACACTTGGTCACTCTGGACCACATATTGTCTCAACAATCTCTCCCTTTTGATGTTTGGCAATACGTTTAAGTTAGGGAAAGCAAAATAGTAGTCAATAGCAAAAACCATGCTAAAACAAACAATTGGACTTACGTTGTCAAGACTCCATCTTGGACTTACACCGCCAATGCATATGCAATGCATACATGGATCCTATCCCAAGGCATCCCACACCTAACCCTCCAAGCTAGGAATTTTCCGAAATGGGCTTTTTAAAACCTATCCCAAGGCTCCCCACACCTAACCCTCCAAGTTAGGACTTTTCACACCTAACCCTCCAAGTTAGGACTTTTCACACCTAACCCTCCAAGTTAGGACTTTTCACGGGCTTTTTAAAGTTTCTCCCGAGCTCCCCCTACACTAGACTTACAAAGGTTTTTTAAGAACCTCTCCAAGATTCCCCTTACGCCAAGAATGGAGCAACCATGCTCCCCCTTAATCTTAGCTCCCCCTAAACCTGGGGTTTCTAGCAAAGGAGTGTTTGGTTTCCCAACTTAAACCCAACACTTCTCCCCCTTTGCCTAACATCAAAAAGACCCCAATAATATCCCAATTATTGGTTATTTTAATCCCTAATGGTCCTAAACACAGTGTACTAGCCCCCCATACACTTGTTTTCAATCACTTGGATACCAAACCAGCTGCTGATACACAAATCAGCTCTGATACTATGAATATCAAACTTTTCTGGTCAAATTTAGAATTGTGCCAGAAATTTTACAAATCTCCAAAAATTTCCAAATTTTGTGAAGAACTTTGTGGTACCTATACCTACTTGGGAAAAATACATTCAGCAATGTATCTATCACCATTCCCCAAGTTTGACACAAAACTCAAAAATTTTTTATGAAAATCAAGGCAACCAAGGAGGCAACTGTTGGTGCAGACGGCATCCAAGTCGAACCTGTGTTTTGATAAATGGCAAAGGGTTCAAAAGTTAAGTCTTATTTGTTATCTAACATGTTGCTTGAGTGTGCAAATTGAAGTCCTAGCGAAGGAATGCTAGACACCTAGCGAAGGAATGCTAGGCACTGAAACTCTAAGTCCTGGCGAAGGGCAGCTGGGCACTTAGCGAAGGGCTGCTAGAATATGAAGACCTAGCGAAGGACTGCTAGGCACTAGGCAAAGGACAGCCTGGGAACCAAGACCTAGCGAAGGACTGCTAGGCACCTGGCGAAGGACTGCCAGGATTCGAAGACCTGGCGAAGGACTACTAGGCACCGGGCGAAGGACAGCTTGGTATCCAAGACCTGGCAAAGGATCGCTAGGCAAAAGTCCAACCGGAGGAGCCGGTTGGCAACAGGTAAATTCTCCTGAGAGGAGTAGGTGAGGACGCGTTCCCCGTCGAGGGAACAGTAGACGTCGGCTCGACCTAGGGCTCCATATTGGAGACCCAAAGTCAGAACCAAGACAGCTAAGGCTGTATAAAACTAATACATTATTGCTCTGTGTTGTTTTGGACTAACCCTGGATGCAGGACTGAAGGAACGAGTGTCTGTAGCTCAGAAAGCCTCAAAGGAGTGAGGCAGAAGCTGAGTAGGGCGCCCGCAGTGTCTCGGGCGCCCCCAAGGTGAATACAAAACAAGAAGAGCAAAGTACGCTTCGGAAGCTCAGTGGGCGGGGCGCCCCCATGCTCCCGGGCGCCCCCAGTGCCCAGGGCGCCCCGCACCCAAGCCACCGAAGCGGATAACTCTGATCCAGCCGAGAAGCTCGCTGAAAAGGTCAACCAGGGCGGCCCTAACGTCCCGAGCGCCCCCAGAGTCAATCCTCAGCCCTATTCGAGTGGGATAAGGGCTGACCGAGGTAATTCCGGATCGGTTGACACATGGGGGGGCGCCCCCAACGTTCAGGGCGCCCCGAAGTGCTATAAATAGCACCCAACACCAAGGCTTCTGAACATCAAGTCTTCCAACGCTTTCACGCTCTTCTACTCGAGGCGCTCTGCTACAGAAACTTCCCAACTCGAGATACAAGCGCCGACGACGTCCCTCTGCTCCGAGACACATTCCACACCGGACGTCGGTAACGAAGAGCTGTTTTTTTCTTACTGCACTATCATTGTAATCATTCTTTTGTAAACTATTTTGCGCGATTATAGTATTGCCCGCAGTAAACGGTCAACGACTGTGGGCCTTGGAGTAGGAGCCGACCGCGACTCCGAACCAAGTAAAAATCTTGGTGTTTGCGTATTGTTTAATTTTAATTTCCGCTGTGCATTCTCTATTTAACAATCCGAAACGTTTAACGATATTCACCCCCCCTCTATCGTTTTCTCTCGATCCAACAAGTGGTATCAGAGCGGGGAAGCTCAAATTTGGTGCAACCACCAGTTTGAGAATTTTTCAGATTTTCATAAAATTATTTCTTATTTTTTTCAAATTCTTATTGTTAATCAAGACCGGTGCAACACCCCTCGATATTTAATTTTTTCTTTATCCCGCACTACTAATCCAAGACCAAGTCTTGGGACAAAGTTTTTCTTTCTCTTCTCTCTTTTTTAGATAAAATCCTTAGTGGCCATGCAAGAAGGATTCAGCACAGCCAGACCTCCACTTTTCAGTGGATAAGACTTTTCCTACTGGAAAAGTCGAATGGAGGTCCACCTGAAAACTCAGGTGGACATGTGGATAATCATCCAGTCTGGACTCGAGATTCCAAAGAACGCTGAAGGAGTACCACAGCCGTACACTGAGTGGGATACCGCTCTGAAAAGAAGAATTGAAGCGGATGCTAAAGCAACCCAGACCCTCCAATGCGGTCTAACAAAAGAGGAGCTGAACCGGGTGGGTCCATTCAACAGTGCCAAGGAGCTGTGGGGCAAACTGATCGAGTTGCACGAAGGAACTTCAGATACTCGAATTAGTAAGAGAGATCTCCTCCTGAACAAACTGTACACGATCAAGATGAATGACAACGAAACAGTAGCACAACTCCATGCCAGAATTCAGGAATTAATGAACGGACTACACACAATCGGTCACAAGGTAGAAAACCGTGACCTAATAAGGTATGCTCTTAACGTTTTCCCAAGAAACACCTTGTGGGCATCTATGGTAGATGCTTACAAAGTTTCTAGGGATCTTTCCAAAATTAAGTTAGATGAACTTTTTTCTGAACTTGAATTACATGAACAGACTAACTGCAATTTGACCGAGAAAGGTATTGCCTTTGTTGCAGGTAAAACTGGAAGGACAACCAAAAAAAAGCCTCAACCTGCACCCGAGTCCGACTCAGATTCAGACTCAGAAGATAGCGAGGGAAATTGGCCTAAGTTGGTTCGGCTAGCCCGAGACTACTACAAAGAACTAAAGAACCAGACTAACAGAAGAAAAGTCAGCCGAAGAAAGGAAGAACCAACTGAACCCTCAAATGAAAAGAACAAACCCAACGTGACCTGCTACGAGTGCAAGAAGAAGGGCCACTACAAGACTGAATGCCCCAACCTGAAGGAAACAAAGAAGATAAGAAAGAAGAAAACACTTCAGGCAACGTGGGACGAGTCCTCCTCCGAAGAAGAAGAAGAGGTCCCACAGTCGAACCTGCTCGCACTAACCGCCTCAGAAGAAATTGAGACCGAGTCAGAGTCGGAGCCGGACGACGGCAAACTTACATTCTCAGAGGACGGCGAAATAACTGTAAGTGGTTTTACAAGAATTCAATTAAATGAGTTAATTTCATATCTTTCTCGAGATTTGGCGAAAGCTAAACTCCGAGTCGAATCTCTCCGACAGGAAGTAAAACTCCTGAAAGAGAGAGCTGACTCTAGACTTTTAACTGAGAAGGTTCAAGAAGGAACCTCTGCTCAAGTTGAAAAACTTGAAACAGAAAATTCTTCCTTGAAAATTCAAGTTAAGGATCTTAGAGCTGCATTAGAATGATTCACTTCTGGTTCCAAGGGTCTTGCCATGATTCTTGGAAAACAGAAGTCGGTTCTAAATCGATCCGGACTAGGCTACAGAACCAAATCTAGACAAAAATCCTACTATGCTGTACTGAACCAGTCCAGACCTAAAGCTCAGGCATGGGTACCCAAACTATGCCTGAACAAACAAACTGGATCAAATCAGTATTGGATCCCCAAGGACAAGATTCATATCTTGCCTAACCATTATCGTGGCTTTAGTCCAGGGGGAGCCAAATTAAAAACTATATTTATTGTTAGATAAAATTCAATTTTTGTTTTCAAATGGCATGCTTGCTTGTTTATATAATTTCTGTAATTTACCATGCTTAGACTTAGGACTGATTAGTTTAAGGATTGAACCAACTAATTGAAATTTGAACAACATAGTATTGGGTGGAGGTGAGATGATAGTACGTTAGGGAAGCCAATTCTAATAAGGTCAAGTATTCTCTACTTGGTCTCTTTAGATTGGTGAAACTAGCCGAAGCTACCGATCCACGACTCAAACTAGTTAGACCAAAATTTTTCAAAAAATAATTTTGAAAATGAAATTTCATTAAAAGGCTTTGTCAAGGAAAGGGTTGATGATCCAATAAGGCTACGACCAAAGAAGGCCTAGTGCCTCGCCAAGACCTGGAAGCCAATTTTTGAAATTCAAATTCAAATTATTCTTTGTCAAATTCGAATCTAACATAAATTTTCAGTTAATTATAGATTCAAACATTATTTTTAAATAAACTCAAACTCAATTGTTTTCAAAATTAATTAGAAATTTTCAAAATAAATCATGATTCTTCAAATAAAACTATTAAAACCTGTCTCACAAAACCTGTAAGGCTAACGTGATTGATAACCCTAGATTTGGGTGAGACAAACTAGACTGTGAAAATCAATTTAGGCTAATCCTGATTCTAATTGGATCCAAATCAACAAAACTCTTTATGTGTAGGAACATAAAGATTTGGACTAATGGATATTGGATAGCGGTTGCTCCAGACACATGACTGGAGATAAATTGAAATTCACCAAACTCAAGTTCAAGAACCTAGGCTCAGTGACATTTGGCAACAATGCTACACTCAAGGTAATTGGGTCAGGTAATATTGAACTTAAATCTGACTTTGTTATTAAGAAAGTGCTTTTGGTTGAAAACTTCAATTTTAACTTGCTTAGCATAAGCCAATTGTGTGATTCTGGTTATGTAGTTACCTTTAACAATTCTAACTACCTGATTAAAAACCTGCAAGACTCGGAGATCATGCTTAAGGGCACTAGGAAAAATAATGTTTACACTATAAACCTACCCCTAGTACCTAAATGTATGTTAACTCAATTAGAACAATCAAACCTCTGGCATAGGAGATTAGGTCACACAAATTTGAGAATAATTTCAAAAATCACCCAACTTGGCCTAATTAAAGGTATCCCTAAAATTAAAAATCATGAAAACTTAATATGTGAATCATGTAATCAAGTTAAACAAACCAGGTCTAATCATAAACTAATCCAATCTGATCAAACTCAAACCACACTTGAGCTCCTGCACCTTGACCTATTTGATTCACATAGAGCCAAGTCACTAAGCGGAAACCGGTACTGCTAAGTAATAGTTGATGATTACTCTAGGTTTACCTGGGTTAGGTTTCTAAAGACCAAAGATGAAACCCTAAACCTATTTAATGAATTCTATAAGTTAATTGAAAATCAAAACGATACTAAAATCAAAAGACTTAGAAGTGACCACGGGGGAGAATTTGAAAATCAACGGTTCGAGGAATTTTGTAAGGTAAATGGGTATATACATGAATTTTCGTGTCCTAGAACCCCCCAACAAAATGGCATAGTCGAAAGGAAAAATAGAACCCTATAGGAAGCCGCTAGGGCTATGCTCAATGAATTCAACTTAGCTAACCAATATTGGGCAGATGCAATTAGTACGGCTTGCTACATCCAAAATAGGGTACTAATCAACAAACGACACAATAAAACACCCTATGAACTATACTACCATAGGCTTCCAAATCTACACTACGTAAGGGTCTTTGGGTGCAAAGTTCATATCCTAAACACCAAGGACTATCTAGGGAAATTCCAGTCTAAGTCAATCCCAGGCATCTTCCTAGGATATTTAACCACAAGTAGAGCCTACAGGGTTTACAATAAACAAACTAAGAAAATTGAAGAAACAACAAACTTAATATTTGATGAAGAAATCAACTCAAAATCTGATAATCCAGACCTAACTTCATCAAATGCTGATCAAGAAGATAATGAACAAACTGTTCAACCCTTAATTGAACCCTTGAATGAACTAACTAGTGAACCAACTTCTGAGTCAATTGAACCATATGTTGAACCAAACATTGAACCAAATCGACCAGATGGACCTGAGGCTGAACCAAGTTCAAGAAAAATCAAGAAACCCAGACTTAGTCACCCAACTGATCAAATTGTGGGTGATCCAACTTTAGGAGTCAGAACTAGGTCTTCCTATAGAAACCTTAGTCAGATAGCCATGATTTCAAAAATTGAACCTAAGACTATAGAGGAAGCCCTACCTGATCCTGATTGGATTATAGCTATGCAAGAAGAGTTAGCCCAATTCGAAAGAAACCAAGTCTGGGAATTAGTACCTAAACCTGAGGGCAAATCCGTCATTGACACTAAGTGGGTTTTTAGGAATAAGTTAAATGATCAAGGAGAAATAGTTAGAAATAAAGCTCGCTTGGTAGCGAAAGGATTCAGTCAAGTAGAAGGGTTAGATTATGACGAAACCTATGCCCCAATAGCTAGACTTGAGTCCATTACGATGTTATTAGCCTTTGCATCCCATAAAGGATTCAAATTATACCAAATGGATGTAAAGTCAGCCTTTCTAAATGGATTCATTAAGGAAAAAGTCTATGTAGGACAACCCCCTGGTTTTGAGGACTTAGAAAGACCTGACTATGTTTACAAACTTACTAAAGCACTTTATGGACTAAAACAAGCTCCTAGGGCCTGGTATGAACGTCTATCAACCTACCTAACTTCTAAAGAATTTAAACAAGGTCAAATTGACTCAACCTTATTTATTAAAACCTTAGGAAAAGAAATCTTTATTGCCCAAATCTATGTCGATGACATAATCTTTGGGTCCACCAACTCTAATTTTTTAAAAGAATTCGTGAAAATAATGAAAAACGAGTTTGAAATGAGCCTAGTTGGTGAGCTCAACTTTTTCTTAGGGTTACAAATTAAACAAACTAGAGATGGAAACTATGTCCATCAATCCAAATATGCTAAAGAGCTAATAAAGAAATTTAAAATGGACAACTTTAAAAGCATAAGTACCCCCATGGCCACCAATATAAAAATAGATAGTGACCCTGAGGGCAAACCAGTAGACCTTAAACTCTATAGAAGTATGATTGGAAGTCTACTGTACCTTACAACAAGCAGACCTGATATCCTTTTTGCTGTAGGAATGTGTGCTAGATACCAAACCTGTGCCAAGGAAACATACTTAGCAGCCCTAAAAAGAATACTGAGATATGTCAAGGGCACCCTAAATGTAGGGATTTGGTATCCTAGGACCTCAACCTTCAAATTGTCGAGATACTCGGACTCTAACTACGTGGGTTGTAAATTAGATAGAAAGAGCACAAGTGGAAGCTGCCAACTATTAGGAAATAGTCTAGTAAGTTGGTGCAGCAGAAAACAACACTGTGTAGCTCTATCCACAACTGAAGCTGAGTATGTAGCTTTAGGAGAGTGTGTAGCACAACTCTTATGGATGATGCACACTCTCAAAGACTTCCAGCTTAACTACACTCAAACTCAGGTCTACATTGACAATATTAGCTCAATCAACCTAACTAAAAATCCAATCCAACATTCCAGAACTAAACACATAGAAGTTAAACACCACTTTGTAAGAGATCATGTAGCCAGGGGTGAGATAATCCTTAAGCATATAGACTCTAAATCTAACTTAGCTGACATATTCACAAAACACCTACCTGAGTCTGAGTTCAGCTCACTAAGAAGGCAGTTAGGACTATGCTTGGTAGAATATGTTTACTATATTGGTTTCTTTTGATTTGAAAAATCAGCTTTTAAAAATAGTTTTAAAACTGCTTTACTGAACTTTAAAATTAGTTTTTAACATCTTTTTATTATTCTCTTTCTTAGTTTTTCTTGAAAAACTACCCTTTTCAAAACTAGGGCTTTTTTTTTGCAAAAGGACTTAGCCTAGGCCCTAACCCTAGAAATGCATGCACCTATAGATTTAGAAGCCAGCATCTCACAAGCACCTTAGGATAATGTTGATTGATAACCTAGAATGGGTTGAGATGCTTAGGTCTTTGCCTTAATTCAAGATGCTTTAAGTCAGTGCATCTGCAGCAATTGGGGCACTAAATACAACTAGATACAGTAATCCAGTTAAGTGTCAAGCTTAGACAATCTAACTTGAACATAACACTTAACTCGACTAACCCTAGCGAAAATTACTGTTTATAACAGTTAGTAAATAGCTAATTGGGTTAGACAGGTCCCTACAGAGAAAATTTAAATTGGTTTGATTCAGTTAATCTTGCATTGGTTCAGTACAACACATTATTCGGTTATATCATTATGCAAGATACTTGTTATTTTGCTATATTGGTTGGTTTTTTTTATATATGGCAAAGGGGGAGAGATAGGAAAGGAGAGAAGCTTTAAATTTTTTTTTCAAAATTTTATCCTTTCTTAAAAAAAAAGTACTTAATCTATTTCAACTTACTCTATTTTCATCCTTTAAAAGTACTTAGTCTAATTCTTTCAAAACTCTTTCAAAAGTACTTAGTCTATTCAAAACTGCTTTCAAAAGTACTGCTTTCAAAAATACTTACTCTATTTTACTCTTTCAAGGTACTTAACCTATTTCTTCCAAAACTGTTTTCAAAAGTACTTAGTCTAAATTGTTTTCAAAACAAAACTGTTTTCAAAAGTACCTAGTCTAAATTGTTTTCAAAAGAAAGCTGTTTTCAAAAGTACTTAGTCTAAATTATTTTCAAAAGAAAGCATTCTCTAGACTTAAGCTATGTTCAAAATATCACTAAGTGCTTAAACTTCCCTAGAAAAGTTTCGAAGTACTAAAGAGATCAAAAACCTTTTAAAAGTACTTTCAAAAACTCAAAAGATGTTTTAGAAACTTTTTCTAAGTATAAAAACTTTTTTAAATTTTCCTCTTGAAAAATCTTCTAAGTTTTGAAAAATTAATTCCATTATTTTGACTTAGAAATTCTTCAAACTCCACGAAACTTTGAAAAAACCTAGGGGGAGATTCCTTCCAGGGGGAGGGAACTAAACTAGTTTATCATCTACTCTGATTAACTTAACTCTTTGAATCGGGTTGCCATAAATCAAAAAGGGGGAGATTGTTGGTGCAGACGACATCCAAGTCGAACCTGTGTTTTGATAAATGGAAAAGGGTTCAAAAGTTAAGTCTTATTTGTTATCTAACATGTTGCTTGAGTGTGTAGATTGAAGTCCTAGCGAAGGAATGCTAGGCACCTAGCGAAGGAATGCTAGGCACTGAAACCCTAAGTCCTGGCGAAGGGCAGCTGGGCACCTAGCGAAGGGCTGCTAGGATACGAAGACCTAGCGAAGGACTGCTAGGCACCAGACAAAGGACAGCCTGGGAACCAAGACCTAGCGAAGGACTGCTAGGCACCTGGCGAAGGACTGCCAAGATCCGAAGACCTGGCGAAGGACTGCTAGGCACCGGGCGAAGGACAGCTTAGTATCCAAGACCCGGCAAAGGATCGCTAGGCAAAAGTCCAATCGGAGGAGCCGGTTGGCAACAGGTAAATTCTCCTGAGAGGAGTAGGTGAGGACGCGTTCCCCGTCGAGGGAACAGTAGGTGTCGGCTCGACCTAGGGCTCTATATTGGAGACCCAAAGTCAGAACCAAGACAGCTAAGGCTGTATAAAACTAATACATTATTGCTCTATGTTGTTTTGGACTAACCCTAGATGCAGGACTGAAGAACGAGTGTCTACAGCTCAGAAAGCCTCAAAGGAGTGAGGTAGAAGCTGAGTAGGGCGCCCGTAGTGTCCCGGGCGCCCCCAAGGTGAATACAAAACAAGAAGAGCAAAGTACGCTTCGGAAGCTCAGTGGGTGGGGCGCCCCCATGCTCCCGGGCGCCCCCGTGCTCCCGGGCGCCCCCGTGCTCCCGGGCGCCCCCAGTGCCCAGGGCGCCCCGCACCCAAGCCACCGAAGTGGATAACTCTGATCCAGCCGAGAAGCTCGCTGAAAAGGTCAACCAGGGCGCCCCCAGCGTCCCAGGCACCCCCAGAGTCAATCTTCAGCCCTATTCGAGTGGGATAAGGGCTGACCGAGGTAATTCCAGATCGGTTGACACGTGGGGGCGCCCCCAACGTTCAGGGCGCCCCGAAGTGCTATAAATTGCACCCAACACCAAGGCTTCTGAACATCAATTCTTCCAACGCTTTCACGCTCTTCTACTTGAGGCGCTCTGCTATAGAAACTTCCCAACTCGAGATACAAGCGCCGACGACGTCCCTCTGCTCCGAGACACATTCCACACCGGACGTCGGTAACGAAGAGCTATTTTTTTTCTTACTGCACTATCATTGTAATCATTCTTTTGTAAACTGTTTTGCGCGATTATAGTATTGCCCGCAGTAAACGGTTAACGACCGTGGGCCTTGGAGTAGGAGCCGACTGCGACTCCGAACCAAGTAAAAATCTTGGTGTTTGCGTATTGTTTAATTTTAATTTCCATTGTGCATTCTCTATCTAACAATCCGAAACGTTTAACGATATTCACCCCCCTCTATCATTTTCTCTCGATCCAGCAACAACCTCCCCCTTAACCTATGCCTTCTCCCAATTTTCAATTTTCCTAGGTTAAGTTCTACCCAACTTAACACCATAAACTTAAGTTAAGTTCTACCTAACCTAACTTCCAAGTTCTTCCCCTTTTGACACTATCAAAGAATTGCCCTAAGCAATTTTTCCCTTAGTGCCAAAAAGAACTCAACAAAACCTAACAAGAAAAACCTAAAGGTTTGCAAGCACATTTGCTAGGATATACCCTATTCTAGAAAAATATGATTTCATGAAAATCACAAATGTGCTTGACTTTTGGTTTAATTCTCTAATTTTCTCAAGGATGGACACTTTGTATCAATTTTGAGCTCAATTCATGATTCCTTGTGTTTGCCAATTCTAACCATTATCAATCTACACAAGGAATTGTCCTCAATTCTTTCTTTTCCATAGGTATTCTTAATATGATCAAATCCTCTTCTTCGTACCTCTTAATCCTAGATAAATATTCATTCATCAATCTTCCTTGAATTCCATGATACCCATATGACCATATTTCATATAATCACCAAGAAACCATGAGACCAACCTTTATTCAAGGAATATAAACTCATAATCAGGAATTTTAATCCAAAGTCATATCCTATAATCCAATTTTGTAATTTCTCACTATCCAAAATAACTTTTATCCTTAAACCTACTGGGGCAGTCGACTGACAAACCTTACAGAATGCTCCAGGGGCTGAATTCACTTCGGATCATTCGACTGCCCCAGGGCAGTCGACTGATACCTGAATTTCAGGTTTTCAGCCCAATTTTAGAAATGCCTAGATAATTCCACAAATTTCCAAAAAATCTAAAATTTCGTGGGGAGATTTGTGGATCCTATATCTATTTGAGAAAAATATGTTTCCAAACAAATGTACTCCAAATCCCAAGATTGGTACGAACTCTAACTCTACCTAAATTGTATTGTTTTAACTCCTCCAAAAGTTCTAATTTCGGCTTCTTCTTGGTATATCTCCTAACACCTGACCATAACACATTTCTATCACTGAATTACATGGTATTTGCACACTAAAACCTAATTTTACCAAATATAACCCTATCACCTTTTTCTCCCTAAATTCCTTTTTTTAATGTGTCAAAACCTAGGATTAAGACTTACCCAAGTCTTTCAAACCCTTTGGCACACTTCATCTAATTCCCTAGGAGAAAATCTATTGAGATCCATTTACCATGGACCCTAAAGGCTCCTAGAGCTCCCCCTTGAGCTCTTATCCCTAGCCACCTCCCTAGGTGACTCAATCCATACTAGACCACACCGGTGTGTCATCGGTGATTCTTGGCCTACAAAATTGACCTTCTTAACCTTGGACCCCTTGTCCTTGGTTAAGTTATCCTTTTTACCTTTGAATGACACCCCCGTGCTATCCTTGGACTTCTCTTTCTTGTCATGATCATATGCCTTCCCAGCATATTTCTTTTTGTTGGCCTTGAAGGTCTTAGACCGGTAACCCAAACCCGATTTATCATAGTTGGGTTTTATACTACCCAACACCATATCTAGACCCTTGGATCCAACCGTGAACTTTTCTAGGGTCTTTTCTAATTTATTAAGTCTTGTCCTCAAGACTTGATTTTCCCTTTCTAAGAGTTTAACCTTTGAGTCCATATGCCCACTTTGGACATTCATAGATCTACCCTCTTTCCTAGGCACATTTCTTCCCTTCTTGGGATTAGTGCCTTGATCCTTAAGTACAAAGGTCCTAGATTTACCATGATGCATGCTTTTCCTAAGGTTTTGATCTACCTTGTTAACACTAGTCCTATCATTATATCTAAATCCAAAATTGTGCACAAGTAAGCAATTTTCATGATTTTTAGCATGCATGGATGAATAATTTGCATGATTTTTAATGTGCATGGAGGAACTAAAATTAGCATTACACATTAACTTAGGGTTAGAAGTTACCTCCCTTACCCTTGTAGTCCCTCCTTGATGTGAGCTTCACTTCCTCCTTTCTTCTTTCTCCCATCTCCTCAAGTGTCCCATTTTCTTGAGCTCTTTCTTCCTTGGACACTTGGTGTGGTAGTGCCCTAGCTCGCCACACGTGAAGCATCGAATCCTCCTCTTCTTCTCTTGGGATTCTCCATTCCTACACCTCATGTTAGCATTAAATTGAATTGAAATAGGTTTAGATTTTACCTCCATTTTACCTTTCGGGCACTTGTCCTTGTAGTGCCCCTTTTCGTTGCAACCAAAGCATGTGATGTGCTCTTTCGATTTAGCTTTGGTGGAGGTAGAGGCTAGGTTGACTTCTTCTCTTACCTTGGATGACGTGGATGCTTCCTCTTGTTCTTGTATGGTTGAGGGTCTCTCCTCCCCCTCAATCCTTGAAATTGATGCTTCCTCTTCTTCTCTTGAGGTGGATGCCCTCTCACTCTCTTCTTCTCCTTTACTTGAGGAAGTGGATGATTCTTCACTTGATTGTTCATCCTCTTGGGCTCTTGAGCTCACTTCCTAGGGTTCTTCCACTAATTGACCTCGTGTAGGGTTTTCATGAATTTCTTTTATCTTTCACCGTAGATTATGTGCATTTTGATATTCTCCTACATGACTCAAAATATTATTAGGTAAAGCATTTACTAAAATGCTAATTACCTTCTCATTGGCCTTTGATTGTGCTTGTTGTTCTTGATTCCAATATCTAGGCCTAAGCTTCTTCCCGTGCTTATCCTTTGGAATCTCGAAAGGTTCTTCAAGCGCAATTCTACATTCCCACTCCATTCCGAACCAAGTCTCGATCCTTGCCCTCTAAAAGTCGAAGTCTTCATGATCGTAGGGCGGTGGAGTGTAGATGTCTTCACCCAACATGTCTTCCATTGTTTTCTCCTCTAGCGTGTGCTCCCTCGGCGGTTAGTCCAATGAGAGCGGTCCTTCGCTCTGATGCCAATTGTTGGATCATTTCTGTACACTAGAGGGGGGGTGAATAGCGATTTTCGAATCTCTTCTTCCTACATGATTAGTTTGCGTAGCGGAAGATACAATAAAAACAATAAGACAAACACTAACCAATGCTAACAAGGAAGATTTACTTGGTATCCACCCCGAACGGGTAACTAATCCAAGAATCCGTCGGTAGATCACTCCCCGGATAACCTCCGGCTAGCTCTCGTCGCTCCTTGTGGGTGGAGAAACCTCGCCACAATCTCAAGCAAACCTCTGAGCACAAAGACTACTATCTTGCCTTTAGCCAAGACAAGATTCGTCAAGAATCTCAGCCACCACAAAGTCCTCTTTAAATAGGACTCGGGCTGAAACCCTCGCCACCAGTCGACTGCTCCAGGGTAGTCGACTGGTGCCACTGAAATTTGACCGTTGCACCCCAATGTTCGAATTCTCAGCCAACTCACCAGCCACCTACCAGTCTACTGCCCCCAGGGCAGTCGACTGGTCCCAGGCCAAAACCCTTCTGTGAGTTTTATCAGTCGACTGCCCTACTCACCCACCTAGGGTTACCCTTCCCAAGCACATTCCACTCCGCACTCGAACCCTAGGATTTCCCGAGTACAATCACACAGCACTCGTACCCTCATGACTCGACTGACTCCTCATCTACAGCCTCGACTATTGCCTTTGCACCCTTTTCATCTTTGGCTCCCGTCCCTCGGATGCACGCAAGCCTCCAGCTTGCCTCCATGTCATCCTTCACGCATGCCTCGAAGTCCGCGCCCCATAGCTCATCGTCCCTGCTCTCCAAGGTCCCTCGGGTGCACACAAGCCTCCAGCTTGTCTCCATGCCACCCTTCACCGTACCGAGGTCGTCTATTCAAGTTCATATGTGTAACCTGTACAACCTGCACACTCAACATACACATGTAAGAACACAAGGGTAAACCTAACTTAAACCCTTTGCCCAAACATCAAAATACTTGGTCACTCCGGACCACAGATTGCCTCAACACTCAGTAGCTGATACAATAGGTAGAAGTTACTCAATAATTGTTATAATGTGTTTAGTATAAATTTAGAATATAGAATTTTGGATTTAAGATATCTGAACACTGTTATATCTAAGTAGCTTTTACAATTGGTTAAAATTATTTCGATAAAGTTTAAATAATTTTGACTAAATTAATAAATAGTATTTTGATATATTAATATTTAGATATCTTAAATCCTAAACTTACACTGAATACACTGAAGTGGCTATTGAGTAATGGGCAATGAAACATAACTTGAAGTTTTTTGGTTCAATTTAGGTAATCAAATAAAATCTTATTTGTTTGGAGGTAATAGTCTATGACATAATATAATATTTTACCGTATTACCCTTTAGTTAAATTTAAGTATAATAATATTATATGCTTATAAATTTAAAATAAAAAAGTAAGATGATATTATATACATATTCGTACCCTCGGTCGCCGGTGGTGGTCGTCAGCCTCCGACGGTGGTCGTCGGCCGCCGGTGGTGATCGTCGGCCGCTGGCGGTGGTCGCCGGCTGTCGTTGCTGGTGGTCGACGGTGAATAATGATCGGCCGTCGGTGGTGGTCGTCGGTTGTCGTTGCCGGTCGTCGGCCGCGAATAATGGTCGCCGGCAGACGTTGCCGATCGTCAACCATCGGCTGGCGGTCGTTGGACGGCGGCGTCGGTCGCCCGTTGTCGATCGTCGTCACCGGTCGCCGGCACAGGCGCCGACCGCCGGCGGCAGTCGCCCGCCGTCGTTGCTGGTGGTCGCCCGCGAATAATGCCTCTTTGCTAAGGTAAATATTGGAGGATAATTTTGAAAAGATAAGTTTCATAACTCCAGAATAAAAAAAACCTTACTTTCCTAAGGTTTTCCAAATCTGGGTTGTATGCCCCTTTTGCTGACGTGTCAGACATCGATCATTACTTGGGAATCGCTAATTATCTAAACCAAACAAGATTTTTGTTGATAACCTTGGATGGATAACCAAGGTTATCAAGGATAACCCCCAACCAAACGCACCCTTAGGGTTAAATGCTTCGCATTTTAACCCTTCCAAGGTTTAGAAAAAAATTCTAACCCTAGTTTTTGTTGTTGCAGTCTGACCCTGGTTGTTGTTTTGGTGTTGACATCGATTTTAGTTTAGGTTGATGATTATGATTATGATTAAGTCCTGATCGGGGATTAGACATGGTATGGAAAATCCTAGCTTGGAGGGCTAGGTGTTGGAAAATCCTAACCTGGAGGGTTAGGTGTGAAAAATCCTAGCTTGGAGGGCTAGGTGTGGAAAAGTCCTAACTCGGAAGGTTGGGTGAAAAGTCCTAGCTTGGAGGGCTAGGTGAAAAGTCCTAATTTGGAGGGTTAGGTGAAAAGTCCCAACTGGAGGGTTAGGTGAAAAAGTCCTGGCTTGGAGGGTCAGGTCCTAGCTTGGAGGGCTAGGTCTGGAAAAGTCCTAATTCGGAAGGGTTGGGTGAAAAGTCTTAGCTTGGAGGGCTAGGTGAAAAGTCCTAACTTGGAGGGTTAGGTGAAAATTCCCAACTTGGAGGGTTAGGTGAAAAAGTCCTAGCTTGGAGGGCTAGGTTGGATGAAACCCTAGCTTGGAGGGCTAGGTTTGAGTCCCTGGATCGGCCTGGTGACAGATCAGGGAAGTTGGCACGCTGCTCCTTCGTGGATCGGTCCAGTGACCGATCCAGCAATGACTGATCGGTCTGGTGACCGATCAGGGAGCACACAGTGAGGTTGGGAACCTACTGTGCGGCTCCTGATCGGTCTGGTGACTGATCAGGGAGCAGGCAGTTGCCTCACTGCTTGGCTTCTGATCGGTCCGGTGACCGATCAGGGAGCAGGCAGTTCACTCACTGCCTTGCTCCTGATCGGTCTGGTGACCGATCAGGGAGCAAATAGTGAGTTGAGTTCCCCCGCTGATCAGTTCCTGAACGGTCCGGTAACCGATCAAAGACCTAGGATTTGATTTCAGCGGTTACTGTTCACTCAGAAGTGGACCGATCAGGCTTGAGCCTGATCGGTCAGGGAGCTACTTGATCGGTCTGGTGACCGATCAGGATTCACTCTGATCGGTCTGGTGACCGATCAGGCTTGTGTCGCCGCAAGAGCTGGGAGTCCCAGCAAAGCGGTGGATCGGTCTGGTGACCAACCCACAAGCCCTGGATCGGTCCGGTGACCGATCACTTTAATTCAAAATGCATTGTCAGACACTCTGATCACGTCTGAACGGATCCGATTCTCTGTTCTTAACCTCTGATACTCAATTTGCTGCTTGATATGCTGTGCTAATACTCTGATTGAGCTGCAGGTGACAGGGAAGGATTCAAACACTCAAGGAGAGTTAATGGAGGCCTTTCCTTAGAGCAGGTTTGTCCATTTGCCATCTCAGGTTGCAACGGCCGGAGCTGCAAACTGGAGATGCTGACTGGAGCTTGGCTGAGGGAAGCTCAGGGAGTCCAGGGAGAGCTCAGTGGTAGCTGGCGTTGGCAGGTGAGCAGCTGGAGGCTATAGTAAGATAGTGTCACCTGGTGCTCAGTGGAGAAACAAAAGGGCGTAGAGGAGAAGAGCAGAGTAGAGTTCGTTGAAGCAACTTCTGGCTTGAGTTCTTGTTGCGCGATTGTGTTCTCCACACTTTGCTTGTGCGTTCTGAAGTTCCATCATCTTGAGCAAGCAACTACAATCTGTGAAGCAACCATCCCTTACTTGAGCGCTTGGAGGAAGAAACAAGAGGCTTGGTGAGTCCAACAGCGAGAAGACACGAAGAAGGGTGTTCTTGCGTGAGATCGTCGCTGGGTGGAGCTCAAGGAAGCGCTGCTTGTGTTCTTGCCTGTGCTAACTGCTAAGTAATATCTTTCTTGTGTTTCATTATGCTTAAAATTTCATCTTTGTTGAAACGCTGTGGAGAGGTTACTCCACCGAGAAGGAGGTTGCATTTTATCCGGTGTTCACCGGGGCTTGATCTGCCGACGATCAAGGGATCGCCCACCTTAAGGGCACGCCAAGGAGTAGGGGTAAGTTATCCCCGAACCTTGTAAACCCTCCTTGTTAGCGATCTTGTTAGTTGTTTTAGTTTATTTTGTTTTCTGCACTACCCTGTTTTATTGTGCTTCCGCTGTGCTACTAACGATTGAAGTGCAGAAAATCGATAAGTGTTAAAGTCCAAGTGTTTGGCTATATTCACCCCCCCCTCTCTAGCCATTCGAACTCCAACAAGTGGTATCAGAGCTTCGGGCTCTGTACAAGCGGATTAACAACCGAGAGCTATCATCCATGGCTTTGAGAGAAGGTTTTTCCACCACCCGACCTCCCTTCTTCGATGGCGCTGATTTCCAATATTGGAGATCGAAGATGGAGTATTACTTGAAGATGGACATCAACACTTGGTTCGCAGTGAAGGAGGGCTTGACCCCTCCAAAGGATGATGAAGGCAAAGAACTTGAGTCTTGGCGGTGGACGGCTGAACAAACTCGAAAGAGTGAAGCCGACACGAAGGCGGTGGTCACTCTACAATGCGGCATGAACAAAGACCAACTCATTAAGGTTGGTCCATTCACAAGTGCAAGACTTGTGGAACAAGCTCATCAAACTCCACGAGGGCACCTGAGACTCAAGAATCGCCAAGAGGGACTTGTTCCTCAACCAACTTCAAAATCTCTCCATGAAGGAGAATGAAATGGTGAGTGAGCTACATAGCCGATTCAAGGAAGTCCTCAATGGGCTTCATTCTATTGATGAAAAGGTCGAGAACCACGACCTTGTGAGGTATGTGCTAAAAGCATTTCCAAGGAATGCTTTGTGGTCATCCATGTGGATGCCTACAACGTTTCCAAGGATTTATCAATTGTTAAACTAGATGATCTATTTTGTGAAATGGAATTGCATGAAATGGCTAACAAAGGCCCCAAGGAGAAGGGGATTGCCTTAGTTGCAGGGGAACGATCCAACAAGAAGAAGAAGGAGAAGAAGAAGGAGAAGGAAGTCTCTTCATCTTCATCCTCTTCCGAATCCTAGTCCGATTTCGAGGAAGATGACAGCGGGTCTTCTTCCTCCGAGATGGCAAATTTTATGAGAAGAATGATGAGAAGGGGTCGACGCTTCAAGGGTAAAAGTAACCCTAGTGAAGTTAAGGTTGATAAGACTAACGTTTCTTGTTTTAAGTGTGGTAGGAAAGGGCACTTGAAGAGTGAATGCCCAAAGCTAAAGAAGAAGGAGGAGAAATCCAAAAAGAAAGAGGAGAAATCAAAGAAGAAGAAGAAGGCCTTGAAGGCCACTTGGGATGAATCCTCTTCAAGTTCATCCGATGAAGAAAACGAGGAGAAGAGTACACGGCACGTGCCACTCATGGCTCTTGGAGAAGATCAAGAAAGCAGTGATGAATCCTCCAACTCCTCAAACGCGGCTTCATCATCTTCGGATGATGAAGAGGTAACCTCTCCTGAACTTGAGAAATGTTATAGAGCTATTGCATGTTTAACCAATATGTTGAAAAAGTCAAAAAATAAGGTTAAGTCATTGCAATTAGAAATTGAACAATTGATTTCATCTAGGGATGAGAACATAGATGATTTACATGTTGAAATGTTAGAGGATGAAATTGAATCATTGAAAATTGAGGTTGAAAAATTGAAATCCTCTAGGGATGAGGATGTAGATGATTTGCATGATGAATTGTTAGAGGAGGAAAACAAATCATTGAAGAGTGAAGTTGAGAGACTCAAGAATATTCTTAAGAAGTTCTCAACAAGCTTAAAAACCCTAGACATGATCTCGAATGCCCAAAGGGCAGTCTACAATAGGGCCGGTATTGGTTATCGACGCAAAGAACCTTCATTTGTGTCATTGATGTCTAGGATTGATATGAGACAATCTAAGACACACAAGGTTCAAAAGAAAGTTGTCAAGGCATGGGTGCCTAAGTCTTATTTAGTAGGTGCTTTAGGTCCCAAGGTTTGGGTACCTAAAACTTCTATTTTTCGAATTGTGTAGGTTATGATTGAGGGGGAGCATCTATCAACTTGGTTCATTGATAGTGGGTGCTCCAAACACATGACCGGGGATAGATCATTGTTTACTACCCTTCAAAGAAAAAGTAGAGGTAATGTTTCATTTGGTAACAATGGTAGTCTTAAGGTCATAGGAATAGGAGACATTCAAATATCTGAATGTCTTAGAATCTCAAATGTCCTTCTAGTCAAGGGGATGACATTTAATCTCCTAAGTGTCAGTCAATTGTGTGACACGGGTTACACAATTGATTTTCAACCAAGTCAATGTCTAGTTAGACAACATGACACCTTGGACATGGTACTAGTAGGAACAAGAGTAGACAATATTTATCAAATTTCATTTAAAAGTACTACTAATGCTTTTGCTAAGTGTCTCATGTCAAAACAAGAAGAGTCCACCCTTTGGCACCGGAGGCTAGCACATGTTAACATGAAGAATATCCGGAAGTTGGCCAACAAGGGATTAGTTCGTGGCTTACCAAGCATCAAGTATGAAAAAGACAAACTTTGTGATGCATGTCAAATAGGTAAGCAAACAAAATCTGCACATAAAGGTAAAAGCGCTGTAAGTACATCTACCGCGTTAGATTTACTTCATATGGATATATTTGATTGTAGCACTATCATATCATTGAGTGGAAGTAGATATTGCTTTGTTATCATTGATGATTTTACTAGATACACATGGACTTATTTTCTAAAATATAAGGACCAAACCTTAGATGTTTTCATTGCTTTTTGTAGAAGAGTTGAAAATGAAAAATCATCAACTATTAAGACAGAAGTGATCATGGAGGTGAATTTCAAAATCAACGGTTTTTAGAATTTTGTCAAGATAGAGGTTATAGACATGAGTTCTCCACTCCTAGAACACCACAACAAAATGGTGTTGTAGAGAGGAAGAACCGTGTTCTATAAGAGGCTGCACAAAGCATGCTTAATGAGTACTCACTACCGAGTTATTTATGGGCTGAAGCTGTAAATACAGCCTGCTATGTGCAAAACCGATTTCTCTTCCATAGGTTCTTAGGAAAGACTCCCCATGAACTTTGGTTTGGAAAACCACCTACGATTAAACACCTTAAGGTGTTTGGTTGTAAGGTGTTCATCCTAAACACCAAGAATCACCTTGGAAAGTTCACGGCAAAAGCTGATGAAGGGGTACTAGTCGGGTATTCCCTAGTTAGCAAAGTCTACCGAGTCTACAACAAGAAATCTAGATTGGTTGAAGAGTCTTCTGATGTTGTCTTTGAAGAAATTCCAAAAGTCAATGAACAACCAGAAGATGAAGTCCAATTCGAACTTAGGAGACTAAGTTTGAATGAAAGTCCAAATGTTGTTGATGGTGATGAATCCGATGACGGTGAGCCTAGACAACCCATAAATCAACCGGATCCTGAGGCTAAGCTTGTGTCTAGTGAACCCATTCAAGAAGCACCACCAACACCTAGGCAAACTAGATTAGCCTCTAGTCATCCCCAAGATCAAATTGTTGGAGACATCCATCATGGGGTTAGAACTAGATCATTCTTTAGGAATGAGGCTAATGAAGTTGCCTTAATTTCCGAAATTGAACCTGGAAAATTGATGAAGCATTAAATGATCCCGATTGGATCATTGCAATGCAAGATGAACTAGGTGTTGGAGCAATCGACCCTAAGATGGTCCGGAGTAATCATAGGTTTTGATGTTTGGACAAAGGGTTTAAGTTAGGTTTACCCTTATTATCTCATATGTGTATGTTGAGTGTGTAGGTTGTACAGGTTACACATATGGACTTGACTGGACGACCTCGGTACGGTGAAGGATGGCATGGAGGCTTGCGTGCGCATCCGAGGGACCTTGGTGAGCAGGGACAATGAGCTGATGGGCGCAGACTTCGAGGCATGCGTGAAGGATGACATGGAGGCAAGCTGGAGGCTTGCGTGCATCCGAGGGACGGGAGCCGAAGATGAAGAGGGCGCGAAGGCAACAGTCGAGGCTGCGGAGGAGGAGTCAGTCGAGTCGTGAGGGTACGAGTGCAGTGTGATTGTACTCGGTAAATCCTAGGGTTTGAGTGCGGAGTGGAATATACTCAGGAAGGGTAACCTTAGGTGGGTGAATAGACCAGTCGACTGGCCTGGGAGCAGTCGACTGAGGGAACTCACAGAAGGTCTCAGCCTGGGACCA
Organism: Boesenbergia rotunda; assembly: GCA_024364735.1. Taxonomy (NCBI): domain Eukaryota; kingdom Viridiplantae; phylum Streptophyta; class Magnoliopsida; order Zingiberales; family Zingiberaceae; genus Boesenbergia; species Boesenbergia rotunda. The sequence goes on from JAGFNQ010003141.1 coordinate 50,335, forward strand.
GTCGACTGCCCTGTGGGCAGTCGACTGGTAGCAGCTGGTGAGTTGGCTAAAATTCGAACGTTGGGAGTTGCAACGGTCGAATCTGGCTGGCACCAGTCGACTGCCCTGGGATCAGTCGACTGGTGGCGAGGGTTTCAGCCCGAGTCCTATTTAAAGAGGACTTCGTGGTGGCTGAGATCCTTGACGAAACTTGCTTGGTTAAAGTAAGTTAGTAGTCTACTGTGATCAGAGAGCATTCAAGGTGTTGTGGCGAGGTTTCTCCACCCACAAGGAGCGACAGATCTAGCCGAAGGTTATCCAGGGGTTGATCCACCGAAGGATTCTTGGATTAGTCACCCGACCGGGGTGGATACCAAGTAAATCAAGGTGTTAGCAGTGTTTTATTTCTTATTTATTTTGCATATTATTGTTTTCGCTGCGCTAACAACTTTGTAGAGATCAAAACGACGATAAACTGCTATTCACCCCCCTCTAGCACACCATAAATGATCCTTCAGTTGGTATCAGAGCGAAGGACCACTCTTGATCGGACTAATCGCCGAGGGAGCAAGAACGCTAGAGGAAGAATGATGGAAGACAAATTTGGGGACGATATCTACATCCCACCGTCCTACGATCATGAAGACTTCGAATATTGGCGGGCAAGGATGGAGACTTGGCTTAGCATGGGTTAGCCATGTAGGATAGCCATAGAAGAGCCCTTCAAAGTTCCAAAGGACAAGCACGGGAAGAAGCATCATCCTAGATATTGGGATAAAGAGCAACAAGAACAGTTTCGGGCAAATAAGAAGGTAATTGATATCTTGTTAAATATTTTGCCTAACGATATCTTGAATAATGTAGGTAAATATGAGAATGCTCATGAATTGTGGGATAAGTTGAGAAAGTGCCACAAGAACCCTACACAAGTTCAAGAGCCCGAATAAATCAACCCATTGGTTCAAGAAGTGGAAGAAGAAAGTGAGAGGTCAATCACCTCCTCTAGAGAAGAGGAGGAGGTCACCACCTCAAGGATTGAGGGGGAGGAGAGACCCTCGTCTACACAAGAACAAGAGGAAGCATCTTCTTCATCCAAGGTTGAAGAGGAAGTCAACCTAGTCTCCACCTCCACCAAAGCCAAGAGAAAGAAGAATATTATATGCTTTGGTTGCAACCAAAAGGGGCACTACAAGGATAAGTGCCCACAAGGTAAAAAGGAGTTAAAATCTACACTCATTTCAAATTCCTTTAATTCTAACATGAAGTGCAGGAATGGAGAATCCCAAGAGAAGAAGAGGAGAATCCGATGCTTCACTTGTGGTGAACTGAGGCACTACCATACCAAGTGTCCAAAGAAGAAAGAGCTCAAGAAAATGGGACACTTGAGGAGATGGGAAAAAGAAGAAAGGAAGAAGCAAAGACCACAACGAGGAGGGACTACAAGGGTAAGGGAGGTAATTCCTAACCCTAGGGTAGAATGCAATTCAATTTCAAGTTCCTCATTGCATATTAAAAATAATGCTAAGAATCCATTCATGCATGATAGAACTTATGAGAAATGTTTAATGGTACATAATTCTGGCTTTAGATATAATGATAGGACTAGGGCTAACAAGGTAGAACACAACTCTAGGAAAAACATGCATAATGATAGACCCAAGACCTCTAGAACTAAGGATCATGACACTAATCCCAAGAAGGGAAGGAATGTGCCTAGAAAGGAGGTTAGGCCTAGGAATGTCCAAGGTGGACACATAGGTTCAAAGGTTAGAAATTTGGAAGGGGAAAATCAAGCCTTGAGGGCAAGGCTTGATACTTTAGAAAAGGTCCTAGAAAGGTTCACGGTTGGATCTAAGGGCCTAGACATGGTATTGGGTAGTTTGAAACCCAACTACGATAGATCGGGATTGGGATACCGGTCTAAGACCTCCAAGGCCAACAAAAAGAAGCATGCTGGGGAGGCATACAATCATGGTAAGGAGGATAAGTCCAAGGATGGCAAGGGAATGTCATCCAAGGGTAGAAAGGGTGACTTAACCAAGGACAAGGTGTCCAAGGTTAAGAAGGTTCACTTTGTGGGCCAAGAGTCACCGGGGGCACACCGGTGTGGCTTAGTGTGGATTGAGTCACCTAGGGAGGTGGCTAGGGCTCAGAGCTCAAGGGGGAGCTCTAGGAGCCTATGGGGTCCATGGTGAATGAATCTCAAGAGTTTCTCTCCTAGAAAATTAGGTTGAAATATGCCAAAAAGATTGAAAGACTTGGGTAAGTCTTAATGGCACATAAAAAGGGAATTTAGGGAGAAAATGGTGAAAATACAATTATATTGGGTAAAATTAGGTTTTAATGTGTGAATACAACATAATTCAATGTTAGAAATGAATTGTGAGCACGCATTGGAAGATACATTGAGGAGAAATCACATTTGAGACTTTTGGGATGAGTTTCAATAATACACTTTAGGATAAGTTGAGTTTCGTGCCAATCTTGGGATCCGGAGTACATTTGTTTGAAAACGTATTTTTCTCAAGTAGACATTGGCCCCATAAAATTTCATAATTTTTGGAGATTTGTGGAATTATTTAGGGATTACTAAATTTGGGCTGAAAAACCTGAAATTCAGGTATCAGTCGACTGCCCTAGAGGCAGTCGACTGGTAAGAGCTCAGAAATATTCTGTGAGTTTTGGGAGTCGACTGCCCCGGGGGCAGTCGACTGGTCCGTAGGCTGAAATGGAAATAGGTATATTGGACAAATCAGAAATTACAAATTTGGATTATAGGATAATGCCTTGGATTAAAAGTCTTCTTAGTCCTTGAATAAAGTGTTATTCCATGAGTTAATATCTTGAAATTCAAGGAGGAATGATAAGTGGGTATTTATCTAGGATTAAGAGATAAGAAGAAGGAGAGCTTTATCACATTAAGAGTACCTATTGAAAGGGAGAATTGAGGACAATTCCTTGTGTAAATTGATAATGGTTAGAGTTGGAAAACACAAGGAATCATGAATTGAGGTCAAAATTGATACAAAATGCCAATCTCTTAAGATAATTAGAAGTTGTACCAAAAGTTAAGCACATTTGCATTTTTTTTTGGAATTATATTTTTCTAGGATAAGGTATATCCTAGCAAATGTGCTTGCAACTTTTTTAGAAATGTTCAAGGTTTAGTTGAGTTCTTTTTGGCACTAGGGGTAAGGTTGCTTGGGAGCAAGCCTTTAATGGTGTCCAAGGGAGACGAACTCGAGTGTTGGGTTGGGTGTAACTCAACATGGTGTTATGGTGTTAAGTTGGGTAGAACTTCACCATGGGAAAATGAAAATTGAGAGAAGACATAGGTTTAGGGGGAGGTAACCCGTGTTTGCCTTGATTTTCATAGAAAATTATTTTTGGATTTTGTATCTAACTTGGGAATGGTGATAGATACATGGTGAAATGTATTTTTCCCAAGTTGGAATGGGTACCACAATGTTCTCCATGAAATTTGAGATTTTTTGGAGAATTATAGAATTTCTGGCGCATTTCTGAAATTCGGCCAGAAAATAGACTTTCAGAGTATCAGTCGACTGGCCATTTTGGCAGTCGACTGACCAGGGCTGATTTGGGTATTAGCAGCTGGTTTGGGATCCAAATGATAAGAAACATGTGTATGGGGGTTGAGTACACATTTTTTAGGATCATTAAGGATTGAAAGAACCAATAATTGGGATATTATTGGGGTCTTTTTGATGTATGGCAAAGGGGGAGAGATGTTAGGTTTAAGTGGGAAACCAAACATACCTTTGCTAGAAACCCTAGGTTTAGGGAAGCTAAGATTAAGGGGGAGCATGGTTGCTCCATTCTTGGCGTAAGGGGAACCTTGGAGAGGTTCTTAAAAAGCCTTTGTAAGTCCAATATAGGGGGAGCTTGGGAGAAGCTTTAAAAAGCCCGTTTTGGTAAAATTCCTAACTTGAAGGGTTAGGTGTGTGAAAAGTCCTAGCTTGGAGGGCTAGGTGTGAAAATTCCTAACCTAAAGGGTTAGGTGGTGAAAATCCTAACTTGGGAAGTTAGGTGTGTAAAAATTGCTAACTTGGAGGGTTAGGTGGTGAAAATCCTAGCTTGGAGGGCTAGGTGATGAAAATCCTAACATGGAGGGTTAGGTGTGGGATGCCTTGGGATAGGATCCAGTTTTGCATTGCATATGCATTTATTTTAGCATGATTTTTGCTATTGACTGCTATCTTGTTTTCCCTAACTTAACGTATTGCCAAACATCAAAAAGGGAGAGATTGTTGGAGCAATCGGCCCTAAGATGGTCCGGAGTGACCATAGGTTTTGATGTTTGGGCAAAGGGTTTAAGTTAGGTTTACCCTTGTTATCTCATATGTGTATATTGAGTGTGCAGGTTGTTGGGACCGGGTGCATGCCGACGCGGACACGTATTGTAATTGTTACATAATTACATGCAGCGGAAACAAAGCATGAATAATTTCCTAAATTATTCTAACACATATCCTAAGCATGCAATGTGTTCACATAATTGTAATCTAAATTTTTGCAGAAAAGGAAATTACTCTACGAATTACCTTGCGTAACTTGGAAGAAGGGACGAGATCCAACCGTTAGCGTCCCTTGAAAGCTCCGCCTCTATTCGTATCCACGCCGAGTATCGTCGGGATGACTTCGCTAAGCCACGAGTTTCGTGTTCACGAGAACTACAAGATTCTCTGTGAACACGACGAAAACCGAGAGAGTAATCAAATCGAAAGACTCACCACCAAGGTTGGCCGAAGAGGAAGATCGTCGCAAGGAAGAACTTCGTCGCCTTGATGCTTCTCCTTGTGCTCACGGCAAGAAGAAAGAAGGAAGGCCAATGGCCGACCAAGAGAGAGGGAGAGAAGAAGAGGAGAGAGCCCAAGCAATTCTTGGATGGATCCTCTTCCATGGCACCCCTTGGGTCCTTTATATAGGGAGAGGTTTCTTAATTCCCAAGCAAACCTCTCCTTGATTATGGAATAATTTCTCAATCAATCCATAATCAAGGCTCTCATGATCAAGCTTCTTCTTCTTGATTATGGAATAATTTCTCAATCAATCCATAATCAAGACTCTCTTTCTTTTGGCATGATTATATAAAATTTATAAAACAAACCAACCATTGGTTAATTATATAAAATTTTATAAAACAAACCAACCATTGGTTCATTATATAAATTTTATTAAACAAACCAACTCATTGTTCATTATATAAAAATTTATATAACCTTTTATAAAATAAACCAACCTTTGGTCTATTTTATAAAACAAGCCAAAATAGCCTTATCCTCTTATGGTGGTGGCCAGCCATGACAAGAATAGAGGAGGCTCCCTTCCTTGGCCGGCCCATCTAACCCCAATTGGATCAAATCCCTTAATGAATTAAACTTATTTAATTCACCTATTAAGTCTTTAAAAGACTTAGCCATTCTATGCTTCCGATGCGTCTGAAATAAATTCAGTTTTGACTATTGTTTGGACTTACCAAAAATAGTCTATCTCAATTGGAGAATCCAATTCTCAACTCGTTTTAAATCCTTCGAATTACTCGTTATGCGTGTGACCAAATAGGCTTTCAATTTATGTTGGCCATCCATAATTAACTAATTAATTATAGAACGATCATGAGTGACACCTAGTAGTACATCATGATCCCCAATTAATTGAAAGATCAACGGTTGACCTCAGAAATGATTCTGAAACCCTTCAGCAGCTATAATGAATCGTGCCTCATTCCCTTCACCATCTTATACCCAATTAGTTCAGGACATGGTCTATGTGTGTCAGTCCCCACTAGGCTGACTACGTCACACCTAGCCCAAGTAACGTTTCCTCGTCCTATGGATTCTAATTACTCTCATGTATTTAAGAGATTCATACTCTGAACATGTCATGCTCTGGCCAGAGGCTTCGAGTAACAATCCGACGATAGGCCTCGGGTATACATCTCCTGACAAGGAGTGGTGAATCCTTTGTAGGCTGTTCAAACATCTTCGGGCACTTTGGCTTATACCCAATCATCCTGGGTCCACACCTCCTTGGAGATGCTTGCTTAAGATGTCAAAGTATAAGTCTCCATTGTTGGTGCAATCTTGGTTAGGTCAAGGTTGACCTAGATTGACTAAGCTTGGGTGAGCTTAGGTCTAATAAGCTTGGTAAGCTTATGGTATGGTCGTATGTTTCGATGTTTGATAATAATGTTTGAGTGGTCATGATGTGTGAGTCAAGTGGGTCAAGGTTGATTGGGGGCTTGACTAGGGCACACCTAGTGGGACTAGGTGAAGTCCAGGTAGATCGGGGAGATCGTACGCTGGCATGAGAAAAGACCTAGTGGGAATAGGCACACCTAGTGGGACTAGGTGAAGTCCAGGTGGATCGGGGGGATCGCACGCTGGCATCGGATTAGGCCTAGTGGGACTAGGTGAAGTCCAGATGGATCGGGGAGATCGCATGCTAGCAAGGTGGAAGTCTACCGAGAGATTGGACCTAACTCGAGGGTTAGGCGAACCTGGTGGGGAATCAGGTTAAGTCCTAGTTGGGAACTAGGCAGAAGAAATCCAAGTTGGTCAAAGGGGTTGACCGGACACTTGGTAGGGGATCCTAGACTTGTGGAAACAAGTTAGGTTGGACTCAATCGATTGGGTAATCGATTGGGTGAATCGATCAGTGGATCGATTAAGGAAGTTTGCGCGAGAGGACAGAGGGTGGCTGAATCGATTGGGTAATCGATTCAGCCTTTCCTTAATCGATTGGTCAATCGATTAAGGTGTCTCTTGATCGATTGGGGTAATCGATCATAGAGTTTGCGCGAGAGAACAGAGAAGCTCTGAATCGATTGGGTAATCGATTCAGGGCACGGGTAATCGATTGGCTAATCGATTACCATTCGAAAACTAGCCGTTGAACGGCTAAATCCTACGTGGTAATCGATTGGGTAATCGATTACCAAACCCTAGGCGTCGGGTATAAGGACTTTCGCGCAGGTTTGAGCTGGGAGAACTTCTCCTCTTCTTCTCCAACTTCATTGCCATTTCGAAGGAAGTCTTGGAGCTTAGTGCTGCTGCATTTCCAAGGTCCAAGAGGCAATCACAAGCTTGAAGATAGCAAGGAAAACAAAGTGTGAGCTTATTTGTAAATCTTGTAAGATTTTATCTTGTATTTGCTTTGTTCTTGTTGTATCTTTGTAACAAGCTTGTAAGAGGTTTCGCCACCTCAAGAAGGAGACTTTCATAGTGCATGAGAGTGTGAGGAGAGTGGATCCTTGGATTAGTCACCCGACCGGGGTGGATACCAAGTAAATCCTTGTGTTAGCGATTGCTTGAAGTCTTCCGCCGCGACAAATCTTCTACAAGCGAATCGAAGCTAATCACCCCCCCCTCTAGCTCGTCTACCGGTCCCAACAAGTGGTATCAGAGCAAGGTCGCTCTTCTTTGGACTCATCGCCAAGAGGGCAAGAGCTAGAGGAAGAAGAAGAAGTTGGAAGAAACCCTAATTTCAAGAAGTCATCATCAAAAGGGTTCAACTTCAAAAATGGAGTTTGGCTATGACACAAGGGCACCTCCACCATTCGACAAGGCAAATTTCAATCTTTGGAAGTCAAAGATTGAAAATTATTTCATGATGGAGATAGAGCAATGGTTTGCTCTAATGGAGGGTTTTGAAGCTCCAACAAGCTCAAAAGGAAATCTCCTCAAGAAAAGCAAATGGAATGAGGAGCAAATCAAGAGATGCGAGGCCAACTACAAAGTGACCAAGCTATTGGTCAATCTTTTGCCAAGCACTATCTTGGACAAGATTGGAGAATTTCAAGATGCCAAAGAGCTATAGAGCAAATTGGAAATACTTCATGAAGTTCCCTCCACTCTACCAATTCAAGACAAATTCGAAGAGGGAAATTCATCAAGTGAAGAGGACTCGGAAGTTGAGAGGTGCTCAACATCCGAAGATGAAGCTCAAGAAGCCTCCACCTCAAGGGTTGAAGAGGAGCAAAATTTAACATTGACGCCAGAACAAGAAAAGGTTTCAACATCATCCGAGGTCAATGGAGAAGAAGAAGAAGTCTCCACCTCTAGGATTGAGGGGGAGCAAAGGTCATTGACTCCGGAAAAAGAAGAAGTATCTACTTCCGGATCGAGTGAAGAGTCATGTGCCACCCCTACAAGCAAAGGTATAAACATTTCAATTTGTAAAAATAAAGATCACATCATTTGCTTTGAGTGTAGGGAAAGAGGACACTACAAGAATAAGTGTCCAAAATTGGTCAAGAAGAAGGTGCAAATGGCACCCAAGACCAAGAAGAAGGCAAAGGAGGTCGACCCCGTGACAAAGAAGGATAAGAAGCACATTGTGTGCTTCTCATGCAAAGAAAAGGGACATTATCGAAATCAATGTCCAAAGGGGAAGAAACCGACCAAGGCTAAAAGGAGAAGCTCAAGTCAAGGGGGAGCCTCCAAGAATAACACTAAGGTATCATTAGGTAATGGTACTTATTTAAATCATGATAATATGCATGCTAGAAATAATTATTATCATTTTAATGCTATTTATCATGAAAATAGAAGGTATGAGAAACCAAAGGAAAAATATAGAGCCTTTCATGCTAGGTCTACCACAACCAAGGATAGGGAAGATTTTAGATCATCTAAGGATAGACCTACCCAATCCAAGGCCAAAAAGAAAAATTACCAAGGCTATATTAGAAAACCAAGCCTTGAGGAGGTAATGATTGAAAATCAAGTTTTGAGGTCAAAACTTGATAAATTAGAAAAATCCCTCAAAAGAATAGAAAATCTATTTAAGGGATCTAAGGATCAAAACCTAGATTTAGGAAATCAAGGACCCTCTAGGAGCAAGAAAGGTTTGAGATACAAACCTAAAACTAAGGATGATGGTCCATCCTATCATAGAGTTCCATATAGATATGGAACTCAATCTAGGTCTAGAAGTCAAGTCAAGGCCACAAGGGAAGCTATCCCTAGGGTTGACCAAGACAAGACAAAGGTGACTAAGGCTTCCGAAAAGCCTAGAAGAGTCACTAGGAAGGTATCAAGGGAAGTTATCCCTAGTGAATACCTAGAACACCCAAGGAGCACCAATAGGTTTTGGGTTCCTAAGAGTGTGTTCGCCACACCCTAGATAGGTCTAGGGAGTGTCAACTCTAATTGGAAGGGTAGTTAACCCAACCTTGATGTAGTTGGCACTTTGGGACATTTTCAAGGAATTATTACCCTTGAAAATGAAGGATTCATTTATTTACTCTAGAAGGAGCAAATATGTGCCAAACTATCTTTTTGGAAGATTGAACTTAATAAAAAGTTGGCACAACTAGGTTAGAATCCATAGATAGGCCAAGTTGGGGGGTTTTGGGCACTATCTTGAAAATTAGGGAAATTTAGGAGTATCAATGGCTTAGCGATGAGTTATTGATACTTAGATAGGAAATCTAGGTATTTCCTTTTGTGCTATTATGCCATGTTTTGTATGCCCTATCACATGCCATGACATCATGTTTCATCATTCATATTTATTATGAAAATATTACAAGTCATGTCATACATGCATCATTTAGCTATAATTTCTTTTGAAAAATCTAATATGATGCATGTCATAGTCATAATTATGCATAAATTTGATTTTTATTGAAATTAAGGACATAGGCATTAATTGACATCCTAGGTGGATGATCAAAGTTTATAATGCCTAGATAGAAATGCATGAACCCTTAGTTTAGGGAGAACACGACGTTCACATCTCACTAAGATCATAAGTTGACTTGTATGTGTTTTTAAGACACATTAGAAACAAGTGAGATGTTAGGGTGATGAACAAAACTCAAGGTGTTGATAAAGTGTATCAAATTGAGTTTTAGGTTCATCAAAACAAGAATTTAAATGAACTCCAATAATTGGGAAAGCTAATGTACAAGTCATGTGTATTTAGCCCAAGGAACATGGTTGGAAATTGTTTTTGAAAAACATTTTAAAAACTATCTTGGAAAACCTTGGTGAAGACTATCTTTTGATAGTACTCATCATTAATGAATTGGATACAAAACAATGAAAAATATTGAAGTATTTCAATGCCTTCAAATTTTGTGTCAATCTTTGAAAAAGGAGGTTATTTTCTTAGAAAATTATTTTTCCTTGATAGTATATGGTATAAATAATGTCTACATAAAATTTTAGGATTTTTGGAATTTTGTAGAATTATTTAGGAGTTTCTGAAATTCGAATCTGAAATTGTTTTCAGAAATCAGAAACTCCCAATCGATCGGGTGATCGATTACCCCATAAGCCAATCGATTGGGACATAAGTCAATCGATTGGTAGACCTTTTTTGCGAGTACAGAAGCTCGTGTAGTCGATCTGTTGATCGATTACCGTGAGCCATAATCGATTAGTTGATCGATTAAGGCAGGTCGTAATCGATTGGTTCCCAACGCCAATCGATTGGTGAGACTGAAACTGTCAGTTTTCAGTCCATTAACCCATTTTGAGTAACCTACCAATCCCTAACCCCTTGAAATACTTTTATAGGTATATTTGGGTAAATTTCATTGTGAAATCAAAAAGGGGAAATGGTTTAGTGAACATTTAAGGGTTAAGGAGAGATTTTGATTCAAGTCTTGAATCTCAAAATCTCAAAACCTCAAGTTGAGTTTTTCTAAAGGTTTAGGAACTCAAAATCATTGTTGGTGCAATGATAGAGGTTTAGAGCATGTTTTGAGGAGGAGGTCTTCCTTAACAACATGTGCTTGAATTTTTATTTTTGGAATAAGTGAATGAATGGAGATTGGGAATCTTCATGAGTGCTCGAGGTTGAGCATCGGTTTAATGAAAAGTATGGGATTTTCATTGGGTATATCTTTGACCATATAGACTCTCAGGGAGAGTGTTTGATGTGTGTCAAAGGGGGAGAAAATTGAAAGGCTAATAGGGATTAGTCTTTCTCAAACATATTGTCAAACATCAAAAAGGGGGAGATTGTTGGTGCAATCTTGGTTAGGTCAAGGTTGACCTAGATTGATTAAGCTTGGGTGAGCTTAGGTCTAATAAGCTTGGTAAGCTTATGGTATGGTCGTATGTTTCGATGTTTGATAATAATGTTTGAGTGGTCATGATGTGTGAGTCAAGTGGGTCAAGGTTGATTGGAGGCTTGACTAGGGCACACCTAGTGGGACTAGGTGAAGTCCAGGTAGATCGGGGAGATCGTACGCTGGCATGAGAAAAGACCTAGTGGGACTAGGCACACCTAGTGGGACTAGGTGAAGTCCAGGTGGATCGGGGGGATCGCACGCTAGCATCGGATTAGGCCTAGTGGGACTAGGTGAAGTCCAGATGGATCGGGGAGATCGCATGCTGGCAAGGTGGAAGTCTACCGAAAGACTGGACCTAACTCGAGGGTTAGGCGAACCTGGTGGGGAATCAGGTTAAGTCCTAGTTGGGAACTAGGCAGAAGAAATCCAAGTTGGTCAAAGGGGTTGACCGGACACTTGGTAGGGGATCCTAGACTTGTGGAAACAAGTTAGGTTGGACTCAATCGATTGGGTAATCGATTGGGTGAATCGATCAGTGGATCGATTAAGGAAGTTTGCGCGAGAGGACAGAGGGTGGCTGAATCGATTGGGTAATCGATTCAGCCTTTCCTTAATCGATTGGTCAATCAATTAAGGTGTCTCTTAATCGATTGGGGTAATCGATCACAGAGTTTGCGCGAGAGAATAGAGAAGCTCTGAATCGATTGGGTAATCGATTCAGGGCATGGGTAATCGATTACCGTTCGAAAACTAGTCGTTGAACGGCTAAATCCTACGTGGTAATCGATTGGGTATCGATTACCAAACCCTAGGCGTCGGGTATAAGGACTTTCGCGCAGGTTTGAGCTGGGAGAACTTCTCCTCTTCTTCTCCAACTTCATTGTCATTTCGAAGGAAGTCTTGGAGCTTAGTGCTGCTGCATTTCCAAGGTCCAAGAGGCAATCACAAGCTTGAAGATAGCAAGGAAAGCAAAGTGTGAGCTTATTTGTAAATCTTGTAAGATTTTATCTTGTATTTGCTTTGTTCTTGTTGTATCTTTGTAACAAGCTTGTAAGAGGTTTCTCCACCTCAAGAAGGAGACTTTCATAGTGCATGAGAGTGTGAGGAGAGTGGATTCTTGGATTAGTCACCCGACCGGGGTGGATACCAAGTAAATCCTTGTGTTAGCGATTGCTTGAAGTCTTCCGCCGCGACAAATCTTCTACAAGCGAATCGAAGCTAATCACCCCCCTCTAGCTCGTCTACCGGTCCCAACATCCATGACCAAGATGACTTGAACACCACAAGTCAAAGGAACATCGCACTTAAGCTGCAGTAAGAACTTCACTGACATATCTATATATAGACTACCATATGAAGTTTTACAGCCAGTCACTCCAATGAACTAGTTCCCTTAACTAGCATTCATGTTTATCTCCGGACATCTCAATGTCACCAGCCAGTGAGAATCAGCTGATTAGAGAATAACCCATGCTAGTCTCAACAGAATTGATAGTGTCCGTATTTATCAATTCATCGACTAGGGACAATTTCAATACTTCACAATTGCACATGTAGAGATAATCACTAGTTGTGAATTCATCACAAATTCTCTCATGCTGTGAATTGTATTACGAACATTCATTAAATGAGTTTAAGATCTCAATCAAATACACAAACATGTATACTCAAATAGTGAATATTCATTTATTAGAATAAATGATTACAATCATAAGGCGATTGCCTTAGGACACTTCTCTCATATCACTAACACAGGTTGTACAGGTTACATATATGGACTTGCCTGGACGGCCTCGGTACGGCGAAGGATGGCATGGAGGCTTGCGTGCGCATCCGAGGGACCTTGGTGAGCAGGGACGATGAGCTGATGGGCGCAGACTTCGAGGCATGCGTGAAGGATGGCATGGAGGCAAGCTGGAGGCTTGCGTGCATCCGAGGGACGGGAGCCGAAGATGAAGAGGGCGCGAAAGCAACAGTCGAGGCTGCAGAGGAAGAGTCAGTCGAGTCGTGAGGGTACGAGTGCAGTGTGATTGTACTCGGTAAATCCTAGGGTTTGAGTGCGGAGTGGAATGTACTCAGGAAGGGTAACCTTAGGTGGGTGAGTAGACCAGTTGACTGGCCTGGGGTCAGTCGACTGAGGGAACTCACAGAAAGGTCTCAGCCTGGGACCAGTCGACTGCCCTATGGGCAGTCGACTGGTAGCGGATGGTGAGTTGGCTAAAATTCGAACGTTGGGAGTTACAACGGTCAAATCTGGCTGGCACCAGTCGACTGCCCTGGGATCATTCGACTGGTGGCGAGGGTTTCAGCCCGAGTCCTATTTAAAGAGGACTTCGTGGTGGCTGAGATCCTTGACGAAACTTGCTTGGTTAAAGTAAGTTAGTAGTCTACTGTGATCAGAGAGCGTTCAAGGTGTTGTGGCGAGGTTTCTCCACCCACAAGGAGCGACAGATCTAGCCGGAGGTTATCCGAGGGTTGATCCACCGAAGGATTCTTGGATTAGTCACCCGACCGGGGTGGATACCAAGTAAATCAAGGTGTTAGCAGTGTTTTATTTCTTATTTATTTTGCATATTATTGTTTCCGCTGCGCTAACAATTTTGTAGAGATCAAAACGATGAAGAAGTGTTATTCACCCCCCCTCTAGCACACCATAAACGATCCTTCAGTAGGTCAATTCGAAAGAAGTCAAGTTTGGGACTTAGTCCCTAAACCTAAAAAGGCCACCATCATTGGAACCCAATGGGTCTTCAAAAATAAGTTGAACCATAAGGGAGAAATCATTAGAAACAAGGCACGCTTAGTAGCCTAGGGCTACAATTAAGTTGAAGGCCTTGATTATGATGAGACCTATGCTCCCGTGGCACGATTAGAGTCTATCCGATTGATGCTAGCATTTGCAGCACATCGAGGTTTCAAATTGTATCAAATGGATGTCAAATCGGCCTTTCTAAATGGTTTAATTAGAGAAGAGGTCTATGTCGAACAACCTCCGGGGTTTGAGAGTACCGAATTTCCAAATCACGTGTTCAAGCTCAAAAAGGCACTTTATGGCCTTAAACAAGCACCCCGAGCTTGGTACGAGCGGTTGTCGACGTTTTTAATTGAAAAAGGCTTTGTAAGAGGCCAAATAGACCCTACACTATTTCTACGGAGAGATGGTGACAATATTTTTGTAGCCCAAGTATATGTCGATGGCATAATTTGTGGCTCAAACAATAAGGGCTATTTGAATGAATTCATTGGACACATGGAAAGTGAATTTGAAATGAGTCTAGTGGGAGAGTTGACTTCCTTCCTTGGACTTGAAATCAAACAAACTCGAGATGAGATTCCATGTGCACTAATCGAAGTATACTCAAGAAATGCTCCGTAAATTTAATATGAGTGATTCGAAGGAGGTAACCACTCCCATGGCTACGAACACAAAATTAGACAATGATGAGAGTGGTAAACCTGTTGATTTGACTCAATATCGAAGCATAATAGGTAGTTTGCTATACCTCACAGCTAGTCGACCTGATATACTTTTTGCTGTGGGTATGTGCGCTAGGTATCAAGTTTGTGCCAAGGAATCTCATTTAATCGCTGTTAAAAGGATTTGAGATATCTTAAAGGCACAATTGGAGTTGGTCTTTGGTACCTCCGTACCGAATCATTTGATCTAATTGTCTATACCGATTCCGACTACGCTGGATGTAAGTTGGATCAGAAAAGCACAAGTGGGGGCTGCCAATTCCTAGGATCATCTCTAGTTAGTTGGTCAAGTCGGAAGCAACATTGTGTTGCTCTCTCACGACCGAGGCAGAATATATCGCCATGGGAGAGAGCGTATCACAATTGTTGTGGATGATACATACTTTAGAGGACTATGGATTAAGCTACAAAGGTGTGCAAATGGTGTTGTGTGACAACATTAGCACAATTAACTTAACCAAGAATCCAGTCCATCACTCTAGGACTAAACATATTAAAGTGCATCACCACTTCATTAGAGATCATGTTGCTAGAGGAGATATTGTACTCTTACATGTAGAGTCCAAATCAAATCTAGCTGACATTTTCACTAAGTTACTTCCCGAAAATGAGTTTAGTTTCATAAAAAGGGAGTTGGGAATGTGTCACGCCTCATAGGATCAAAATGCATCCAAAACCCTTTGTGATCATTTCGAAATTGTCGGGATACAATTGGGTAACTTTGGGGACATCTCACATAAACTATAAGGTTTACCAAAATAATTTTGTTTGCTAGAAGTGGGGTGAGATGTTAGGAACAACTCAATTTCTCAAAATATCAATGCATCCCTTGAGAAATTAAGTTGACGAGATAAAAATCACTTCGGTGACCAAGTATGGGGAAAACTAATGCATAACACATGTGTATTTGGCTCCGTGATCATATTTGGACATTCTAATCAAGGAAACTTGATTGGAAACTTGAATTTGGTACAAACTTGTTTGAATGATTGTTGATTGAGTTTGACTCCACTTGGGTGGAGCAAAGTGATTTGTTCAAACCATAAGGACCTTTGATCCTTGTTTAGGGATCAATTATAGTCAAGGAATCACTTCCAAGATCGATATTCTTCATCAGATTCCTTCAAAATCGTGTGAAAGTCTGAAACTGAAAGTTTCAAATCGTATCAGGGAGTATCTGGAACCCTGATCGGTCACTGGACCGATTAGGGGTATGGTGATCGGTCCCCGGACCGATCTGGCTCTCTCCTATGGTGATCGGTCCACAGATCGATCAGAGGGACTTTGCGAGATTTTGTCCAAACATTCTGTGCTAGCCTGGATCGGTCCCCGGACCGATCTGGCACCCCGTGGTGATCGGTCCACAGACCAATCAGGGGCTCACAGACCACTCTCCAAACCCTACTGTTCGCTTCCTGATCGATCAGCCGATCGATCAGGAGCCTGCCTGATCGGTCACTCGACCGATCAGGATCAAGCCAGTCCGATCAGGTCGGAGCCTGATCGGTCTGGGCGTTACCCGATCGAACGGTGATCCGTTCAACCGCATTAAAGGTTGGTTGGTGGACCGATCCACCAACCGGTTTAATCACGGATTTTCTTCCCTTTCCAACCCCTAGCCGACCAAAACCCTTCAGCGCCGAAAACCCCCTTCTCCTTCTTCCTTGCGCGTGAGATCTCTTCCTTCCTCTTATTGTGCGTGTGCGATCCTGAGAGTGTGATCCTGCAAGCTCTTCCCTATTTTCTGCATGTTCTTTCTTGCTCAAGGTCTTGAGCTCATCTCTTGCGTCGAGAACCTTCTCCCGCGCGAGCTCTTCTTCCAGCCTTCAAGATCCTCTCAAATCAACATCAATGGCACCAAAGTGAGTTTTTGGTTTAGTTTTTCTTACAGATCAGTTCATAGTGTATGTATTTGCACTAACCATAGTGTTTCTTTTGGTGTTTTAATCATGTGCCGTAACCCTATGTTTCTTTCGTGACCCTTCTTTGCCATGTCACTGATTAAATCTATCTTCATATGATCAATTCTATCTTATGATTATTGTTTCGTGATCAAATCTTGGTTAAACCTATGTTCATGTGGTCGATTCAACCTTGCTCATTTGATGTATGCTATTTCCATGATCTATTCAAACCTGTAGAAAATCATCTAAGGGAAAGGAATCAGTGGAGGGTAGCTCGAGGGGCAAAGCCCCTTCCTCATCAGCACCCACCCGAAGGCATCAGCCTTCCTCGAGTTCTCGATTTCCCAATGCAGCCTGCGAGCAGACTTTTCAGTCCAGGACCTTCAAATTACTCTCCTACCAATCGATTGATGTTCCATTTCTGACCGAGCACTGCCCTTCTATCATGGAGATAGTCACTTTCTACAATCTTGGCTTTCTCCTTTCTCTTGAAAGGACTATCAATTATGATCTTGTTTCAGAGTTTTACAACAATCTTCAACAAGGGCCTCAAGGAGGCTTCGAATTCACCACTCGCATAGCAAAGAAAAATCTTGATTTCTCTTATGAGATTCTAGCGGAGTACCTAGGCGGTCGACGATCGCCCAACCTGTATTCGATATATCCCAAGCTCCCTGACCCTCTGTTGGCTCCATTTGCGGACGTTACTCCTGATGGCATCTATCAACATTTCTTTGGTCATCCCCGCCCAGCCGGTCTTGATGAGTTGGGTCCTGATTTTCCTACCTTTGCAGCACTCTGTCTCTCTCCTACTGATTATATCTTATTCAAGATCATCACAAACTATATCCTGCCTATCACTTCCAAGCCCTTAACTAAGATCCGACCCTATCATTGCCTGATGCTCTATGGCATGCACCGCCGCATGGACTTCGATATCATGGAGAGCATCTTTCAGTCCATTTTATCCTATCGAGAGCCGAGCCGCCGCACAGTCTCTATGTCATTTGGTCATGTCATCACCGACAAGCTTATGTCAATAGGTGTTGATGTCACCAAGGGCAGGACAGTGCCCATGGTCCGGCAGGATTGCCGACTTGGCCGGCTGGCATTTGCCAAGTCCGACATCATTATCCGGGATCATGATCGGGCTTTGGTTTGGAAGGATGGGAGGGGTCTCGGTGAGCTACCTGGGGGAGGACCACATTTTCAGGCACCAGCCGATGCTGCTACACCTCAGGAGGCTCCTGCTGCTGCTGCTGATGATGATTATTATTACGATGAGCCCGAGCCAGATCTGCGCTGGCAGATTTCAGAGCTCGATTGGACTATCCAGCAGGATCTACATTTGGGAGAGATCTATCGCGAGGAGGTTCGCTCGGAGATTCGATCCTTCGATCGCCGACTGACCGCGGTGGAGTCTGATGTTTCTGGAGTCCGTACGCTGCAGCATACGTGGTACGATGAGTGGCGCCGACACACATTTCCTGGGGATGCGCCTTCCGGTAGTGCTGCACCTGGGTCCTTTGATCATGATGATGACTCGATAGGCGACCCTATGCATACTGACCCTCCTGTTGACGATTGACTGTTCTCTGCTCTTGTTTGGTGGTTTCAGACTATTTGACTATTTGACGGATCTGTCCGTCCCGACTATTGCCTGTTATAGCATGATATTGACTTTGATGCATTGACTTGCATCGTACTACTTGCCTGGATGTTTTATGTCTTACCACTATGACTGTTTTTGATGTATATCTTGTCATCTTTTGCTTATTAGTGGTTTATATGGTGATATCTGCGTGTATGCCTTATTATGCATGCTTATGATTTTGCTTATGATGCCTTGCCCATATGATACATATGCCTGTTTTGCCATGCCTTATCTTTATCATATGTATTCATATATTTATCAAAATAATTCATTCATATCTTTGTTGTTTAGGGATACCCCTAGGGTTGAGGGGGAGTATGGTTAAACTTAACAGCCTTTCTAGACCCTTTTCGATGTTCGACAAAGGGGGAGAGTGTGGTTGGTTAAGTTTAGGATGATTATGTTGTAGAGGGAGGATCCTGATTCCCCTATAACTCTGAATTTGATAAAATTGATTGAGAATCCCTAAACTTAAAATCGGGTTGTCAAACAACAAAAAGGGGGAGATTGTTGAAGCAGTCTGACCCTGGTTGTTGTTTTGGTGTTGGCATCGATTTTAGTTTAGGTTGATGATTATGATTATGATTAAGTCCTGATCGGGGGTTAGGCATGGTATGGAAAATCCTAGCTTGGAGGGCTAGGTGTGGAAAAGTCCTAACTCAGAAGGTTGGGTGAAAAGTCCTAACTTGGAGGGCTAGGTGAAAAGTCCTAACTTGGAGAGTTAGGTGAAAAGTCCCAACTGGAGGGTTAGGTGAAAAAGTCCTGGCTTGGAGGGTCATGTCCTAGCTTGGAGGGCTAGGTCTAGAAAAGTCCTAATTCGGAAGGGTTGGGTGAAAAGTCCTAACTTGGAGGGTTAGGTGAAAAGTCCTAACTTGGAGGGTTAGGTGAAAATTCCCAACTTGGAGGGTTAGGTGAAAAAGTGCTAGCTTGGAGGGCTAGGTTGGATGAAACCCTAGCTTGGAGGGCTAGGTTTGAGTCCCTGGATCGGTCTGGTGACCGATCAGGGAAGTTGGCACGCTGCTCCTTCGTGGATCGGTCTGGTGACCGATCCAGCAATGACTAATCGGTCTGGTGACCGATCAGGGAGCACACAGTGAGGTTGGGAACCTACTGTGTGGCTCCTGATCGGTTTGGTGACCGATCAGGGAGCAGGCAGTTGCCTCACTGCTTGGCTTCTGATCGGTCCGGTGACCGATCAGGGAGCAGACAGTTCACTCACTGCCTTGCTCCTGATCGGTCTGGTGACCGATCAGGGAGCAAACAGTGAGTTGAGTTCCCCCACTGATCAGTTCCTGAACGGTCCGGTGACCGATCAAAGACCTAGGATTTGATTTCAGCGGTTACTGTGGACCGATCAGGCTTGAGCCTGATCGGTCAGGGAGCTACCTGATCGGTCTGGTGACCGATCAGGATTCACTTTGATCGGTCTGGTGACCGATCAGGCTTGTGTCGCCACGAGAGCTGGGAGTCCCAGCAAAGCGGTGGATCGGTCTGGTGACCAACCCACAAGCCCTGGATCGGTCCGGTGACCGATCACTTTAATTCAAAATGCATTGTCAGACACTCAGATCACGTCTGAACGGATCCGATTCTCTGTGCTTAACCTCTGATACTCGATTTGCTGCTTGATATGCTGTGCTAATACTCTGATTGAGCTGCAGGTGACAGAGAAGGATTCAAACACTCAAGGAGAGTTAATGGAGTCTTTCCTTGGAGCAGGTTTGTCCATTTGCCATCTCAGGTTGCAACGGCCGGAGCTGCAGACTGGAGATGCTGACTGGAGCTTGGCTGAGGGAAGCTCAGGGAGTCCAGGGAGAGCTCAGTGGTAGCTGGCGTTGGCAGGTGAGCAGCTGGAGGCTACAGTGAGATGGTGTCACCTGGTGCTCAGTGGAGAAACAAAAGGGCGTAGAGGAGAAGAGCAGAGTAGAGTTCGTTGAAGCAACTTCTGGCTTGAGTTCTTGTTATGCGATTGTGTTCTCCACACTTTGCTTGTGCGTTCTGAAGTTCCATCATCTTGAGCAAGCAACTACAATCTGTGAAGCAACCATCCCTTACTTGAGCGCTTGGAGGAAGAAACAAGAGGCTTGGTGAGTCCAACAGCGAGAAGACACGAAGAAGGGTGTTCTTGCGTGAGATCGTCGCTAGGTGGAGCTCAAGGAAGCGCTGCTTGTGTTCTTGCCTGTGCTAAGTGCTAAGTAAGATCTTTCTTGTGTTTCATTGTGCTTAAAACTTCATCTTTGTTGAAACGCTGTGGAGAGGTTACTCCACCGAGAAGGAGGTTGCATTTTATCCGGTGTTCACTAGGGCTTGATCTGCCGATGATCAAGGGACGCCCACCTTAAGGACACGTCAATGAGTAGGGGTAAGTTATCCCCGAACCTTGTAAACCCTCCTTGTTAGCGATCTTGTTAGTTGTTTTAGTTTGTTTTGTTTTCTGTATTTTTGCACTACCCTGTTTTATTGTGCTTCCGCTGTGCTACTAACGATTGAAGTGCAGAAAATCGATAAGTGTTAAAGTCCAAGTGTTTGGCTATATTCACCCCCCTCTCTAGCCATCCGAACTCCAACAGTTTTTCCCCATATTTAACACTTTTCTCTTACCAAGTATCCACTACGACTTTTTGGTTGAACTATTTGCATACTTAGTTAACCTCATTAGATCACAACACAACTTAACTTTGAAGCTTTGTCAACATCAAATCCATGGCTTGATCTGCCGATGATCAAGGGATCGCCCACCTTAAGGGCACGTCAATGAGTAGGGATAAGTTATCCCCGAACCTTGTAAACCCTCCTTGTTAGCGATCTTGTTAGTTGTTTTAGTTTGTTTTGTTTTCTGTATTTTTGCACTACCCTGTTTTATTGTGCTTCCGCTGTGCTACTAACGATTGAAGTGCAGAAAATCGATAAGTGTTAAAGTCCAAGTGTTTGGCTATATTCACCCCCTCTCTAGCCATCCGAACTCCAACAGTTTTCCCCATATTTAACACTTTTCTCTTACCTAGTATCCACTAAGACTTTTTGGTTGAACTATTTGCATACTTAGTTAACCTCATTAGATCACAACACAACTTAACTTTGAAGCTTTGTCAACATCAAATCCAGTTTCGATAATCTGGAGCTCCTTGCACCAACACAATGTTGCAGATGTATGGGGTTCTTATAAAAATTAACGGTAATCTAGTTTGTTCGAAGCCGTATAATGTTATCCCAAGCAATACGAAAGAGGAAGGAGTAGTCTCTAGTTACAAGGTAATGCAAGAGGAGTTCCATCGAGCTATATGGCGAGTTCTAAGAGAAAGTGCAAGTTATACAAGACAGTGGTAACCTCAACCCCATCATGCAGTCACACTCTGTCTGCTGAGCAATGTTGTTAGCCCCACCCAATGAACCAGATTACGAAGTGGTGATTTGCTTGTTACCTGGAACTTTGAGAAAATCATCAACTGAGCAATGGAAGTGGGAATGTCGAGCAACACTTGGCATGCTAGTGCACATGTTTTATGGAAATCCTATCTAGCATGTGACCCCGTTCTCACGAGCTATATGGAGGAGGCACACATTTGGGAATCCTCCCCACCAATGACGCTCAAGGTATACACCCTGGGTAAGGTACATGGGAGTATCGCCATTATTAGAGGTTGGGAAAGTGGTTATGATGGTGGTTCTTGGGAATACCACGTGTCACTCCGTGAATGGCTGCCCCCAAGTTATAATGATGAAGATTTTCTCGAAGACTCTGGCCTCTCAGCCATGTGGTAGTAGGCTAATGAATATCCAAAAGTGGATTATCAAAGTAGTTTCCTTCACGCTCTCTGCTATTTGACGTGGAAATTTATGATTGGAGGAAAGATAACAAACTTAACACGATCGCTCACCTGAGGAGGAGAATGCCAGAGAATGCGGGAAGTTGACGTGGGATTTCCTCCTGCTTATATGTACTCCTCATTGATATAGACGAGGTAAGTGGCTCTAATCTCGAAAAGTGAAGATGACTCCTCTCTCTCTCTCTCTTCAACAACCCTATTTTATGTTGGTGCAAGATGATGGATCGTTTTCGGTGTGCTAGAGGGGGGTGAATATCACTTTTTCGTCATTTTGATCTCTACAAAGTCGTTAGCGCAGCGGAAACAATAATATGCAAAGTAAATAAGAAATAAAACAATGCTAACAACCTGATTTACTTGGTATCCACCCCGGTCGGGTGACTAATTCAAGAATTCGTCGGTGGATCAAACCCCGGATAACCTCCGGCTAGATCTGTCGCTCCTTGTGGGTGGAGAAATCTCGCCACAACACTTTGGAAGCTCTCTGATCACAATAGACTACTAACTCACTTTACCCAAGCGAGTTTCGTCAAGCAAGCTAGTAGGAAACGAACACCCCTTTAAATAGGGCTCAAATCTGAAACAGTCGCTACCAGTCGACTGCCCCTGGGGCAGTGGACTGGTCTCACTCAGATTCGACCGTTACAGCACAATGTTCGAATCTGCTAGCCTGTTTTAGCCTATACCAGTCGACTGCCCATGGGCCAGTCGACTGGGACACACCTAAGCCCAGGGTTTCACTCCCGAGTACAAGTCTCTCCGCACTCAAACCCTCCCGGCTTAGCCCCTGAGTACAAACAGACATACTCAGACCCTCACAACTCAGTTGACTCTTCACCAGCAGCCTTGAATGCCTTCACGCCCTCTTCATCTTCAGCCCTCGTCCCTCGGATACGCACGCAAGCCTCCAGCTTGCCTCCATGCCACCCTTCATGTACGCCTCGAAGTCCGCATCCCTCGGCTCATCATCCCTGCTATCTGATGGTCCCTCGGATGCACACACAAGCCTCAAACTTGCCTCCATGTCATCCTTCACCTGAAGATATCAACCAAGTCCATGTGTTGTACACCTGCACACTCATGTACACATATGAGAACAACTCACATCCTAACTTAACCATGTTGCCCACGCATCAAAATATCATGATCCTCCAGATCATCTCAGGGTCGATTGTCCCAACAATCTCCCCTTTTTTGATGTGTGGTAATATGTTAAGTTAGGTAAACATATAGCAATGATAATAGCAAAAGCAATTGAAATTCAAGCATATCACACAAGAGGCAACCTCCCCCTTAACCTATGCTTTCTCCCAAATTTCAATTCTTATTGCTAATCCCAAGTTTTTTCACACTTTACTCTAAAGTTTTACAACCAAACCTAAGTTAAGTTTCCAACCAAACCTAACTTAACACTCAAATTTCTCCCCCTTTGACACCATCAAAAGATTGGTCCAAGTAACTCTACCCTTGGTGCCAAATAGAACTGAACCAGGTTTCTGAAAAACCCCTCAGAAACCAGAAAAATACACATTGCCCACACTCCCAGTCGACTGCGACCCTGTCAGTCGACTGATACGCAGTATTTCAGAATTTCAGCTGAAATTCAGAAATGAATAAAAAATTCCAAAAAATTTGAAAAAATATGAAACTTTACAAACACGATTGTTAAGGTATTCCCTACCCTAAAAAAATTTGGTTCATGAAAAACATCAACCGTGCTTGACTTTTGGTACAAATCCAAAACTTCTCAATTAATGTAAACTTTGTATCAATATTGACTTCTAATCATGGTATCCTATGTTTGCCACCTTTTATCACTCCCACTTGACATTTAAAATGATTCCCAAACTCCCCTTTTTCATATAAATATATCCATTTTGACAAGATCTCCCCCTCTTTTTCTCTTGAGTCTAAAAGATCATTCCTTTTATATAACACCATTATTTGACTTTCAACCAAACCATATTAGATGATATAACAATATAAAATTTCTAACATATCATGAACACATATATAAGAAGCATAATTTAATTCAAAGTGTGTTAGCACTTAATCAACTACCAAAAGCATTATCAAAATAAGACAAGATCTTAACAAGATAATATAAACGGCAGTGTATAATACATGGAGTCAATAGATAAACATTACAAGAGTACCTAGGGCCAAAAGACCGGAAGTCATTCAAATAAATACAATCATCAAAATAGAAAGTGTTTGAGAGGTATAATACATCAACAAATGATACCACTCTCAACACTAAAACCACCAAGTCAGCTGACTACCTCTCATCGCCTGGAGGAGGAGGAGGACCCTGATATGCTAACTGCCACCGCTGCATCATCTCATACATGTCCTCCTGCCTAGTCATGAATCCCTGGCAGAACTCTGTGAGGTCGTGCACCTCCCTCTGAGTTGCTGTTTGGCTCTGCTGGAGACTCTGGACACCCCCTGGATGGTGTGAACATCCTCACGGAGCTCGTGGAAGTCTGATCGAAGCTGGGTGAACTCTGCACGTGTGACTAGCTCGGCGGGCTCCTCATCTGCGTTAGCGGCCTCTGGGCGCTCCCTCCAAACAAATGTCCCCTGTCTACACTCAATACCTGCAAGGACAATTGGCGTGTGTCAATCTGATCATAGTCCTTTGACAGGTGTCTAACCTGACCTCTACCCACATGGATACCAAAACATAAATGAAGAAACTCGTTCAGGATGTGGCAGAATGGCATATATATCTTCTCATTAACACTATAGGAAGAATGACAAATGACACTAAAGACCTGTAGGGAGACATCAATGTCCAACCTCCTCTCCAAAGCATACATCATCACCAAATGTGGGAGTCTTACCTTAGACCTCCCCTTGGTGACAATAGGCAAGATGCACTCGACGACGACCTTATACAAGACATGGCTAAACGGTCTCATGGGTTTAGCATCAAAAAGACGCTCTGAGTCATTCCTATGTCTCCTGAAATAATGCATATGTATCTGATCAATGGTGACTCTAGGAAACTCTAATGGTTCAACAACAGTGGAAAAGTAAACAGATGCATTATTGGACGCTCTACACTGTAGGAACCCAGCTAAACCCATGACAGAGAAAGGGATAGGAACACCAGCAACTCGAGACTCATACTGATCGCTATCTGAGTCAATACAGGTCAAATTTGCATAAAACTCTATACACAAGTCAATATCTATATCATGCTGGCAGTAAACCAGCTGATCCAGCTGAAAATGAGTGATCATTTCAGCTAACGAGGGGACTTTTCTTGAAAGAAAGTTTTATTCAGATATCTACAATTCATTACCACAAATTCATTTTCTTCAAAATGCTTCTTACACTCCAGGGACCTAAACCTGGACTCCCCCTGACCTTGTCGGGATGATCCCTCACCCCTAGGTCTCTTAGAGGCCATTCTAAACACCATACATACCCATGCATGTCAAGACAACCCCCCCCCCCCCCCCCCAAAAGGAAAAACATCAAAGAATCATGCGAAAATACCATGTTAGTGCTAAAATATGGTTTAACCGAGAAAAATAAACCTTAAAATGCAATACCTTTTCATTCTCCTCATGATTACTTGATTTTGATAGTATGGCTTGAAGAAGAGAGGTTTCAACAAACCCGAGAAGTAGATCGAGGTTGGAGGATGACTTAGGAAGGATTTTTAGGGCTTGGAGGGGCCTAAGATCGAAGGAGGAGCTTAGGAGAGGTGAAGATCGCCGGGAAATCACCAAAACCCTAGAGTTTGGCTTCCCCTGGCGCACGCCCTTTTCTTTTATAAAACCCGCGTACCAGTCGACTGCCCCAGGGGCAGTCGACTGGGTCAGAGTGTAATTACATATGTGGGTTTTTGCAGTCGACTGCCCTCCTGGCAGTCGACTGGTTTCTGATTTTCAGATTACCAATCCGAACTTCAAACATGTCTAACTAATTCCACAAATTCCCAAAAATTATGAAATTTCATGGATGGATTTGTGGATCCTAAATCTATTTGGGAAAAATATAATCTCAATTAAAATGATCCTGAATTCTAAGATTGGTACAAACTTCAAGTTTCTTTAAATTGTATCATGAAACCTTTCCCAAAAGTTCTAATTTTACCCTCACCTTGATGCTCCTTCCCATACTCATTCATAATCCATTCTTAGCATCAATTTATATGGTAGTTAGGCATTAAAACCAATGTTTCTCAATTAACGTTCCAATTTCACCTTTTACTCCATAATTTTCCCTTTAGTGTGCCAATTTTCTAGGATTAAGACAAACCTTAGCCTTTTGAACCTCTTGGCACACTCTATAGTTCTCTTCAATCTCCTAGAAGGAAACCACCTGAGATCCATTGACCATGGAACCCATTTTGGCTTCCAGAGCTCTCCCTTGAGCTCCTAGCCCTAATTACCTCCCTAGGTAATTCTTTTACAAAGGCAAGGCCACACCGGTGCTCCTCCGGTGCTTCTTGACCTTCCACTATTACTCTCTTAACCCTATAGACCTTTTCCTTTGTCAATTTCTTTTCGTTTCCTTTAAATGACTTTTCTTTGCCATTTTTGACTTTTTCTCTACCATAGCTATAGGGCATCCTTGAATATACCATTTTATCAACATTAGCCCTCCTAGGATGGTATCCTAGACCCGGCCTATCATCCTTATGATTTTGGTCCTTTGATATCTTGTTCAATCTTTTGGACCCTTGAATGACTCTTCATAGGTTTCTTTCTAACTGATCAAGTTTTGCTCTCAACACTTGATTTTCCTTTTCTAACTTCCTAACCTTAGGATCACTAGATCTAGTTTGATCATTTCTAGGTCTACCTATTTTTCTAGACATATTTCTCCCTTTCTTAGAGTTTATGCCTTGGTCATTATTCCTAGATATCTTTGATTTATCATGCATCATAGAATTTTTGGTGTTTTGGCATACAAAATTGTTTCTATTCCTATCATGATATTTAAAACCAAAAACACGCATGGGCACACAATTGTTATCAATTCTATCATTCAAACGAACATTGTGAGCATTCATGGAAAAATTTGAAGCATAAGTAAAGTTAGAGGTTACCTCCCTTACCCTTGGGGCTCCCCCTTGATGAGTACTCCTTTTCCTTTATTCTTTTTCCCATTTCCTAAGGTGCTCCATCTTCTTAAGTTCTCTACTTCTTGGACATTTTGTATGATAATGCCCGAGCTCCCCGCATGTGAAACATCGAATTCTCTTTCTTTTGTTTTGAGCTTCCTCATTCCTACAACCCATATTAGATTTAAATGGAATGGATTTGGGCTTAGAAGTTACCTCCTTTTTACCTAGTGAGCACTTATCCTTATAGTGCCCCTTTTTATTGCAACCAAAGCATATAATATGATCTTTTGATTTAGCTTTGGTGGAGGTGGAAGTCTTCTCTTGCTCTAGTGGGGATGAGGGTCTCTCCTCCCCCTCAATTCTTGATATTGATACTTCTTCTTTTTCTTTTGACGAAAAGGACTCTTTTTCACTTGATTCCTCCTCATCACTTGATAATTCTCCTTCTCTTTGGTTTTCTTGGACACTTGAGCTTATTTCTTCGTGCTCCTTGACGAGCCCAAATATACTAATTAAAGTTGTCACGAAAGTATGGGCTCATCAGATTTAGAATTTATAAATGAAATGAAAGCTGGAAACCCTTTTACAATCAAAAGAATGAAAATGTAATATAGGGGCCACAGGTCGTATTTTTCTCGGGGCTAGTTGACGTTGTTTGATTCGCGCTTGTATTTAGATGTCGTTTATGTTTTGGGTTTCGAATTAAATCTGGGTTTGAGTCTTAAGTTGGAAACGGAAAAGCAAAGAAAAGAGAGGAAAAGTTGTGTTCAACTTCGGTAATTGCCATTCAAAATCATTCTAATGTTAAGTATGCAGCAACCATTCAATGCAAGGTTTCAATTGTTACCACTGCAAAAGCTGTAAACTGGAATGCAGAAATGGGCGATGGAAACTCGAATCGAGCGGAATGCTAACAAGCTTAAATCAAATGCTATAGTTCACTGACAATTGTGTTAAACTTTGTACTAATCAGTGCTAAAGTGTATTTGATACAAGAGCAGCCTCTATAACCACGATGTAGAAATGATATCTGAAAATTCAATAAAAAAAATCTGATACTCAATTCACTTTGATGAGCTGATACGCAAGAGGAAGCTAAGACAAGGTTCAAAGATGATAAGCTGCAGTCTTGAAGTGTTACTTGATATAATAACAAAACTCCAACTGATGTTAAGCAATTAATGGTGAAGCAAACAAACTAAATGTAATTTCAGAACCAACTGAACTCAGAAACAAAAGTTCAGTGTTCAGTTGATGTGCAGAAATTCTTGAGTGCAGAATTGAAATCTGGGAACTTCATAAGCATGACAGCAGAAATGCAGTAACAATTTAGATGAAGAATCGAGCACACCAACTGAGGTCACGCAGAAATGAATTGCAGCTCAAATTGGATACAAACTCTAACAAATCAGCTGTGGATAATTGCTCAAAACCAACTTCAAGAGGGATGAACTTAAGTGTGCAGAAATGAAGGGAAATTTCGATGCAGAACAATTGAACAAAGTAATCTGAATTCAATGCAATGGCACACCAGAATTACATGTAACTTGGCACTAATCTAATGCTGATTTGTCATTTGGCACAAGTGCAGAAATGAAACAAAGCTTGGCACGCAGCAAATGAGTTGATACACAAGCAATAAAAGGGAAACAAGATGCAGAAATCAGGGAATAAGCTAAATTTCAAACAATGGATCACTACACTAGTAATCTAGCTACATAGAAACATAATCGGAACACTAATTAACACAGAAACAATGCAGAAAGAAACTTAAACAACTGGTACGAAAAATTCAGAAATAGGAATTACTGCAGAAATTTTTGATACGCAATCTGAAAAACAGAGACACAGCTGATACGCAACGATTAACACTGCAGAACACACGAAATTGAATGGAAAGATGATTAAACAAGCTATAGCTAACGAACTTGACAAATTGAAACTTACTACTGCGAAAACCATTCAAAACGAAACTTACAGCTAATGAAACAGAATTCAGAAACGCAAAAACGAGATAACAGCTAATAAACGAGATTAACCAAGCTTCAATCCCTCATCTCAACTCACAAATCCTTGCTGTCACTCAAGGATGAGCTTCCAATTAAAATAGAAGCAATCCATACAAGAAAACGAATCGTCTGATACAATTGCAGAAACGAAATAGCAGAATTGAAATCTAATGCTAATTACTGAAAATTCGCTAACTAAACTAAACCCCAATCCTTATCCTTGCTGTCACTC
The DNA here is from genome assembly GCA_024364735.1 of Boesenbergia rotunda. Classification (NCBI taxonomy): domain Eukaryota; kingdom Viridiplantae; phylum Streptophyta; class Magnoliopsida; order Zingiberales; family Zingiberaceae; genus Boesenbergia; species Boesenbergia rotunda. The sequence goes on from JAGFNQ010003141.1 coordinate 79,550, forward strand.
AAGGATGAGCATCGATTTGAGGTGGTCGCGCCCCTTGGATTGAAGAAAACGAGCTAAAAACGGTGAAGAAATGAAGAAGAAGCTACCGAGCGGCGGAGACGCGACGAGAACAGCTGCTGCGTGATTTTTCCTTAAATAATAACCAATGGACGGCTCAGATTGATCGGAGGAGATCCAACGGTAGATCTTGCTCTGATTGGAGCCAAACTTTTATGATGATGATCTGGGGTCAGGATCTGCCTTGTGGTAGCTCGGATCCTCCAGATGTCCAACGGATGGTCCAGATCAACTCTATCTGTGAATGGACGCTCTAGAGCCCTCCTTGCTTGATCCAACGGTTGATTGAGCTCTGATTGGGATGAAACCTTCAGATCTTGATCATAGAGCTTGATCAACCCTAACCCTAGCTCGGATTGCTTCAGATCGTCCCGGATGGCTCAGATCTAGCCGCTCTTGAATCGGACGGCCCGGATTAATCGTAGGCTTGATAATTCGATCCGGTTCACATCCGACTCAGGTTTGATCCAGTATGCCCTAAGTCCAGGATCCTTTCATGCCTACAAAAATATATCAGAAAATTAGTGGCCAATTAATCCAAAAATTGTGTAATTTTGCAATTAAGTCCAAAATAAGATAAAGTTCCAAAACCTAGGGTAAAATCATAATTAAGCAATAAAAACATGGGTCAAACATGGATTTTAGCAATTAAAATAATCAATAAAATGGTGCTTATCAACTCCCCCACACTTAACCTTGAGCATCTCGCGAAACAACTAAATAAGTATCCCTTAGGCTCTCTTAAGCATAATTAGAAGCAAATGAAAAGAAATTACCTAAGGTTGTCAATTCTCATAAATCTAAGCTCTATGGATTAGTATCTTGTCCTTAAATCAACAACTTAGCCTTTTCATCAATCATGAGTCATTGGGATGAATTTAAATCACTAGCCTTTCAAGGGAAGTTTTGGTGGCTCTCTCCTTAAATTCTAACTTGATGATGGAAGTGGAGCTCACTCAAACACATATGCTTCTTGAACTACCATAGGCTTGCTTATTATCTAATCTCCACCATTATTCATGATTAGGATCAACATCTACAAAAACAAGTGTAAACATGGAAAATGGTGAGAAATGGAATAGAAATCAAGGAAATGGAAAAATTGATGGAGTGGGAGACTTGGTTGCTCAAAAATGTTTCCAATGTGCTTTGCCCCATCTTAACAGTCCTCTAATGATATCAAAAGTATGGTGGAGTGAAACTTGAGTAATCCCTTTGATTTGGATGAAAAAACTTTTCTTGATTTCCTTGTGCCAATTTTCCTTTTGTGTGCCATTTTTGTTCTTTGTTTTGTTCTCTGAATTTCTTTTTCTTTCTTTCTTTTCTCTACTGCAATCAGAATGATGGTGGAACTAATCTTCAATTTGGATGAGAGAAACTTCAATGATTTCAATGGTGCTAAGTCTTCAATTTCATGCCACCCTTGTTTTTGTTTCTCTCTTTTCTCAATTTCTCAAACTGTTTTCTCTTGTTTTTCTTTTTGCTTTTGTCTCAGCTTCCAAATTTGTTTCTGATCAGCTGTGATGTACTCAACATTCTTTGATGCATTTCCGAATTTTATTCTCTGATTCACAGCCCAGAAAATTCCAATTTCAGCTTCAAGTTGACACAAGTTTTGCTCAAAAACTGCACTACCAATCTGTTTTCTTCTTTTCTGCTGCAATTAGAATTATGGTGGAACAATCTACAATCTGCATGAGCTGCCGTGAGCTTCAAGAACAGCAGGATACTTAATCCCTTGATTCCAAGCCTTGGAAACCCAAATTTCAGCTTCTTCTTGGCATAAACTGCCTTGTTTTTCAAACTTTCCATTCTGATTTTTTTCTGCTTCAGCTGTTTTCTGTTTCTTTTTTTTTCTTTTGTCAATTGCTGAATTCATCCCTGGTTTCAATCTGCTCAGTTGGATACCTTGCTGACCAGGAACTAGCTCCAATTCAAACTGCCGTGAGCTTCCAAGGAGTTTCCATTTCCTGTTTTTGCATCTGCCTTCATGTGTTTCTCCATTAGTTGGTTTCTGAAATTTTCTTCTTTTCACAGCAGTCAATTGATTTCAGAATTGGCACTCTCTAATCATGTGTAAGATTCATAAAAAAAAATGAACTCTACTTGAAGCCTTGGCACATTTTCCTCACTTGGCACAGATTTTTTTTCTTGTTATTGCACAGATTTTTTTATTTTATTTTTTTTTTGAATCTGATTTGTTCCTTGCTGCCCTTCAGAATTTGTGATGCTGTCGAGTGGTTGTATTGAGTCCTTGTTAGCATTCCTTTAAATGCCACTCAGATTTCCAAACTGCAGATTGTCTTGCATTTCCCTACTTCAATTAGCTTCAATTCAGCCTACATTCAACTTCTCAGCCCATTTTGATACAAACTGTCTTTCATAGCATAACCTCCTGATTTTTTTTCTGCTGCAGATTTTCAGCTTGCATTCTCAGATTTCTTCACAGCAATTAGTATATAGGAGTAGTTGAGCAAATGGTAGTGGACAGCTTTGAAAAATGAATTTTTTTTTTCTTTTTGACATGAAATACATCCAAAACTTTAGTCACTCCCCCACACTTAAATCTTTGTCCGTCTCGGGCAAAATAACATTGAGAAACATTTCAAACAACAAGTCCATAGAAAAGTGAGGGTAAGAGTAGGAAATAAGTATAGAAAAAGGGATTGAACATGATTTTTGTCAAAATTGCTGTAGAAAGGAAAATGAATGGATTAGCCTCTATAGATGTGATCCAATCATTGAAATATGGTTTTGAAAGAACCTAAGCAAGTTCTAGAGTACAATAACATAGGTGTGTCACAAAAATAAGGCTAAGTCTCACTAGGTCAAAATAATTCATCCCAAGTCCTCAATGAAGAATCCAAAACTAAATAGTACTCAAGCATCCAAGATTTCGTCCATTAGCTCAAACCCTAAGTCTTGACAACCAAATTTAATTTATTTTCAAAAGATTCTAAAATGACATGAAGATAACCTAGAGGGATACTTTTATTTCTACTCATGCAAGTAAAAGTGACAAAAGAAATAACATGCATTTATTTACAAGGACTCAGTTAAAAGGAAAATTCTAATTCTAGGAAGCATGGAAATGAAAAATGAAATAAAAGTAAATACAAGAAAAATCAAACTCCCCTTTATTCTGGTGGGCGGAGTCGATCCAGAAGAAGCCTCCATCTTGGTAGTGGAGGAGTCTGGGTGGCTGGGAGATTTCTGACTCCCCCACACTTGAACTTTTCAAAAATTAGCTCTGGTGGCCTAAGGCGATTCAGTTTTAAAATCCACTGAAGGAATGGAGTTCTTCGAGTTAAAGCAAAATCATCTCCTCCTTCTTTATGCCCTTCAGAAGTCCTTCCAGGAGGCTGAAGTCTGTTCAGTTGGAGTACCCACTCCTGTAGTCTTCTGGACCCTGCAAAACAATGTAATACCTCTCTCAAGCGTTCAGGGTCAGAAAGAAATGAAATAATATCAGTTTCTGCATAAAATGAATCCAAAACTGCATCATATACAATTAAATCAAATTCTGGTGCCTCAATGAAATTTTCAAAATTATTTCCTACCAAATTTGCATCCATATACTCATCACAAATAAAGAAATCAATTTCTGGCTCATCAATAGAAATTTCACAATTATTTTCAATCAAGGTGTATCAAGTAATGTGTCACAACCAATAAAATCAATATCAGGTATCTCCAAAAGTTTTTCACATTCATTTTCAGCATAAGACATAACAAGAGATTCATCAAAATACATAACATCAATTTCAGGCACTTCTAAAAAATTTTCACTATCCATATCCACAAAAGATGTATCAAAAGATTCATCATAAAAAACAACATCAATTATAGGTGCCTCTAAAATTATTTCACCACCCATATCTACAAGAGATGTATCAAGTAATGCAGTACGATCAATAAAATCAATGTTTGGTACCTCTATTGGATTTTCACAAAAATCTCTACACAAGGTATATCAATAAATCATCATAATCAATAAATCATCCTAGGTACCTCACTGCATTTTTCTGAAGAAAGAGGAGAAATACTTACCTGAGCGTGCTGGATAATACCTGAAGGTGTATCTGTGGTCTCCTCCTGGTCATGTTCAAGCTCCTCTTCAGCCTCAGGCGCTGGTGGACAATCAACTGGTGATCCTTGGGTGCTTGCTTCCACCAAGCAAGTCCCTACACTTTCTGGTTCATTCTCTAAATCTTGTGGTGGTCCCTGGGGCTTAGTGCAGTCCCCTACACCTATGGAATCATCTCCTCTGCATGCTTCTCCTGTAATATCTGCAACAACAGTGTCAGAAAAATTAGGACCATCAATAATGCTATCATCAGAAAATAAAAGTCTAGAATGGTCCTGTGGAGCTTCAACTTCTTCTTCTGGAGCTGAAAAATTTGGAATTGATTTTGAATAGGAGTCTCCGGAGGGATGCATGCTGTAGGTGCCCAGATTTTAATGTATTCTTCTTCTTCTTCTTCTACTAAATTTGCAGGATTAATTGAAGAAGGACTTTGCCATGCACTAGGGTCACCTTGAACTGATATAAAACCAACTCCGGGGCTCTCAGAATTAAAAATAGCTTGAGAAGCTAATTGTTCTGCTCTTTGGGCTTTTATCTGATTCAAATCATTAGCCACTTGTTTCATTTGCCTTTCGATGTTTTGAAGCTCTTGTTGACACATTTGTAGAAATTGAGACTGTGGGGTTGATCAAATGGTTGAACAGACTGATTAAACTGCTGAAAAGTTGGTTCACCACTTGGTGGAAATTGCTGAAAATTGTAGCCCTGGAATTCTTGTATCTGAGGTTGATTTGTGGTGGTGAAACTGAAGTTGAGTGGGCTGAAATTCTTGTTGCCATGGCTGAAAATTTTGGAAAGGTTGCCCTTGCTGATATTGTTGAAATTGTGACTGATCTTGTTGATAAAGTGGCTGAAAGTTAGGCTGAAATTGCTGAAGTGGGGCTGAAAATTTTGAAATTGGGGCTGCCCATTCTGAAAATTCTGGAAAATTGGTTGAATTGGCTGAAAATCCGGTTGAAATTGTTGTGGTGGCTGCAAAAACTGATTTGGTTGCTGGAAATTAGAATAGGGTTGTTGGAATTCTTGCTGGGTCTGCTGAAAGTGTGGACACGGCTGCTGATAAGTGGATGAAAACATTTTGAACCTGCACCCCTGTCACAAAACAAACAAGAAAAATGGCAGTACCCGTATACAAAAGAATAAGCAACAAAAAATAGAACCCAATGATATATCAAAAAGTATACAAGCAAAAATCAAACAAATCAACTAGTTGCTTCCCCGGCAACGGCGCCAAAAATTTGACGAGCCCAAATATACTAATTAAAGTTGTCACGAAAGTATGGGCTCATCAGATTTAGAATTTATAAATGAAATGAAAGCTGGAAACCCTTTTACAATCAAAAGAATGAAAATGTAATATAGGGGCCACAGGTCGTATTTTTCTCGGGGCTAGTTGACGTTGTTTGATTCGCGCTTGTATTTAGATGTCGTTTATGTTTTGGGTTTCGAATTAAATCTGGGTTTGAGTCTTAAGTTGGAAACGGAAAAGCAAAGAAAAGAGAGGAAAAGTTGTGTTCAACTTCGGTAATTGCCATTCAAAATCATTCTAATGTTAAGTATGCAGCAACCATTCAATGCAAGGTTTCAATTGTTACCACTGCAGAAGCTGTAAACTGGAATGCAGAAATGGGCGATGGAAACTCGAATCGAGCGGAATGCTAACAAGCTTAAATCAAATGCTATAGTTCACTGACAATTGTGTTAAACTTTGTACTAATCAGTGCTAAAGTGTATTTGATACAAGAGCAGCCTCTATAACCACGATGTAGAAATGATATCTGAAAATCCAATAAAAAAAATCTGATACTCAATTCACTTTGATGAGCTGATACGCAAGAGGAAGCTAAGACAAGGTTCAAAGATGATAAGCTGCAGTCTTGAAGTGTTACTTGATATAATAACAAAACTCCAACTGATGTTAAGCAATTAATGGTGAAGCAAACAAACTAAATGTAATTTCAGAACCAACTGAACTCAGAAACAAAAGTTCAGTGTTCAGTTGATGTGCAGAAATTCTTGAGTGCAGAATTGAAATCTGGGAACTTCATAAGCATGACAGCAGAAATGCAGTAACAATTTAGATGAAGAATCGAGCACACCAACTGAGGTCACGCAGAAATGAATTGCAGCTCAAATTGGATACAAACTCTAACAAATCAGCTGTGGATAATTGCTCAAAACCAACTTCAAGAGGGATGAACTTAAGTGTGCAGAAATGAAGGGAAATTTCGATGCAGAACAATTGAACAAAGTAATCTGAATTCAATGCAATGGCACACCAGAATTACATGTAACTTGGCACTAATCTAATGCTGATTTGTCATTTGGCACAAGTGCAGAAATGAAACAAAGCTTGGCACGCAGCAAATGAGTTGATACACAAGCAATAAAAGGGAAACAAGATGCAGAAATCAGGGAATAAGCTGAATTTAAAACAATGGATCACTACACTAGTAATCTAGCTACATAGAAACATAATCGGAACACTAATTAACACAGAAACAATGCAGAAAGAAACTTAAACAACTGGTACGAAAAATTCAGAAATAGGAATTACTGCAGAAATTTTTGATACGCAATCTGAAAAACAGAGACACAGCTGATACGCAACGATTAACACTGCAGAACACACGAAATTGAATGGAAAGATGATTAAACAAGCTATAGCTAACGAACTTGACAAATTGAAACTTACTACTGCGAAAACCATTCAAAACGAAACTTACAGCTAATGAAACAGAATTCAGAAACGCAGAAACGAGATAACAGCTAATAAACGAGATTAACCAAGCTTCAATCCCTCATCTCAGCTCACAAATCCTTGCTGTCACTCAAGGATGAGCTTCCAATTAAAATAGAAGCAATCCATACAAGAAAACGAATCGTCTGATACAATTGCAGAAACGAAATAGCAGAATTGAAATCTAATGCTAATTACTGAAAATTCGCTAACTAAACTAAACCCCAATCCTTATCCTTGCTGTCACTCAAGGATGAGCATCGATTTGAGGTGGTCGCGCCCCTTGGATTGAAGAAAACGAGCTAAAAACGGTGAAGAAATGAAGAAGAAGCTACCGAGCGGCGGAGACGCGACGAGAACAGCTGCTGCGTGATTTTTCCTTAAATAATAACCAATGGACGCTCAGATTGATCGGAGGAGATCCAACGGTAGATCTTGCTCTGATTGGAGCCAAACTTTTATGATGATGATCTGGGTCAGGATCTGCCTTGTGGTAGCTCGGATCCTCCAGATGTCCAACGGATGGTCCAGATCAACTCTATCTGTGAATGGACGCTCTAGAGCCCTCCTTGCTTGATCCAACGGTTGATTGAGCTCTGATTGGGATGAAACCTTCAGATCTTGATCATAGAGCTTGATCAACCCTAACCCTAGCTCGGATTGCTTCAGATCGTCCCGGATGGCTCAGATCTAGCCGCTCTTGAATCGGACGGCCCGGATTAATCGTAGGCTTGATAATTCGATCCGGTTCACATCCGACTCAGGTTTGACCCAGTATGCCCTAAGTCCAGGATCCTTTCATGCCTACAAAAATATATCAGAAAATTAGTGGCCAATTAATCCAAAAATTGTGTAATTTTGCAATTAAGTCCAAAATAAGATAAAGTTCCAAAACCTAGGGTAAAATCATAATTAAGCAATAAAAACATGGGTCAAACATGGATTTTAGCAATTAAAATAATCAATAAAATGGTGCTTATCAACTCCCCCACACTTAACCTTGAGCGTCTCGCGAAACAACTAAATAAGTATCCCTTAGGCTCTCTTAAGCATAATTAGAAGCAAATGAAAAGAAATTACCTAAGGTTGTCAATTCTCATAAATCTAAGCTCTATGGATTAGTATCTTGTCCTTAAATCAACAACTTAGCCTTTTCATCAATCATGAGTCATTGGGATGAATTTAAATCACTAGCCTTTCAAGGGAAGTTTTGGTGTCTCTCTCCTTAAATTCTAACTTGATGATGGAAGTGGAGCTCACTCAAACACATATGCTTCTTGAACTACCATAGGCTTGCTTATTATCTAATCTCCACCATTATTCATGATTAGGATCAACATCTACAAAAACAAGTGTAAACATGGAAAATGGTGAGAAATGGAATAGAAATCAAGGAAATGGAAAAATTGATGGAGTGGGAGACTTGGTTGCTCAAAAATGTTTCCAATGTGCTTTGCCCCATCTTAACAGTCCTCTAATGATATCAAAAGTATGGTGGAGTGAAACTTGAGTAATCCCTTTGATTTGGATGAAAAAACTTTTCTTGATTTCCTTGTGCCAATTTTCCTTTTGTGTGCCATTTTTGTTCTTTGTTTTGTTCTCTGAATTTCTTTTTCTTTCTTTCTTTTCTCTACTGCAATCAGAATGATGGTGGAACTAATCTTCAATTTGGATGAGAGAAACTTCAATGATTTCAATGGTGCTAAGTCTTCAATTTCATGCCACCCTTGTTTTTGTTTCTCTCTTTTCTCAATTTCTCAAACTGTTTTCTCTTGTTTTTCTTTTTGCTTTTGTCTCAGCTTCCAAATTTGTTTCTGATCAGCTGTGATGTACTCAACATTCTTTGATGCATTTCCGAATTTTATTCTCTGATTCACAGCCCAGAAAATTCCAATTTCAGCTTCAAGTTGACACAAGTTTTGCTCAAAAACTGCACTACCAATCTGTTTTCTTCTTTTCTGCTGCAATTAGAATTATGGTGTTAAATCCGACACTTTTATTTCGCTCTGGAAAATTTTTCAAAAAAAAAAAAATTTCCTAGAGTTATGGGGATTTAGATGGAATTAAACTAAATATTTTGAGGGTATTAGGGCTATTTAAAAAGCATTGGAGGAGTCATATGTAAAAAAAATCAGAAATCTAAGGGCAAGATCTGGATTTGATCTAAGTATGGAGGGTTAAAGTGTAAAAATGCCAACTTAAAAGGGGCCGGTTAGGGCTTGGTTTCGCCGCAGCCTCTTCTTCCCCTCTGCCGATCGAAGCCAACCCTCCGCCACTTTCCCCTCTTCACGCGGCAGCTTCCACTGCAGCCCCTCCCTTGCGCCGATCTTCTCCCGTCGCGATTTCCTCTCCTTTCTCTTCTCCTTCGCGAACCCTAGCCGCTCTTCCGATCGAGAGCCGACGCCACTCCTCTTCTCCACCACCGGCACTCCCATACATCCGAGGTCGATTTGAGACTCGAGGCTAGCGATCTCTCCCTCGTTGCTCTTCTTCCATGCGCGACACCACAGCTCGCCCTTCCATTGCAGATCTGGTCGGCGCCACTGATTTCTTCTAGGCGATTGAGGATTGCGCTCGGGATTGGAAGAACTGAGGGCGTCGCTGAGTTTCAGCACCGATTGGGATCCGAGGGGGGTGGTTTACTAATTCTCAGTAGGCTACGCAAATTGGTTCGAGCCAGGGAGCTACTGCCGGCGATCATCCAAGGTAAGAATCGAATTAATTTGTGTTCATTTTGGTCTGCAATCTTGCTGAGATAGAATCTATTTTTGGATGGTTTTGATAGGGATTTGTTAGATCTTGGAAGATTTACATGGGATTGAGTTGCTATATTGGAATCCTCTGTCCAGATTTAGTCTTGTGATTGTGGATTTGTGTTATTGGTGCTCTTAGATGATGGTGTTGATCGAATGAATTGTAAGTTCTTATGGTAAGATCAGTTTGGGGAAATTGATTATGAATTTAGATGAGTTTCTGTGAGTTTTGTTGAATTGGGGTATTGCTATGTTTGGTGGATCTTGATTGGCAGTTAATGAAACGTGTTGTTCTGGTGATGTGTTCCTGGATCAGTAGGCGTGGATGTGTTGAGGTTGATTATCAGATCACAAGTAAGAACGATTGATCAGCAAAGGTAAGCTGTGTTTTGAAACCTATTGTGGCTTGGATTAAGCTCTAGTAGTTGATGAGTTTGGTAATTTTGAAGTTGATTTTATTTGTAGGTTGTAACGGTAGAACTTGTTATATTTTGGTGTTGATTGTGGATCAGTTGTATGGGCATAAATCTGATGGAAAATTGACTTGTGAGGTTCGGATAATGTTGGGGCCTTTATGATACTAAGCCATGAGATAGCTTCAGGATAGGAAGCTTAATAAGTTAGACCAGAGCAAGGATTGTTATTAAGAAGTGTAAACCATTTATTACTTGGATTGTTGGCCACGGGATCTGTTGTTTTGATTGTAGCTAATAAAAATGGTAATAGCTAATGTTGCAAGTAGTTGTTGTGTTTGTATCAGATCAGTGATAAGTTTTCTGATGGATCATAGAAGATTGTGTGTGAGTTGATATTGACATATTGATCTTGTTATCTGATCCTTAATTTGTTAAGGTATAAATTGGTTTGGAAGTAACTAGAATCTTATTTGCATTACGGATCTTGGAGTTCTAATGGATTGGTTCTGTGTTAGTATTTGGATTTGTAGCCTTGTTCTTGAACATTGTATGTGAGTCGGTTATGAGGAATTGAAGTTTGACTTGGTGATCACTTAGGTTAAGCTGGGATCAAACCTAACTTGGGCCATGTTTCGACCTAAACAGGGACTAATCACTAATTAAGGTTAATTAGTGACCATTACCACGAGATATTTGATAATTGAGTTGGTGTTATGTTGTAGTTAGTTATCAATTGGTTTGATAACTAATAAACATGTCCATCATTACAGGACATTGATCTGAGCTGTTGCGGACTATTCGGACAGGAGGTTCTTTTCTGATACGAGCATCTCTCTGGAGGCGGGTACCCTTTGACTTATCTATCTTGATATTGTCATTCTGTTATGCATAGAATGTTATAGATAGCAGTAAGATTCTACGCTATCCCTGGTTATTATGTCTGTTCTGGATATTGTAGTTTATCCCTGTTTATTATGTCAGTTCTGGATACTTGTTGTTCATCCCGGAGTTATTCTGCTGTTAGCTCCATACAGTCTCAGGTATTATCATATCTATATGTATGCTTAGATATCGGATGTACCTCTTGCACTTGACCTGAGAGATCTGTAGTTTCAGGCCAGTATACCTTGTAGGTTACCTGTATTTCCTGTTGTAGGATTTCAGACTGAGACCTAGTATACTGAGGACTTGGGGAGGAGTATGTGTATCTATCATACACCATCCTTGCACTGTTGCATGCCGGCGATCAGCGACTCCCTTGTGGTTGAGCCTAATCGTTTTCCGTACATGATATGCACGCACGGCCACTCATGGGTTAGTGGATACCGTAGATGTGTGCATTTGCCCTGTATTGCTCCGTTCGGCCACTATGAGGAGGTGGAGCGCGGGCGTGGTAGCAGCCAGGGGTCCCTCTCGTACTGAGCCACGAGGAGATGAGAGCGGAGCTCCCTCATTACTTGGGGTAGAGGGGTGGTCCTTCGTCAGCATCCTGTCCACTCGGTCACTCAGGAGCAGTGATGCAGGGTTACAGTTGTCAGAGCCCTACCGTTCAGACGTCCCTATGACAGGTGACGATGATTCTGTCTGGTGTCAGGGGTGACACATGTCATTGCACCATGTGCATACTTTGCATCGTGCATTGTTTGCTGCACTTATTTGCTGCACTTGTTTGACATCGCATATTCTGGAGACTTGTTATCTGTGCTTATCTGTCTACTAAATTCCACCGGTATTTCTTACCCTCTGTACAGGTTAGATGGATTCAAGTATGTATCTATCCCAGTTTGTTCAGTGCTAGTCTTTCCCCTTCTGTTGATATGAGTCTGTACTAGTGAACTCTTATTGTTGGTATAACCTTCTATGCATATCTATTGGGTATTCGCTGAGTTATGGACTCACCCCGTTGCCATATATATTTATNCTACAGAGGCAAAGTGAATCAGAACTTATAAATGACAGAAAGATAGAGAGAGAGAGAGAGAGTAGAGAGAGAACATGAAAGAATTAGAATACTTTAAGTTTCGGATTTGTCTATAGTATTAGGCATTTCGTTACTTGAATTACCTAGCCTTGTTGTCCGATGTTGTGAAGCGATAGGTCTCGAGAGGAGGAACCTCCTATGTCTCCTACAAAGACAAAGTAAGCAAAAACTTATAAACAAGAGAGAGAGAGAGAGAGAGAGAGAGAGAGAGAGAATTAGAATACAATAGCTTTTATGTTTGTCTAAAACATTAGGCATTTAGTTACCTAAAACACTTAGACTTGTTGTCCGATGTTGGGAAGAGGTAGAGTTTCGAAAGGAGGAACCTCTTGTGCCTCCTATAATGACAAAGTGAGCAATAACTTAGGAACGAGAGAGAGAGAGAGAGAGAGAGAGAGAGAGAGAGAGAGAGAGAGAGAGAGAGAGAGAGAGAGAGAGAGTACTACAACTTTTAGGTTGGTTTAAAGCATTAGACATTTAGTTACCTGAAATACTTAGCCTTGTTGTCCGATGTTGGGAAGAGGTGGAGGTTTGAAAAGAGGAACCCCTCATGTCTCCTACAGAGGCAAAGTGAGCCAGAACTTAGAATCAATAGAGTGAGAACATGAAAGAATTAGAATACAACTTTCACGTTTATGCATTTAGTTACGTGAACTATGTAGCCTTGTTGTCCGATCCTGTGAAGAGGTAGAGTTTCGAAAGGAGGAATCCCTCATGTCTCCTATAGAGGCAAAGTGATCACAAAAAATGTTGAACTAGATAACCGGCGAATTTGGGGTGACCGGCCTGGCCCCACAGAAGTTTTCCACGGGCTTCCAGAGAAATCAGGAAGTGCACGCAGTGAGTGGTCTAGAAGCCTAGTGTCCCATGTTCACGCTCCATTCGGAGAATTTTTTTTTTTTTTTTTTTTTTGCAAAATACGTCATAGCTAGGGATGGAATCGCGGATGCTTTGGATGATGCGCGACTAATTGCCCTGCCGTTGCACCATGGCCGTAGGGGCAAAACATTCATAGAGGCAAATTGATCAAGAACTTAGAAACAATAGAGAGTTAATATGAAAGAATTAGAATACTATAACCTTCAGATTTGTACATCTAGTTACCTGAATTACTTAGCCTTGTTGTTCGGTGTTACGAAGAGGTGGAGTTTAGAAAGGAGGAACCCCTCATGTCTCCTACATAGACAAAGTGAGCAAGAACTTAGAAACAATAATGAGAGAACATGAAAGAATTATAATACTATAATTTCCATGTTTGTCTAACGCGTTAGGCATTTAGTTACATGAATTACTTAGCCTTGTTGTTTGGTGTTGCGAAGAGGTGGAGTTTCAAAAGGAGTAACCCCTCATGTTTCCCACAGAGGCAAGGTGAGCAAAAACTTAGAAAAAATAGAGAGAGAACATGAAAGACTTAAAATACTACAACTTGTAAGTTTGTCGAAACATTAGACATTAGTTACCTCAAGCTAGAGCTGATCCTTTCCAATAAAGCTCCAAATATTCATGTCTCTTTATTTAACTATATATAGGGTAATAGGGGCATAGGAACAATTTATTTACTTTTAAATTCAAGTCAAATTTAATTTTTTAGTAGTAAATACAAATTCATTGATCAAATTGGCATGCACATAATCTCGTCTTTATCTACATGCAATCAATAATTCAATAAAAAAAAATCAGAATCCTTCAATTTACAGGATAATTCCAAACTTCGGAATCCTTCAATTTAGATTTATAGTTTGAGGTCATTTAACCTTATAATAGGAATTATTCCACATCCATCCAGTGAAAACATTATCGTTTTTTTTATTCTTAATAAGATTTTTAAAAAAATGAACAAAGAATGACAGCAAGGCAAGATTAATAGGAGACGATGACCTAATTTGAATATAATATGGGTAGAAAATTAAAAGACGCCTCGTTGTTATTCCTAGATTTAAAGAATCGGTCAGTGTTAGATGTTATATTTAGGGAGTGTTTGGAAGAGCTTTTACTTCTTGAAAAGTGATTCTTGTAGTGATTATCTTGAAGTTAGTAAGAAGCTAAAACATACATTGTTTGGAAATAGAAGTCAAAAGTTGATACAAGGTAAAGTTTGAGTGTTTGGTGAATAATAACTTTTAAGCTTAATTTTTAATTAAATGACAATAATATCCTTAAACTATCAAAATTAATTTTTTTCAATTATTTAAATATAATTTTGATACATGATCTATAATATTTTATATATTTAATATTATATTTTAAATATTATATCAAAATTATTTTTTTAATAATATATATATTTAAAAAAATATAAAGTTAATAAAAATATAAAAAATAATAAAATAATAAAATTTATATAAATTTATACAAATATGTATAAATTTTTTTGAAAATATAAATTATATAAAAATATAAGATTTTATTTAAAAATAGGATGGTAATTATGTAAAGTAATAAATTTATTAAGGGTATAAATGTCAACTTTTAATTCTACACCATAAGCAAAAAAGCAGAAGCAGAAAAAAGCATCAAATTGTTGCTTCTAGCTTTTGAGTAAAAGTTGCAGAAGTTAAAGCAGAATCTGACATTCTCAAACACTCAAAAGCACTTTTGCATGGCTAGAAACTAAAAAGCAGCTAGCAAAAGCTCTTCCAAACACTCCCTTAAAGTTACAGATTTAATTGTCATGTAGCATGGAAGATTTTTTTTTAACAGGTAGTGAATTCGAGAATGTTCGTGATTAAGGATGTTTGTGATTAAGATGAGTCTTCATTTATACTTTCTCGATTTATTTAGACGGTCGATAAAAAATTTTTATGGGATCAAACCAATCACTCTCGGAATTAGTTGAGCTGAAGTCTTACATATTTAATGGCAACTAATTAAAAAAAGATTAATTTTTTATCTAAAATTAATACAATTAGATATTTAGAGTTCGAGATTCAACTATGATGTATTATAAAGTTTCTCTTTAATAGGTAACTGACGTGAGAATATTGGAAGATAAGATAAGCTTTCATGTGTACGTTCTTAATTTATCTAAATAGTAGATGAAAAATTTTCATCAGCCGAAACTTAGATATTTAATATCAACTAAAAAAATAAAATAATTTTCTATCCAAAATTAATATAAGTTGTCCATCTTAACCTCTCCAATATTTAAACCAGTGACGGATTCAAGAATTCGTTGTCTTGCAGGGCCTCGCCGGAGTACTACCGGGTCGTTGTCATCTCATTCGCTCGTACCCTCCAGGAGACCGTCCGGCCTGTAGAATTGCCACCTTGCTTCACGACAGGATCACCATCCACTTGGTGTCGTTGCTCCGATTACTCTGTACCTTGTCATCAAGAATGATTTGTGTCTCTAGCAGCGACGTCCACAGAGTTTTCATGTCCGTCACGAAACCCTAATGTGGCTTCCACAGATGTGGGCGAAAGGTACCTTGCCAAGATAATGACTAAACATACAGTATTAATATATTAAAATATTTGTTTTATAAATTTACTTAAATATTATTAAAATTATTTTAAATCCATCAAAATCACTTATAATAATTTCAATAGCTATTATATAATTTGTTGAAGTTAATAACGTATAAGTTAAATCTTAAATCTTTAAATTTAAACCTTGAGATTTTAATCCTAAATCTTAAATATCATTAATTATATAAAAATATTTTTTTTATTAATTTGATTAAAATTATTTTAATTTTATCAAAATTACTTTAAATTAGTTAAAATTATTTTATAATAATTATTGAAGCTATTTATTAGTTATTACACGGTGGGTAGATTTTATAGTATTAAAAAAAATTTTGGATCGGGTAGCAGAGGAACCTGGATGACCGATCCGACTCCACGGAAGTTTTCTATCAGTCATCAAGAAAAATCAGAAAGCGTTCACGATGGACGGTTTAGAAGTCCTGCGTCCCAGGATTTGTATCCCATTTGAAGGTTTTTAAACTGTCCAGGTAAATTTTTTATAGTGACCGACTCCACTACCGAAATAATCTCATATTCAAAAACCTCCTAAGATATTTTTGAAAGTACAGTTTCACTATGTTTGAGAAGAGGTCTCACTGTCAAGATAAATTCTCAATCAACAAACCTTTTAAATGGGAGATTTATTTATTGTTAAGAGGACTTAAATTTAAAATCTTAGATAATACATGTCTCTATATTTATCATTAAAGATAAATCACTTCGAAATAATATATTATATTAGATGTTATAAGTTGTTGTAGTTGTATAACTTTATCTGATCAGAGCTTGGACAATCCTACCGTAATGTACTGGATTACGGAGTTTGGCTCCTCAGCGTTTGGCCAGCTAATGCATTATTGTGAGTGCCAAGGTCATTCAAGGTTCTTTCAGGTCATTTTCTAGTCCTTTTTTATTGGGACTTGAGACCGTCAACGACGAATTTAATTTTTTTTTGAAAAAAATATTAATTTAAAAAAGTTTTTATTTTCATAAAAAATTTGACATTTTACTCAAAGTATAATAAATCATTTAGGTTTGTTTTAAGGGGAAATTTTCCTAAACTCCCTACTTAATAAGTCAACTTTGCATGCAATCCCTACATAAACATTTCTTTGCATGCAGTCCCTGATGGGATGTTTGGTGAGTATTGTTTGAAAAAAAGTGAGTATAAAAGTTAGAAAATTGAGTATGGCAGGTTGCATCCACCACATCAATACCCATGCACTCAATTTTCACTCTTTTATACTAAGTTTCACTCTTTTATACTCAGTTTTCACTGATGTATACTCAATTTTCACCCTTTTATGTTCAGTTCCATCAGCGAGTAAAAACAAAGATAAACTTGTGTGGGGAGTGAATGCAAATTTCAAAAGGTTATTGGAGAGTTTATGACAATTTACCGTTGTTTTAATATCTTGTGCTTATAATTTGCCTTTATTATCCTAAAGAAATATTTTCTAATATATCAATAATAATTAATAAGTATTAAATTTTATTATGAATGATGCTAACCCAACCCTGTCATGATTAGAATAAAGAAATATATCAATGAACTTCCGATTGGACGATGCCGTTTCTTAGCTGGCTTAGCTAACCCAACCCTGTCATGATTCAAATAAAGAGTCTCTTGGTCAGGCTTAAATTAATTTTAAATGGTTCAATTATAAAGAACTAAGAAAAAACAAATTTATCTACAAAGATAAACATAGACAATATGGCAACATTATGTAATTACCCTATCATCAACCACGAATAAGATAACTAAAAAACAAAGAACTAATTAAGTAACAGTCAAGCAGGGAGCAAGAGATACCTAAAAAAAATTAATGAATCAAGTATAATGTGAATCTGAGATGACCGATTTAATTTTATAAAAGTTTTTTATTGGTCATTAGGATAAATCGAGAAGTATTCATAGTTGATAGTCTAGAAATACAACATCTCAGAGTTCGTACTCTATTTGAAAGAATAATTTCTATAAAATACGTCGTAATTAGGGGATGAATGAGATAACTAAAAGTAGGCTATGGAGGTCCCTTTTGATCTTAAGTGCATATTCATCAAGGCATGCATGTCCCAAACTCCACAAAACTTGTAGCCTCATAGAAAAAATTAAGTAGCTGAATTAAAAAACAAAAACAAAAAAGCATCCAAAGGAGCAATACTAAATCTGAGTGAAAAAACAAAACATCATAATGGAGATCGAATGATCTTTCAAACTTTCCTACTATGCCAGGATTATGGGTTTAACTCTCATTAAATTCAACTGTAGAGTGGAGCTTAGTTAAAATTAATAGGTTATTCTTGTTGTTGGAATTACGTTAATATTGTTTCAAGTTCAAGTATTTTGAATTCATTTTCCCTGTTCAATTAGAGAAGTTAAACCACATCTACCTCAGTATATATATCCTCACAGTTTGATCTGAAAAAACAGGGTGTCGAGAATAGCAAAGACGGTATAATGTGAGAACTGAGATCTTTAACCTTTATCTGAATTCTCTTTAAAACATAGCATCCAAGATGTACACATGACGCATCAAAGAGGAATTGCAATAGAGAACTTGGAATTCTGATTTAGGAAGCAATTATATATATCCCAACAAATTTCATTAAAAAAAAGAAATTAGTGCTTGATTAGGATATCAAACTCTTTCATTGTTGTTCGCATGTTCAACCTCCAAGAACCTAATGCATAAGTTAGAGCTAGTAATTAACATTAGATATGACTCAATAACACATATCATAGTTGATAAGAATAGTGACAAAACTCAGAAGCGACACAGCATGACTTGCAAATGCTGGCAGGGCATGTTGCTTCATACACAGTCTGATCAACAAATGCTTCAAGTGCAATAGATGATAAGAATAGTTACAAAATATTCGAATGTCAAAACGACAAATTAATATGCCATAATACTTATTTAGCAAATTTACACAAATACAGTCAAAATTAAGAAATGCACAACAATGACACAATAAGCAAATTTTGTTCCCATTGTAAGCCATTCTAAAGACATCGATCAGATATCCGTTATAAGCAAACTCCCGACGGAAGCTTTTAGCACTCGTCTTATGCATAGTATGCCCATGAAGAACCAGATCCTTCTTGTGATAATTAATTGAAGGGCCGTTTAGGTTCTCATTTCAATTCCAACCTTGCCTTCTAAGTTAACCGTGTAAAATACATGCAATAAAAGAGACAAAAAATTAATGAACAATGTACATAAATAATGCTAATTATCAAAGAACTAAAAAAAAATTGTATGACAAAGAAAAAGTACTTGATGAATCGTATATATGTGAAATGAGAGACTGATTCTTCTATTGCGACGATTAACTAAAAATACAATAGAAGGAATGCAAAATATATAAAAGCTCTCTATACATGAAAATAATGGGCGTCAAGGGTACTTACTCTCCTCATCTCTCTATCCGCATCAAACTTTAGTTTTTGCTCCATCAGAGTTGGATGAATATCGCCTATGCAAAAGAAACGATCTAGTGCTTTGGGAAGGCCCGCCTCTGGCATCGCTTGAATCTGTGGACAGTGAGATATATATAGCTTTTTGAGAAGGGGAGGAAGTCCTTTCTCTAGCATCGCTTGAATCTGTGGACAGTCAGATATATCTAGCACTTCGAGAAGGGGAGGAAGTCCTTTCTCTGGCAGTGATTGGAGCTGTGGACAACAAATATACGTAGTTTTTTGAGAAGGGGAGAACTCCTATATCTGGTAGTGATTGGAGCTGTGGACAGTTGTTTATGAATAATTCTTTAGGAAGGGAAGGCAATGCAGCAGCTCTGTCGGCAGAGATTGTAGTTTCTTGCAATCATAAACGAGATGTACAGCAGTGAGGCTTTGCATCAATATCGCCTCCTCAAATATCACCTCCTCAGAAGATGATTCAATTGTAAGTTTTGTAATGAATGCAGTGAGTTTCTCAGAGGAACATTTTAAGCAGGGCAGTGTTGTCCACCATTAATTCACGCAAGATGACAAGCTCCTGGCTTGCTCATCTTCTACACCCAACTGAACCAGCTTAGGACATCCTCTGATATTCAATCCATCGAGGGATTTATGGTGTCCTAAGCCATCCATCCTTCTCAACTCATCACAATTAACGATGTACAAACATTGCAATTTTACCAATTGGACCAGAGGAATAGACGTTATGTATGGACAATCTCTTATTTCCAATCGAGTAACTAAACGAAGGTTGACCAAGCAGTCGGGCAAAAGTTTTGCATATTCGCCACAGTCGATCAATTCCAATTCCTTGAGTGAGGGCGGTAGATGGTGGGCACCTTCCTCGTCATCTTCTGTTTTGCTATTTAATATCAAACTGGGACAGTGTGATATTTCCCATATTTGTAGGGAAGGAGGGAAGGGAGGTAATCTCTTTAGTTTGGGACAATTGATGACACGAAGTTCACGCATGCAGGGAAATAGATCTTTGCCCTCTGTCCAAGACCACTCCTCCAATGCCGGCAAATTGTACAACTGAAGCACTTTCAACTTCGGAAAACACTTGCCTTCAAATTGATGACTCAGCTGTTTCAAAGCAGGCATATTGTCCATGCGAAGTTCAATCAGATGCAAACGTTGACCAATAAATGGAAGAACGTCATCCCATCCCTTGCAATTTACTAATTCAAGTTTTTCCAAATTAGATAGAACTTTTGGCATCAACCAACTAGGCGACCTACCTCCACTGTACCCTTTAATTTTCAATATTTTGAGTGATTCGTGTGGTTGTAGACCTTCAATTACTTCCTCTTCCAACTTGGCATCCTTCTCGTGATTCCATCTCAACAACAATTCTTTTAGGTGGACTTTGTTCATTAACTCAGCCCGCTTTGCTTCTTTGCTATCAACAACATTCTCAAGATTGTAAATACCAAGTCTTCCATGAAGCTGTGTGAAATCCTTTAGTTGTCCAAGTTTGTGTCCATCATCCTCTTTAACACTAAATGCTAGCGATCCTTGAAGATTAGGTAGTCTCCGTACATCCTTTAACATCACCCAAAACTTGTCACTTGCATCAATGTGTCTCAAATTGACCAGTTTGCTCAATTCTTGTGGTATAGACTCTAGATAATCCAGCCCTATAAGCCTCAGTGTTTGTAAATTATAAAGGTCGCATAATGAGTCCGACAAAATTTTAATTTCAAATTCCATGATATATCAAGGTAACGGAGGTGAATCAATTTCCCAATATGCTCAGATAATTCATGCAAACCACAGAAGTTTACATCCAGAACACGAATGCATCTTACTTTTTCAAAGAGGCTGTCGGGAGTGAAGTTTGTCTCAACACCAAGGTGCGCAACTTGTCGTGTCCAAAGAACTCCAACGGTAATTTTGCTTCTTCTATTCGTAGATGTCGAGTTGTGGAACACATTTTGGTTTGTTTGTTATTTTCAAACTTGCATGTCTCTTCCGCAGAAATCATCTCAGCTAAATCATGTATAAGGTCATGCATCACAAAATGATCAAATTCAGATTCTTGAAAGAAATTCCTATTGACAAACTCAAGAAAGTAGTCGCTTCCAACATCTTCCATCCTCTTGTGCTTTTATCTTCATTAATGAAGCCTTCGGCCATCCACATTTGAATCAACTCAGCTTTCCAGAACCTGTAGTCTTTAGGAAACATCGAGCAAAAAGCAAAACACCGCTTCAGATTTTCATTAAGATAATAATAGCTTAAATGCAAAGCTGGCATAATGTCATCTTCATTTTGTTTTACTTTCCATATGTCGCTCTCCATTATGGTCGCCCAGTGTTGCTGGCACAAATCTGATTGCAGAACACTACCGAGTGTCTTTGCGGCTAATGGTGAGCCATTTAACTTACAAGCAATCTTTTTACCAATGTCTTCTAGCTCAGGATAGTCTTCAGGATTGAGTGTGCCAAATGAGCATTTTTTGAACAATTGCCAAAAGATATCTTCTTTTAAACCATCGATCAAGATTGGTTCCGCTAGACTAACCATTTTAGAAACTTTCATGTCTCGAGTTGTAATAATGATTTTACTACCATGAGCTCCAATTTTGAGAAGTGCACAGAATTTCTCCTAGATACTCTTATTATTGCTCCACACGTCGTCTAGAACAAGCAGAAATTTCTTTTTCTCAATATGTTGATGGAGTATTTTTTGAAGAGGTTCTAACCCCATATTATCATCTTGTTTTTGTTGAGTTACTGACTCAATTATAGATTTAATAAGTCCTTGCACAGTGAAATTGTCAGACACACATACCCAAATCTTTGAGGTGAAAATGATTCTTAACTCTATTGTCTTTGTTGACATACTGAGCAAGGGTAGTCTTTCCAGTCCCTCCTATCCCGACAATAGGCAAGACGGAAAAGGTATCGCTGACAAATCCCGATGCAGATTCCACCTGATTAGCTGACCCAACAACCAGTCTACTACTTGATTCAGTTCTTTGTCTCTACCAAACAATATGTCCGCCACCGGGAAGAGCATGTTTCTCTGGCTTGAAACTTCACCTCTGCAGGTAGCTTCCCTCTATCATGTATTGCTGACAGATTCATTATGCTCTTCATACTATTAGCAATTCTCTCCATCCTTCCTTGAATCTCCCTCACTCTAGCTCTCATATCATCTTCCTCCGAGGAATGAGAAGAACCAAACAACTTTTTATAAATGTTTGAAAGGCCACTGGAGCTACTTGCCTTGTCCTCATCTTCACCTTTGATCTTCTGCTTGAGGACATGGTATTGGAACTCATCTATTAAGTCCTCAGCATCATAAGCAGCATCCTTGAGTTCCTGCATCGATGTCTTCCACTCGACGTCGTTGCTCCCACTGCTCTGTTGAAGGATGAATCGAGTCTCCCGCAGCGAGATGCGCAACTTATCCATGTCCTCCGCGAAACCCCGGCGCTCGGCAAACAACTGGATGGCTTTGTCGCTGGCCTTATCGATCAAGGTCTGGATGAAGGCCTGCGCGAACCATCCCCCCACTGTGAGTGAGATCTCCATTTGATTGCAGAAGAGAGCAGTAGCAGATCCTTGTAATTCAATTCTCTCAGATCTACAAAAACAAAACAAAGACCGTAGGAATCAACGACACACGTCCTTGTCCGAACTATATATATAGCAAATTATAAGGTGGATTAATATATATAGCAAAGTAATATGTAGCACAAGATTTGATTACCTAAATCCAAATTATAAAGTGAATCTGGAGGTGCTGCCGTTGAGTGGGAAATGCTTCTGCAAGCTAGAGAATAAAGAGCAGTGGCAGATCCTTGTTCAATTCTCTCAGATCTGCAAGCCAAAAGATCTGCAAAATCAAAACAAAGACAGCAGTCATCATCATGTAAGTAGATCGAACTATATATTGATTGATATAGGGCAAATAAATTATAAAGTGGATCAATATATATATATATAGCAAAGTAATTGGTACAAGAGATTTGATTACCGAAATCCAAATTATAAAGTGGATCAGGAGGTGATCATCGTTGCTGCCGTTGAGTAGGCGATGCTTCTGCCAGCTACAGAATTCTCTCAGGAAGCAAAAATTGCAAAAAGGAAGTTGGAGATCAAAGCAAAGTTGGGCGATGCTTTTGCAAACTACAGACTACTCTCCAGAAGCAGCAAATATTGCAAAAAGGAAGTTGGAGATAAGGTAAAGCCGTAGACTTCCGCCTCTACTCCATCAAAATGATTTTTTTATGCCTTTTTTTATGATTAATCATTTTTTAATATACAATTATATTACATTTTACTAAACGGCGCACGTGAGAAATCGTAATTACCAAAAAAACATCCTGAGTTTTGATTTTTACCAAAAGGCGCATCAAAAATTGTATTCTTCCTCCTATATCCCTCCCACCACTAATTTTCTTTCTCAGTTAGCTTTCTGAGACATTTAAACCACTTTTTTCAGAGTTTTCAATTTAAAATAAGAGATTGTGGTTTGGATGCCCCAGAGAGTCGACTTTTTCTCACCCTACACATATATTTCTGTCTTGCACAACTCGACTCATCACGAACCATTTACTGTATTTTACTGTAATTGCAAAAGAGGGAGTTGAAAGCGGGAGTGTGTTCTACAGGTGACTTCAAAAAGTCGACTTAAAAGAATCGTTAAGGAAAATAAGTGTTGAAGGAGAAACTTCAAGCAACAGTTTGTTTGATAGAAGGAAGAAAAAGATTTAGTAATGTTCGTATGATTAACTACTTAAAATTTGTGTATACGGTGAAAAGAAATAGCATTAGGGTTCTTATAGGGTTTATTTCAGCTAGACTCTGTTCTGCTCTGATATGGTATCAGACCTAGTTTTGTACATGATCAACTCATCCTACTAATTTTTACTTTGGAGAAGGACTCTAACGGTGTCATGCATTACATAAATAGAGTTCTCAGAATTTATTTAACCTTACGATAATTTCATGCTTGAATACGACCTCGGGCCTGATATCATACCATATCAGGCCCTCCTAGGGCCTGATATCTTACCATATAAAGCTCGTGGAGGGCCTGATATGGTATGATATCAGGACCTAAGAGGGCCTGATATCATTTTATATCAAGCCCACTATGGGCCTGATATCATCTTATATCAGGCCCACCGTGGGCCTGATATCTTACCATATCAAGTCCCACTGGTGGATTGATTGGATCTGTATCGATCCTTGTTTGTTTTTTAAATTAATGAAACACTTGATTATGAATTTGAAAGTTTACCAAATTTAATTGTCACTAGTGTAATACATGTGCGATGCACGCGAATCTTACAGAATTCAAATAACATATTTAGTGATAATATATATATATATATGTCAATTTTTATTATTAAATGAAAAATTAAAATAAAAAGTAACATGCAAAGATCACATGTAAAGATCACATGTTCTATGTAACATGCAAATATCACATGTTCTATGTAACATGTTTTTGCATAAGTCAAATTATAAAAATTTAGAGTCAAAAGTAGGATGTGGTTAAATGAATTAGATTCAAGGAATACGTACCTTAACATCTCAACTTGTCGAAAATTTCTCTATAGAAAGTCCTTTATGATTCCAAATAAGAACCTTCAAACCTCTTTTGCTTTTAACTCTTGAAAAGACTACATATAATTGTCCATGTGTAAATACTACCGTCGGTAAGTATAACCCAACAGAAGATAAAGTTTGACCTTGAGACTTATTAACTGTCATAGCAAAAGAAACTATCAAAGGGACTTGTCCTCTTTGAAATTTAATAGGAATGACATCGTTGCTTGGTGTCATAGTTATTCTTGGAATCAAAGCAATCTGTCAGATTCTATTCCCTGTAAGAACAAAAGGCGAAAGGTTTTTTAAAAAAAATCCTCATTTTGTTGCAGGCATAACTATTTGATATAATTAAAAGTAAAAAAGTGATGAAACAATGAAATAAACCTCAGTAAGATCTTTCAAATCACTAATTGGTTTGTAAACACATCGAAATAGGAAATCTTTCTCCAAAGAGTAGGGTTGTTCACCAACCAAAGGTGTCAATTGTTCACTGGAAGAAGAATGACCAGCTTTCAAACTGATAATAACAATAAATAAAAATTATTGTAAAGTAAAAAAGTTAATATTGCATATACAACATAAGTGTAAACTTAATTCCTTGCAACAAATTCCTTTGCTTCAGGGAAGTCTTCATTGATAAAGAGCTTGGAGGTAAAATTTGCATTTGAGAATCCCATTACACCTATGTTATGTAAGCATTTAATAGAAGTTACAGTTAGAATGAAGAAATAAAACAGCAATAATGATTATGGAAATTGAGAGCATTTGATATGATACAAACCCTTAAACATCTTCAGTTTTCCAAGTTGCAATACAACTATGTAATGAGGAGAAGAATTCTTATTCAAATACCACAGAAATGTGTGGTTGAATAGACAGGATGATAGGAAGCCAACTACTCGAAACCCCGATATATAGGGGAGCTATCAACAGCTCTAGTATCCCTCGAAAACAACGGTGAGGGTGTCACTGCTTACCTACAACTACAACATGTGTGGCATAACAAGACAGTTGCTCGCACTCTAGCAACTACCACGACAACAAGTGGTTGAGTGAGCTGAGCAACTAAATGACTAACGAAGGCTTAACCATATGGAAGCCCAACAATCATTAGTATGCAACGTGCAGGTATGGTGCATGCTACACGATGCATGAACAACCGGAAAACAACGATGCAACAAAATCCAACAAGGATCAACGATGCAGCGATACAACCAACCAAGTATCGAAAACCAACGATTATGCATTTACACTACTAGGTACGATATTTCTAATGCCAAATAAACCTAATTGTGTTTAATGAACCTCTAAGTACTCACGTACAAGCGGTACTTTACAGAACATAAATTCAACGGAAGACTGTACGGATACAAAATTTTGAATACTCAAAGATCAACGAATAAAGGTATCAACGGCAAAAATAAACAATCAACAGCAAGGAACAAGGTCAAGCAACCTATGACATAAAACAATCATGCTTTAAGATAAAAGAACTACATGAGTACAAAGGAGAAGTACCCGTCTTTATTTGTAGAACACGTCTAAATAAATCTCCCACGATCAACCGTCCGAGTCCAAAGTCAGGGTCCTGAGTCAATACATAAGTTTAACTAATTATAACAATAAAATAAATTAGTTAAACTATATATAAATAAAATTAAGATAAACCATAATTACAACATCTTTTAATCAATTGTATCAATCCCTTAAAATTGATTAAACCACCCAACAAAATACTGAGTAATGTTAGATCGTTGATGTTTGCTAGAGGGGGGTGAATAGCAATTTCTCGGTTTGTTCTTCCTACAAGGTTAGTTGCACAAGCGGAATATACTAAAATAAAACTAAACAATACTAACAAACCTATTTACGTGGTTCGGAGATGAAGATTCCAACTCCACGACAGTCCGTGAGGTGGACGATCCCTCGATCCTTCGGTGGATCACTCTCCGGATGCCCTCCGGCTAGCTCGTGTAGCTCTTTGTGGGTGGAGAAACCTCGCCACAATCCCAAGTACACTTCTGAGCTCTCAAGACTACTAACAAGCCTTAACCAAGCTTGTTTCGTCAAGAGTTCTCAGCTCAACTCGAGTTCCGTTAAATAGAACTCTATGCTGAAACCCTCGCCACCAGTCGACTGCCTCCACTCAAATTCGACAGTTGCAGCTCAACATTCGAATTTTGGCTACTTACCAGTCGACTGCTCCTGGGGCAATCGACTAGTCCAGGGTCAAAAACATTCTGTGAGTTTCTGTTCTCGCTGGCAGTCGACTGTTATATTCCCAGTCGACTGCCCAGCTTACAAGAACACTCCTCTTCACTCTAATGACCCTCCTCCACATGTGCCTTGAGGTACACTTCCTTGGCTTGCCCCTTGAAGTCTTCTTCCACCGGCTATCGTCCCTCAGATGCGCACACAAGCCTTCCCTTGGCTTGTCTCCATGTCACCCTTCACGTGTGCCCTTTGAAGTCCACTTCCCGACTTGCCCTTGGAGTCCTCCTCCCTCGGCTCTCGTTCCTTCATGACTCAGCTGACTCTTCACCAGCAGCCTCGACTGTGGCCTTCGCGCCCTCTTCATCTTTGGCTCCCGTCCCTCGGATGCACGCAAGCCTCCAGCTTGCCTCCATGTCATCCTTCATGCATGCCTCGAAGTCCGCATTCTTCGGCTCATCGTCCCTGCTATACCATGGTCTCTTAGGTGCACACAAGCCCACTACTTACCTCCATGCCACCCTTCATCATATTGAAGCCGTCAAGCTAAGTCAATATGTGTAACCTGCACATCCTGCACACTCACATACACATATTAGAACACAAGGGTAAACCTAACTTAAACCCTTTGCCCAAACATCAAAACACATGGTCACTCCGGACCATGGATTGCCTCAAAAAGTAACACCTCCTCCAAACAACGATTAACAAATTGTTTCTGTAAATACCTCTATTTAGGATAACTCCAAAAATAATCAAATATCACAAGATCCATCACATACCTACAGATTCAACTAATCCTTGATCCATTTAGCAAAAATAGAGTTGACACATCACAGATTCATCCAAATGCCACCCCCAAATAGAGTTGACATCACAGATTCTGCAAGCTACAAAAATCCAAATGCAACCCCAAAATAGAGTTTCTGTCCCAATTCATTAAATCCCGATCTAAATCCATAATCAAATCAAAAATCATTCCAATCCTACTAATCAGATTAAGCCACCTAACCTAAACCAAAACAAATCCAACTCAAAACCTAGAATCCGAACCGAAGCAAGACAAATCCCTACAGGAACCAAATTGCAACTCACGGCAAAAACCCAACTCATAAGAACCCTAAACACCACACATGCTCACGACAACATGAATTCAGTTAGGGCTAGCAAAAATCCCAAAACAAAACTGAGCAATCTCAGAAACCAACTCCTCTACACAAGTTGATCTCCTATCACAACCAATTCCATCCTATCACAGCCAACTCAATCAAGAGGACCCTTACCTTGATCGTCGGCCTAGGGTTCGCGCGAGGAGAAGTTGCGACGTCTTGTTTGTGTGCGTCGGAGAGGGGAAAGTCGGCTTCTCCTTCGTGTGCGCCGAAGAAGAAGAAGGAGAAGGTGAGGCTAGGGCTTGCGGCGGTGGCGACGGGGAACCGCTCGCTTCGGCTTGCTTGCTACGGGCAGCGTCGAGGCAGATACAAAAGGGTCGGGGAGGAGAAAACTGGGGAACTGAATTGGGAGAAGAGTGATTTCATGAGGAAATCTTAGGGTTTTATTAAGTTTTTTTGGCATTTTGCACATAAGCCCTCCAATTTTAGTTATTCACAACTAGGTCCCTAATTTGCAAAGAGACCCTTTAAAATTTCGGGTTTCAACCGTTATCTACAATTTAATTTAGTAGATATTGTGGTTAGGTTTTATCTTAATTTTTTTTATGTGTAGTTCAGCCATACCCAGTATATCAGTCTATAGTTTGTCAGCCTCAGCAGTTGGTCGGAATTTTAGCAACTGCCAATCGTGGTTTAGATGATTCAGCCGTAGCCTATTCAGATAATGTCACCATCAGTTCCAAAGATGGATAGAGTTTACGCTGTCATGTAGAGGAGGGCGTTCGTCGTACGGTACAAGCATTGTGAGTTCTTGGTGATTTTGTGTGGGCATACTGGTGTTCTAGCCACTACTTAGATTTAATGAATTTAGGGAGCTGGAAGGAAATATCTAGGCTTGATAATCTCACTTGGTTACTTAGTGTGTGTAGTGTTCTTTAATATTTGAACTAATTGAATGTGGTATTGTTTCCTATATCGTACTTAAGGAGAAAATTTGAGGACTAAATTTTTATTGTTGGGGGAGAATGTATAATACGACACTTAAATTCTAAGAATTAAATTAAGAAATAATCTTATAGAATTTTTTGAGAATTTATACAAATTTTTCTAGATTTTTTTGGATTAGTTTTAGTATTTGTAGAGATAAAAAAGGATAATTGAAAAAAAGTCTATTTTTTAGTTACCCTTTTTAATTGAGAATACATTGGATTTCTAATTTTATTATATATATATATATTATATATATATATATATATATATATATCTTTTGAAAAAAAAATCCTAAATTCCTAATTCTTCCACTGTCTCCTTGAAACCTCCCCTGACGCAGCCCTTCTCTACGATCTTGTCGACGGTGCCGATCGCTATCGTCGGCGCTGGTTACCATCCGGTGTCGAGCACCTCTACCACACTTGCGTCTCTCTTCTTCCACCCCCCCCCCCCCCCCCCACATTTCTCTCTCGTTGTCGCTGATTGCCTCGGTCGCCCTAGCGTTGTCGCCCCTTTGTGGAAGGCTAGATCAACAACGCGAGAGCCGCCGCTCTCCTCTATATATATATATATATATATATATATATATATATATATAAACCATTTGGAAAAAAATCTTAAATTTCTAATTCTTCCACTTTTTCCCTGAAACCTCCCCCGACGCAGCCGTCTCTGCGATCTCGTCGGCGCTGATTGCTATCGCGGGTGTCGAGCACCTCTGCCACACTCGGGTCTCTCTCTCCTGCTCCCCCCTCCCTCCCAATTTCTCTCTCGTTGTGGTTGATTGCCCCGATCACCCTAGCGTTGCCGTCCCTTTATGGAAGGCTAGATCAATGACGCGAGAGCCGCCACTCTCCCATGTGCGCAGGGTACCTCTAAAATACATTATTTAAATGTATATCATAATTTTCTAATTTTTTTAATACATATTATTTCCGAATTGATCAATAAGCTATAACCAGTCATGTCACATTCTAAAATACATGTATTATGTTCCATTAAATGCACACATTTTTTTCAGCATAACATATGGAATGAATAGATAAATGAACCATTGTGAATAAATTATCTTAGAATAAAGAGACTCTTGGTCTGGCTTAAATCAATTTCAAAGGCTTAATGATCTTTCAGACTTTCCTACTATGCAAGGATTATGGATTTAACTCTCATTAAATTCAACCGTAGAGTGGAGCTTAGTTAAAATTAATAGGTTATTATTGTTGTTGGAATTACGTTAATATTGTTTGAAGTTCAGGAAGTATTTTGAATTCATTTCCTTGTTCAATTAGAGAAGTTAAACCACATCTATATCAGTATATATATCCTCGCAGTTTGATTTGAAAAACAGGGTGTCAAGAATAGCAAAACCGGTATTACGAGAGAAATGAGATGTTTAATTTTATCTAGATTCTCTTTAAAACATAGGAACCAAGATGTACACATGACGCATCAAAGAGGAATTATATTGCAATAGAGAACTTCGAATTCTGATTTAGAAAGCAATTATATATATCCCAACAAATTTCATTAAAAAAAAAGAAATTAGTGCTTGATTATGATCTCAAACTCTTGCACGTCATAAATAATATATTACAGAACAGAACAATTATGTTAATAAAAAAAAGGGAAACAAAGCTGACGTTGGCATCATTCTTTCATTGTTGTTCGCATGTTCAACCTCCAAGAACCTAATGCATAAGCTAGAGCTAGTAATTAACATTAGATATGTCTCAATAACACATTTCATAGTTAATAAAGAGACAAAACTCAGCATGACTTGCAAATGCTGGCAGGGCATGTTGCTTCATACACAGTCTGATCATCAATTGCTTCAAGTGCAATAGATGATAAGAATAGTTACAAAATATTCGAATGTCAAAACTACAAATTAATATGCCATAATACTTGATAGGGTTAAGTAGCCCGGGATGGACATGTGGGATGAAATAGTTGCACAACACTACCTGACTAGTCGGAACGACTCTTCTTCCAGAGCTTCAGGACCCCCCTCAGGATAGCTGTGCCCGGGATGAACAAATCCCCCGGGATCACTACGGGAGGTCGGGACCCGGGTTCACCCCGCGGAGGTAGATCGCCCATGGTCCCCCCCCCCCCCCCCCATGCCTGGAATCCCCGAGGTCACCTCAGGGGATCGAAACCCAAGTCACCTTCAACCTCAAATCACGAACCCCATATTTGCGGATCCCTGGATAAGGATCACCAACAGTGACGGGAGGATCAGGGCCCGCAATCCACGGTCATTATCGCCCTCATCCTTATAACAAACTAGATTCAATGATGGCTACAACCGTTACAGGGGAGGTCCCTTAACCAAAGATAAGGGGAACGTGACGAGAAGCACGGGGACACGTACTATCGTCCCAGCGGCCTCTGGTACAAAAGGTAGTCGAACCCCGTTGGTAAAGGCGTTACGCTCTCTCAACCTTATATATATTTTCCTTTTTTACTGCCTTTACTCTCCAGCGATACACTGACTTGAGCGTCGGAGTGGACTCCGCCGGACCCCTTCCGGCGTGTCCCTTAACGCTCGTGTTGATCTCGCAGGGCACGGAGTTCCTCCCCTCCACAACGACTTCCACGTGGGCAGACCCCCGGTGACTAGACATCGTCGTAGATTTCTTCCGGGACAATACTTAATTAGCAAATTCACACAAATACAATCAAAATTAAGAAATGCACAACGATGACACAGTAAGCAAATTTTGTTCCCATTGTAAGTGATTCTAAAGACATCAGATATCGCCATAAGAACATATCACTTTGAATATTATTATCAGGAAACTCAGACTAATCTTTTAGCGCTCGTCTTTTGCATAGTATGCCCATGAAGAACCGGATCCTTGTTGTGATAATTAATTGATGAGTAGTTCAGGTTCTCATTTCAATTCCCACCTTGCTTTTAAGTTAACCGTGTCAATTACATGCAATCAAGAGACAAAAATTAATGAGCAATGTACCAAAGTAATGATGATTATTGAAGATCTGAAAAAAAAATTGTATGGCAAAGAAAATGTACTTGATGAATCGTATGTATATATGTAAAATGAGAGGCTATATATGATTCTTCTATTGCAATGATTAACTAAAAATACGATAGAAGGTGATCCCGGGTCAGCTTGCGTGTAGCCTAACCCGGTAACCTGGTGCCTAGTCAGAAGGAGAATGGTTAATGGGCTGGAAAGGCCCGTCAGATAGGCGTCACTCGGATCAAAGCCCCTGAACGGACGCGTGGCGGCCCACGCTCCTCGGGACCGGTCTGACCCAAGCTTAGACGCTCATGCTCCAATACCCCTCCAGGTTTAGCTCCTCACCGACGCATGGCAGACCACGCTCCGGGGGTAAGCCCGAACCGGAGGAGGCGTTACTCGATATGCAGTGCCCCAGTCGGCACCCTCATAGGCCCTAGGTCAGACTCGATATGCAGTGCCCCAGTCGGCACCCTCATAAGCCCTCAGTCGGCCTCGATATGCTGTGCCCCAGTCGGCATCCTCATAGGCCCTCAGTCGGCCCTAGCAGGTAACACAACCGCTCCCTGACCATTCCCCGACCTGGACCTAGGTTGTGCACTACAGTCGGACGCGTGGCAATCCACGCTCCCATAGCCTCACCGGGACCGGATATCTAACAGAATCAGACAGACATCACTCAATAAACCTCCAACTCAGGGCGTACCCTGCGCGTACACTCTACCAGTCGGACGCGTGGCCCCACGCTCACTAGCCATTACCCAACTCGGTCCTTGACACTCGGACACGCCGGTCGGCTCTCGGGGTACGAGCTATCTCGCCCCTACGCCCCCTATCTCATTAAATCCAGGGTACGGCCCTGCTAACGGGGTTCTACACACCTTACTCATCTCTGACACTTCTCGCGGTCAGTTCGCCAATCCAGTACTATCGTACTGCTCGAGCACCACGCGCTATGCCTCGCCACCCCTAGGTGATCCCTACGAGCTGACAGTTATCACACCCTTGTCTCGTCGACACGGACAAGGGCTGTCAGCTCCCCCGGCGATATAAACCTTTGCACTCCTCCTACCGCAGGTATGCGCGCGCGAGCTCTCTCATCTATTGTCTCATTTCAATTCAGCTCCACTATTATGTCTGGGGATACTGACTTGATTGTTGGAGTGCCTGACCGAGGAAAACCCCCGGCGGGTTTGTTGACGGTCGCTGTTTTGTAGAGCCGTGCCGGAGCGCTGCTAGGTCGCTGCCACCTCGCCAGCTCGTGCCACCTGGGAGACCATCCGGCCCTTGGGATCGCCACCTCACTTCGCGACAGGATCAAATTGGCGCTAGAAGGAGGGATATTCCGCCTGATCGGAAGGGAAGATGGAGGATCCTAACCGGGTTGGGATGACCGTCACTCTCGAAGAATACGAACGCTTCCCAGTGGTTGGGATTAGCAACCCTGCAACTTGGCCCCAGCGGCCGGCAGCACCTGTTCCATCGAAAGGATAAAGGAAAGGCCCTGGCCGGTGAGCCACCGGTTGCTCAGTATGCTGGAGCTACTGACCTCGGAGAGCACTTCATGAAGGCGAAAGTGTTGTACTGTTCGGTCAATATCTCGAAAGTGTGAAATGGTTTCAAGCAAGCCGACCTGAAAGGGTTCGCGCCCCCAAGAAAGTGAAAAGGGTGTATTCTTGCAATCCCCAAGCATCTAAGCGAGGCCTAATCTCCTCAGGAGATGGCGGACAACTCGCTCCTCACAAGGTACAGACAGGCCTGTCCCCATGAACCTCGGCGCGGCTCTCAGCGGCACGCGTGGCGATCCACGCTCCCTGAGATGTCCCTGAACGGGAAGCCTTGGCGTGGCTCTCAGCGGAACGCATGGCGATCCACACTCCCTGAGATGTCCTTGACCGGGAAGCCTCGGCGCGGCTCTTAGCGGCACACGTGGCGATCCACGCTCCCCGAGATGTCCCTGACCGGGAAGCCTCGGCGCGGCTCTCAGCGGCACGCGTCGCGATCCACGCTCCCTGAGATGTTCCTGACCGGGAAGCCTCGGCGCGGCTCTCAGCGACACGCGTGCTGATCCACGCTCCCTGAGATGTCACTGACCGGGAAGCCTCGGCGCGGCTCTCAGCGGTACGCGTGGTGATCCACGCTCCCTGAGATGTCCCTGACCGAGAAGCCTCGGCGCGGCTCTCAACGGAACACGTGGCGATCCACGCTTCCTGAGATGTCTTTGACCGGGAAGCCTCGGCGCGGCTCTCAGCGGAACGCGTTGTGATCCACGCTCCCTGAGATGTCCCTGACCGGGAAGACTCGGATCGGATCTCAGTCGGACGCGTGGCAGCCCGCGCTCCCTAAAAGGACCCCCGACTGAGCGACCATATTCTCGCTCCGTGGGAGCCTTACCCTCGGATCGACTCTCAGTCGGACGCGTGGCAGCCCGCGCTCCCTGAGAGGACCCCCGATCGAGTGACCATATTCTCGCTCCTTGCGAGCCTTACACTCGGATCGGCTCTCAGTCGGACGCGTGGCGGTCCGCGCTCCCCGAGAGGACCCCCGTCCGAGTGGCCATATTCTCGCTCCGTGCGAGCCTTACCCTCGGATCGGCTCTCAGTCGGACGCATGACGACCCAAGCTCCCTGAGAGGACTCCCGACCGAGCGGCCATATTCTCGCTCCGTTCGAGCCTTACCCTCAAATCTGCTCTCAGGCGGACGCGTGGTGACCCACGCTCCCTGAGAGGACCCTGGACCGAGCGGCCACATTCTCGCTCCGTGCGAGCCTTACCCTCGGATCGGCTCTCAGTCGGACGCGTGGCGGCCCACGCTCCCTGAGAGGATCCCCGACTGAGTGGCCACATTCTCGCTCCGTGTGAGCCTTACCCTCGGATCGGCTCTCAGTCGGACGCGTGGCGGCCCACGCTCCCTGAGAGGACCCCCGACCGAGTGGTCATATTCTCGCTCCGTGCGAGCCTTAACCTCGGATCGGCTCTCAGTCGGACGCGTGGCGGCCCATGCTCCCTGAAGGACCCCCAACCGAGTGGTCATATTCTCGCTCCGTGCGAGCCTTACCCTCGGATTGGCTCTCAGTCGGACGTGTGGCGGCCCACGCTCCCTGAGAGGACCCCCTACCGAGTGACCATATTCTCGCTCCGTGCGAGCCTTACCCTCGGATCGGCTCTCAGTCGGACACGTAGCGGCCCACGCTTCCCGAGAGGACCCCCATCCGAGCGGCCATATTCTCGCTCCGTGCGAGCCTTACCCTCGGATCGGCTCTCAGTCGGACGCATGGCGGCCCACGCTCCCTGAGAGGACACCCGACTGAGCGGCCATATTCTCGCTCCGTGCGAGCCTTACCCTCGGATCGGCTCTCAGTCGGACGCGTGGCGGCCCACGCTCCCTGAGAGGACCCCCGACCGAGTGGCCTTATTCTCGCTCCGTGCGAGCCTTACCCTCGGATCGACTCTCAGTCGGGTTGCGTGGCGGCCCACGCTTCCTGAGAGAACCCCCCACCGAGTGGCCATATTCTTGCTCCGTGCGAGCCTTACACTCGGATCGACTCTCAGTCGGACGTGTGGCGGCCCACACTCCCTGAGAGGACCCTCGATCGAGTGGTCATATTCTCGCTCCGTGCGAGCCTTACCCTCGGATCAACTCTCAGTCGGCCTGCGTGGTGGCCCACGCTCCCTGAGAGAACCCCCGACCGAGTGGCCATATTCTCGCTCCGTGCGAGCCTTACACTCGGATCGACTCTCAGTCGGACGCGTGGCGGCCCACGCTCCCTGAGAGGACCCCCGATCGAGTGGCCATTTTCTCGCTCGGTGCGAGCTTTACCCTCGGATCGATTCTCAGTCGGGCTGCGTGGCGGCCCACACTCGCTGAGAGAACCCTCGACCGAGTGGCCATATTCTCGCTTCGTGCGAGCCTTACACTCTGATCGACTCTCAGTCGGACGCGTGGAGGCACACGTTCCCTGAGAGAACCCCTGACCGAGTGGCCATATTCTCGCTCCGTGCGAGCCTTACCCTTAGATCGGCTCACAGTCGGACGCGTTGCAGCCCACGCTCCCTGAGAGGACCCCTGACCGAGTGGCCATATTCTCGCTCCATGCGAACCTTACCCTCGGATCGGCTCTCAGTCGGACGCGTGGTGGCCCATGCTCCTTGAGCCCGCCAAAGGAGGTCGGACGAGCATTTTGTTGGGACCGGGTGCATGTTGACATGGATACGGGTTCGTAATTTTAAAATTTAATTACGTGCAGCGGAAGGTTTAGCATAAATAATTTCTTAAATTATTTTAACCACATATCTAGCATGCAACCTTAAGTTGTGGAGACATGATCATACATTTAAAATTTTGCAGAAAGTAAACTAATTTACTTAATACCTCGCGTAACTCGTAGAAAGGGACGAGATCCAACCGTAGCGTCCCTTGGAAGCTCCGCCTCTATTCACGTCCACGCCGAGTTCTCTTCGGGATGACTTCGCAAAGCCACGAGTTTCGTGCCGACAAGAACTACTAGATTCTCCAAAGGCACGACAAGAATATCAAGAGAGGAATATGGAAAACTAACCACCAAGTAACGGAATCAAGATTCCGGGGGAGGAAGGAGTTGCGACCCGCTTCTTCTTCTTCTTTGGCACCTTCTTGGTGGAGGTAGCTCACGGCAACCCTAGGAGGGGCGCCGGCCCTAGAGGAGGAGAGAGGGCGCCGGCCCTAGAGAGAGAGAGAGAGGGCACCGGCCCTAGAGAGAGAGAGTGAGAGAATGAGAGAGAGAGAGAGAGCTTGCTTCTTAATCTCTTAATTGGGATTCAAGCCTTGCCTTGGTTCCTTTATATAGTAGTCTCTCCATCGCCAAGTCTCCCTTTTAACGGAATAAATTTTCATAAGAAATTTATCTTATAAATTTTTCTATGAATTATTCCATTATGCCAAGTTTTTATTATAACTAAATTTATAATAAAAGCAAACATATCTCTCCTTTTATTATGGAATAAATTTTCTCAAGAAATTTATTATATAAATTTTTTCTTATCATGGAAAAATCAATTCATAATTGATTTTATAAAATAAAATAAACCATTTAAAGTTTATTTTAATTTCCATGAAAATAAATTTATTTATATAAATTTCTTTATATAAATTTATTTATCCATAATTTTATAAAACAAATCGCGCTTGATTTATTTTATAATTTAAACCAAATAAATTGGTTTCCCTCCTTGTTGTGGCCGGCCAAACCAAAGAGGGTGGGGACCCTCTTTGGCCGACCAAACCAAGCCGCCTCCTCGCGAATTAAACTCATTTAATTCGTCCAATAAGCCTTCAAAAGACTTAGCCATTTTAAGCTTCCGATGCGTCTCTGATAAATTCAGATTCGACTTATTTCTCTTGATCGGAAAATCCAATTTTCAACTCGTTTTAAATCCCTCGGATTACTCGTTGTGCGTGTGACTAAATAGGCTTTCGATTTATGTTAGCCGTCTATAATTAACCAATTATAGAACGATCATGAGTGGCACCTAGTAGTACATCATGATCCCCAATTAATCGAAAGATCAATGGTTGACCTCAGAAATAATTCTGAAACCCTTCAGCAGCTATAATGAGTCGTGCCTCATTCCCTTCACCATCTTATACCCACTTGGTTCAGGACACGGTCTATGTGTGTCAGTCCCCACTAGGCTGACTACGTCACACCTAGCCTAAGTAATGTCTTTCTCGTCCAACGGATTCTAGTTACTCTCATGTTTCTGAGAGATTCATACTCTGAACATGTAATGCTCTGGCCAGAGGCTTCGAGTAACAATCCGACGATAGGCCTTGGGTATACATCTCCTCGCAAGGAGTGGTGAATCCTTTGTAGGCTGTTCAAACATCTTCGGGCACTTCGGCTTATACCCAATCATCCTGGGTCCACACCTCCTTAGAGATGCTTGCTTAAGATGTCAAAGTATAAGTCTCCGTGACCAAGATGACTTGAACACCGCAAGTCAAAGGAACATCGCACTTAAGCTGCAGTAAGAACTTCATTGACATATTTACATGTAGATTCTCATATGAAGTTTTACAGCCAGTCACTCCAATGAACTAGTTCCCTTAACTAGCATCCATGTTTATCTCCGGACATCCCAATGTCATCAGCCAGTGAGAATCAGCTGATTAGAGAATAACCTATGCTAGTCTTAACAGAATTGATAGTGTCTGTATTTATCAATTCATCGACTAGGGACAATTTCAATACTTCACAATTGCACATGTAAAGATAATCACTAGTTGTGAATTCATCACAAATTCTCTCATGCTGTGAATTGTATTGCGGACATTCAGTAAATGAGTTTAAGATCTCAATCAAATACATGAACATGTATACTCAAATAGTGAATATTCATTTATTAAAGTAAATGATTACAATCACAAGGCGATTGCCTTAGGACACTTCTCTCATATTACTAACACATTTCGGATTGTTGACGCCCGCACCCTCAACACTCAAACATCCGGGTATGCATACAAATATGGAAAAGCTAAAGCAGAAAACTAGCATTCATAAATAAGTGCTTGGCCTATCATACACGAAGGAAGTGGAAAACAACACCAAACTACGTCCTGCTGGCAGGATGCCGGGACGGGGCCTGACCCCGAACTCTCTCTGGCTCCTCCCGAGTCGCCTTCAGTTTTGCTTCCAGAGAGGCACAGTGCTTCCGCACCCGTGCGAGGTCGTTCAAGCAGGCGTCTCGTTCTTTTTCCTTAGCCTTCAGGTCGGCAAGCAGCGTCGTAGCTGACTGGCTAACCTCCTGGAGTTCCGCCTTGACCTTGACCAGCTCCTCATGGGCCCGTAACGCCAAAGCTCGAGCCTGACGCTCACTATGCTCCAGGAAGTCAATTTGTCACCGCATCTGGATAGTCGATGCCCGAGCTGCATTCAACTCCGCCAGGCGTTCTTGAAGTTGGATCTCGGCACAGGCTGCACGCCCTTGGAGGGCCACATTCATAGCCCGTAGCGTGTTCCAGTCCTCGTCACCTGGTTGCAGCTGTGTACAGTAGAGCTGAGCTTCCAGCTCCTCCCTTCGAGACTCTGACTGACGTAGGGACCGAGTCTGAGCGGCGAGGGAAACACTCATATCATAAATGGTAGAACGCAGTACACCGGTTAGCTGCAAGGAAAGCGAAAGGTTAGCCGGAGAAGAAAGCTGGGACCCGAGGTTCCGCCGCAACCCTAGCCGGAGGTAGAACGTGGTACACCGGTGTAAAAGGTAAAAAGGTGATGTTAAAGGTAAGAACCTATTTATACAACCACATAAGCTACCAGAACCGCCCGATGGAGGGTCATAGCAAAGGCGGCGGTCAATTGTGGCCGTCTGATCAGGCCTAGAGGGGCCCAGGAAACAAAGCGCCTCGCGCCCAGCCTCGTCATTCACTAGACAGACGGCAAGCGCTTCGCCTCTCAGAAAAGAAATGGGGAAGAGACACATGGAACAATCATCAACCGAGAGCATTAATGTAGGGGTTTTCAGCCTGCTCGGAGATCCCGGGCAGTTGAAGGCAAAAAGACAGAGGATGTGACATCGTCGGTCGATCGGGATCCATGCGCAACGAAAAGTTTGCTGAGGACCACGAGAAGGGACCAGGGGGACCCGGCGCGCCAGACTTACTTCAACGGACGATAGTCCAGTCAGTCGGACTTGCCGCCTCCTTCGACTAGACTCGAGAAAGACGCTTATGATCCCGGCCTTGCCTACGGGTAGGTCAGTCGGCCCCGCCAGCCAGCCTGGCGCCCTGAAGGTCTAATGGACAGGTCAGCAATGGTATCCCTAGGGGGGGTCCCCGAGCCCGGGAGCCCTTGGGTAGTGTTTAACTAGCCACAAGTAGGGTCGGTCGGGCCGACCACATGCCCCTCCTAACCCAGTCGGACGCGTGGCTGCCCACGCTCCCTGACCATTCCCTGACCTCGACCTAGGTCGTGCACTACAGTCGGACGCGTGGCAACCCACGCTCCCCGTAGCATCACCAGGACCGGATATCTAACAGAATCAAACAGACAAAACTCAATAAACCCCCGACTCAGGGCGTACCCTGTGCCTACACTCTACTAGTCGGACGCGTGGTTGCCCACGCTCACTGGCCATTACCCGACCCGGTCCTTGACACTCGGACACGCGCGGTCGGCTCTCGAGGTACGGGCTATCTCGCCTCTACGCCCCCTATCTCATTAAATCCAGGGTACGACCCTGCTAACGGGTAGAGCTGTCAAATGGGCCAACCCGTGGCGGGGCGGGTCGGCCCGTAGCGGGTCGGCAATTTGGCGGGGCGGGGGCGGGTCGACCCGTCCTCTAGGCGAGTTGGGAAATCCCCAACCCAACCCAATCCAAGACGGGTCGCGGGTTAGGCAGGCCAACCCGCGAGCCCATCAAAATATTTTTTAAAAATTTTAAAAAAGTAAAAAAAATCATATATTTAGGTTTCATCAATCTAATATATCAAAAAATATATTTTTAAATGTAAATGGATACAAACGAGTACTTATGTGATGAAAAATATTATTTTTATTTCAAAATTATACCAAAGAAAGATAATAAATTGTCATAAAACTTGACTAACATGTGGTTCTCAACCCGCGGGCCAACCCAAGCCCGTCGCGGACCGACCCGTGCGGGTCGCGGGCCTAGGCGGGTTGACCCGCGGTGGGCTTTGGTTATTTAAATTCTAACCCAACCCGCTTAAATTGATTGGTGGGGCGGGCCAACCCGACGGGCCCAACCCAAATTGACAGGTCTACTAACGGGGTTCTACACACCTTACTCATCTCTGACACTTCTAGCAGTCAGTCCGTCAATCCAGTACTTTCGTACTGCTCGAGTACCCCGCGTCATGCCGCGCCACCCCTAGGTGCTCCCTACGAGCTGACAGTTATCTCACCCTTGTCTTGTCGATACGGACAAGGGTTGTCAGCCCTCCCCCCCCCCCCCCCCCCCCCCCCCCCCCGCCATATAAACTTTTGCACTCCTACCGCAGGTATGCGCGCGCGAGTTCTCTCATTTATTGTCTCATTTCAATTCAGCTCCACTATTATGCCTGGGGATACTGACTTGATTGTTGTAATGCCTCACCGGGGAAAACCCCCGGCGGGTTTGCTGACGGTCGCTATTTTGCAGAGCCGCGCCGTAGCGCTGCCAAGTCGCTGCCACCTCGCAGCTCGTGCCACCCGGGAGACCATCCGGCCGTTGGGATCGCCACCTCGCTTCGCGACAGGATCAGAAGGAATGCAAAATTAAAGATCTCTATATATGAAAATAATGGGTGTCAAGGGTAGTACTTACACTCCTCGTCTCTCTATCCGCAATGAACTTTTCTGACTGCTTCTTCATCGTTGGATGAACATTGACTAAGCAATAGAAACCAACGAGTGACATGGGAAGCCCTACCAGTGGCATCACTTGAATTTGTGGACAGTTATCTATATAGAGCTGTTCAAGAAGGGGAGGAAGTCCTTTCTCTGGCAGAGATTGTAGTTTCTTGCAATCTTCGAAACATAGAGATGTAACAGCAGTGAGGCTTTGTAATATCACCTCCTCAAATATCACCTCCTCAGAAGATGATTTAATTCTAAGTACTGTGATGAATGACAGTAGTTTCTCAGAGGAGACATTTTAAGCAGAGCAGTGTTGTCCACCATTAAATCACGCAGAGATGACAAACTCCTGGCTTGCTCACCTTCTACATCCAACTGAACCAGCTTAGGACATCCTCCGATCTTCAATTCCTCGAGGGATTTATGGTGTCCTAAGCCATCCATCCTTCTCAACTCATCACAATTAACGATGTACAAACATTGCAATTTTACAAATTGAACCAGAGGAATAGACGTTATGTATGGACAATCACTTATTTCCAATCGAGTAACTAAACGAAAGTTGACCAAGCAGTCGGGCAAAAGTTTTGCATATTCGCCACAGTCGATCAATTCCAATACCTTGAGTGAGGGCGGTAGATGCGGCCACGTTCCTCGTCATCTTCCGTTTTGCTATTTAATATCAAACTGGGACAGTATGATATTTCCAATATTTCTAGGGAAGGAGGGAAGGGAGGTAATCTCTTTAGTTTGGGACAACTAATGACACGAAGATCACGCATGCAGGGAAATAGATCTTTGCCCTCTGTCCAAGACCACTCCTCCAATGCCGGCAACTTGTACAACTGAAGCACTTTCAACTTTGGAAAACACTTGCCTTCAAATTGATGGCTCAGTTATTTCAAAGCAGGCATGTTGCTCATGTGAAGTTGAATCAGATGCAAACGTTGACCAATAAATGGAAGAACGTCATCCCATCCCTTGAAATTTTCTAATAGAAGTACTTCCAAATTAGATAGAACTTTTGGCATCAACCAACTAAGTGACCTACCTCCACTATACCCATTAATTCTCAATATTTTGAGTGATTCGTGTGGCTGCAGACCTTCAATTACTTCCTCTTCCAACTTGGCATCCATCTCAACAGCAATTCTTTTAGGTGGACTTTGTTCATTAACTCAGCTCGCCTTGCTTCTTTGCTATCAACAACGTTCTCAAGATTGTGAATATCAAGTGTACCGTGAAGCTGTGTCAAATCCTTTAGTTGTCCAAGCTTGAGTCCATCGTCCTCTTGGACACTAAATGCTGGCAATTCTTGAAGATTAGTTAGTCTCCGTACATCCTTCCACATCGCCCAAATCTTGTCTCTTGCATCAATGTGTCTCAAATTGACCAGTTTGTTCAATTTTTGTGGTATAGACTTTAGATTATCCAACCACATTGGTTTCAGCGTTTGCAAATTATAAAGGTCACATAATGATTTGGGCAAAATTTTAATTACATAATTCCATGATATATCAAGATAACGGTGGTGAATTAATTTACCAATATGTTCAGATAACTCCAGCAAGTCACACCAGCTTACAACCAACTTACATCTAGAACACAAAAGCTTCATAGTTTTTCAAAGAGGCTGTCAGGAGATGAAGTTTGTCTCAACACCAAGGTGCGTAACTTGTCGTGTCCAAAGAACTCCAACAGTAATTTTGCTTCTTCTATTACTAGATGTCAAGAACGGTGAACCGGTCAGAACATCTACAATTGTAATCTCGTCGGATTCGACGGTGAATTTGGCGGGATCGCAATTGCGGC
Source organism: Boesenbergia rotunda (assembly GCA_024364735.1). Classification (NCBI taxonomy): domain Eukaryota; kingdom Viridiplantae; phylum Streptophyta; class Magnoliopsida; order Zingiberales; family Zingiberaceae; genus Boesenbergia; species Boesenbergia rotunda. Next base: position 122,532 of record JAGFNQ010003141.1, read on the forward strand.
AATCCCGACGGGTTCACTGTACCCCCCATGATATAGTTTTGTTCGGGGCGGCGCCCGAAGGCCGTCGGTGGTGTCCGATCGGCGATCGAATAACTCATCGACCGTTATCGGGGAGTGGGATAGGCGGGATAGGAAAAAAAGTGGGATAGAGGATCTGCACTCCAACAATGGAGGTTTTTGTGAGCTTTTTCATGGTTCTTTTTCCTATGTGGTATTTAAAATCAAGGGGCCGCGCCACAAAAAGCCCTCCTTAAGGAGGCCGGATCCTCTGTCCCATAGATGATTTCTGTCTCTCTGTCCCACTGTCGACGATGACCGACGAGTTGTTCGATCGTCGATCAGACACTACTGACGGTCTCCGATCGTTGTCTCGAACAAAACTATACCCTGGGGGGTACGGTGAACCCGTCGGGTATCATCGCAATTGCGATCTCGCCGTATTCACCGTCGAATCCGACGAGATTATAATACGACGTTCTCGACGTATTCACCTCCGCTACCTCAGATGTCTGCTGTACAGGCATTACCTCCTCCCCCACCACAGCCGGAGACAGGCCGAGTATTTGCAGTTACCCGGGAGGAGGCTCATCGAGCTGACGGATCTGTATTCCGAGGTACGGTATTGATTTATGCATGTACCGCAGACTTGCTCATAGATACGGGTAGTTCCTTTTCTTTTATATCACGGGCTTTCTTGAGCAAGATCTGCAGGTTACCGACCCTGAGGACACCGCAGTTATCAGTGTCTTTACCCTCAGGAGATATTCTGGAGGTGACTCAGGAGGCTAGAGAGTGTCCCTTGGACTTTGGGAGGGTCACTCTGACTGTGGACCTAGCAGTGCTAGATATGGTGGAGTTCGACGTCATCCTAGGCATGGATTGGCTCACAGCCTCTCATGCCACTGTGGATTGCCATTCGAGGGTGGTCACCTTCCGACCTCTAGACCGACCCTCGTGGGAGTTCCTTGGCATCCGCGATGACGGCATCGCGATTATCTCCGCACTCCAGGCGCAGAAATTGATTCAGCACGGTTGTCAGGGATTTCTGGTATCACTTCTCAGTACTTCAGATGGAAGTGCTCCGCAGATCTCCGACGTACCAGTTGTCAGGGATTTCCCGGACGTATTTCCAGATGAGTTACCCGGATTACCTCCCCGGAGGGAGGTCGAGTTCGCTATAGAGTTGATACCGGGGACTGCGCCGGCATCGAAGGCACCGTATCGGATGGCACCACGAGAGTTGGACGAGCTGAAGGTCCAACTCCAGGAGTTACTTGATCGAGGATTTATCCGGCCGAGTGTTTCTCCGTGGGGTTCTCCGGTCCTTTTTGTGAAGAAAAAGGACGGTTCTATGCGACTTTGTATTGACTACCGACAGCTGAACTCAATCACGGTCAGAAACAAGTATCCACTGCCGCGTATCGACGATCTGTTTGATCAGTTGAGGGGTACATCTGTGTACTCCAAGATTGATTTGCGCTCCGATTATCATCAGCTGAGAGTTCGAGATTCGGATGTTCAGAAGACGGCGTTCCGCACTCGCTATGGACACTACGAGTTTTTGGTGATGCCATTTGGGCTCACCAATGCCCCGGCCGTGTTCATGGATTTCATGAACAGGGTATTCCTTCCATATTTGGACCAGTTCGTCATAGTGTTTATCGACGACATCCTGATCTATTCTCGGTCCGAGGAGGAGCACACTCGCCACCTTCGCATCGTTATGGGAGTTCTCCGACAGGAGAAACTCTACGCGAAGTATAGCAAGTGTGCGTTCTGGCTATCTTCTGTGGGCTTCCTTGGGCACATTGTATCCAGTGGAGGTATTTCAGTGGACCCCCAGAAGATTGAGGCTGTCACCAGTTGGGAACAGCCTAAGTCAGTCCATGAGGTCCGTAGTTTCCTGGGATTGGCTGGCTATTACCGACGCTTCGTCGAGGGTTTCTCCAGTATAGCATCACCCCTTACTCGTCTGACGAGGAAGGGTGTGAAGTTTGTTTGGACAGAGGCTTGCGAGACCAGTTTCCAGGATCTGAAGCACCGACTTGTATCTGCGCCAGTGCTAGTACTACCTTCTGGGGAGGATGGTTTCACGTTGTACACAGATGCCTCTCTTCTGGGACTGGGCGCAGTACTTATGCAGCACGGACGGGTGGTTGCTTATGCTTCTCGGCAGCTGAAGGAGCATGAGAGGAACTACCCCGTCCACGATTTGGAGTTAGCAGCCATCATATTTGCACTGAAGATCTGGAGGCACCATCTCTACGGGATTACCTTCGAGATCTTCACCGACCACCGGAGCCTTCAGTACCTATTCACTCAGCGAGAGCTGAACCTTCGACAGAGGAGGTGGATAGAGTTTCTGAAGGATTATGACTGTACCATTAGCTACCATCCTGGTAAAGCTAATGTGGTCGCCGATGCACTCAGTCGGAAGTCCAGAGCTACTTTGGCCTGCCACAGAGTGATGGTCACAGATCTGATTCAGAGTTTCTCTGAGCTGGGGTTAGAGGAGCAGTCTCGGACAGAGCGAGGGTTGCTAGTGACTTTGATGGCTCAGTCAGAGATCAGGACGAGGATCAGGGAGGCTCAGATCAGTGATCAGCACATTCAGTTTCTGGGCAGTCAGGCGATTTCAGGCGAGCGGTCGGATTTTTCACATGATGAGGAGGGTATTCTGTACTTCCGAGGGAGGCTATGCGTGCCAGAGGCGCATCCTGTCATGGAGGAGCTGCTACGGGAGGCCCACCGATCACGTTTTGCTATCCATCCGGGTGGTACTCGCATGTATCGTGATCTGAGACGTTCCTACTGGTGGAACGGCATGAAGAGGGACATCGCGGATTTTGTAGCTAGATGTCTCGTCTGCCAGCAGGTGAAGGCAGAGCACCAGAGACCTGCTGGACTCCTTCAGAGTATTCCCATTCCCGAGTGGAAGTGGGAGCACATCACTATGGATTTTGTCGTGGGCTTGCCGAGGACTAGGAAGGGCCATGATGCGATTTGGGTAGTCGTGGACCGACTAACCAAATCTGCACACTTCTTAGCTATCCGGAGGACAGACTCCCTTGATCGACTGGCCGAGTTGTATTGCCAAGAGATAGTCAGGTTGCACGGAGTTCCGTTGAGTATTATCTCAGATAGGGATCCGCGTTTCACATCTCGGTTCTGGCAGAGTTTGCAGAGGGCCATGGGCACAGAGCTCCGTCTCAGCACAGCTTTTCATCCTCAGACAGATGGTCAGTCAGAGCGTACTATCCAGACTTTGGAGGATTTATTGCGCTCGTGTGTGATGGACTTTGGGGGCAGTTGGGAGGATCACTTACATTTGGTTGAGTTTGCCTACAACAACGGCTTTCATTCGGCGATACAGATGGCACCGTTTGAGGCGTTGTATGGTAGGGCATGCAGGACACCTATCCTTTGGGATGAGGTTGGAGAGACTCAGCTACTGGGACCCCAGAGAGTTCAGCATGAGGCAGAGTTAGTACGGACTATCAGACGGAGATTAGCTGAGGCCCAGGATCGTCAGAAGAGCTATGCTGATCGGAGGCGCAGACCCTTAGAGTTCTCTGTTGGCGATCATGTATTCCTTCGAGTTTCACCCACGAAGGGGGTGAAACGGTTTGGTCTCAGAGGTAAGCTAGCTCCCCGGTATATCGGTCCGTTCCAGATTCTGGAGAGGATTGGAGCTGTAGCTTACCGCCTAGCACTTCCACCAGCTTTGGCCGGCGTTCACGACGTGTTCCATGTTTCCATGCTGAGACGTTATGTACCAGACCCCACTCACATATTACCCGAGGTGCCTGTTCCGCTCCAGCCTGACGCCACTTATGAGGAGATACCTGTACGGATTCTGGGTTTTCGGGAGCGTCAGCTACGGAACAAGACGATCCGGCTAGTTAGAGTCGGATGGCAGCATCACTCGGATGCAGAAGCTACCTGGGAGCTCGAGGACACTATCCGAGCTCGATATCCCCATTTGTTCGACGGAGGTAGGTACTGTTAGTTCAGTTCAGCATTTGTAGTTCGTATATATATATTGCTGTTGGTACCTGCTATTAGTAGTATCGAAATTTGGGGACCAAATTTTTATTAGTGGGGGAGAATGTTAAATATTGAAACTTTAGGGGCTTAAGTGAAATTAAGGGCTTGGTTGCGATTTCAGGAAAGAAGGGAATAAATCGCAAAAGTCCTAGGGCACATAAGTTGAGGTTTTTTTTCTCCTTCTTCGCCCGTCACTTAATCACCATCGAGCCGCCTCCTCGCTTCTTCTCCCTTCCTCTTCTTCCTCACCATCTTTTCCTCTTCATCTACTTTTCTTCACAACGGAACTCCACACGGCCACGTCGTGCCTCTGCCTGACTGACGAGCTCTCACCCCTCTGTGTCGAACTCTTCTCCCCTCTCCACTTGCGGCCGCACGCGCTGGTTAGGTAAGTTTCTTTTTCCTTCCATGGTGTGAGATCGGTCGGAGTTGATTTCGAGATTTTCCGTTCGGATTTGGGGCTGATCGATGAGGGTTGTTTCTCTGATCGTGCGATTCTAGCAGGGGAGCCAGATCTGGGAGTTGGCCTTCTTCTTCCTCATGCGATCGACCATCGAGCGGTGAGGTCGTCGGAGATTGGCCGGCATCGGGCGAGTCGCAGCACCCAGGCAGACAAGAACGCGCAATTAACCTTGGTCGGATAGGATCTGGGATTTGGGGATTTGCCTTCCAATTGCGAGTCCCGATCCGGCAGCAACCCGTAGAGGGCTGGGTGTGCGAGATATCTCGGGTTGGAGGCAGATCCTGACTTAGGGACTCATTTCCGTGGGTCTTGGGTTCGCGTGCTCAGAGTGTTCTTCCTGCGCCCCGGAATTTGGTGAGCTTCCCTTGCTCTAACATAATCAGATTTGGCTTTGCTGTTCAGTGTTGGATTTCAATTCCATGTTCTTGATTCAACTTCTTATTCCGTTTTTCGATTTGGGTGTTCCAGTTTGTTCCCTGGTATGGGGTCTCTGATTGTGAAGGTTGGGTGATTGAATTCGATTCTGCTAGCAGGTGGGTTGGATTGATCTTGATCGATCTTAGATTGGGGTTGTGGTTGAGTCTCTTCAACATCTCTGATCGTGAGATGGAGTTGAGCTTTGGTTTATGTTGTTGATTTCGGTAGTGTTCTGCCGAATTGGGAATTGTTTGTTATTAGACGATCTCTGTCAAAATTGTAGGTGATCACAGGATATCTTTTTGCCCTTGGGTTTGAACTGGATCATGGGTTGAGGGATTAATTGGGAATTAATTTTTCTCAATTAATCTTAATTAATTTAGACGGTGTTGGTTAAGAAGTTAGGGTTTAATTGGGATTAATTAATTATAATTATTCCTAATTAATCAAAGGGGTGTTTAATTAGGATTGATTGATTAGAATTAATCCTAATTAAATTAGATGGTATATTTAGCTAAGCCTCCTATGTGTATATAGCTAAATAATTGAATATATATTTTTGGATGCAGGGCTTTGAGCTGACTCATTGATTGCGGATTTTATTTCTGGACGGGGGTTCTTGCGCACCGGACGACATCATATTGAGGCGGGTAACTCTGACTTATCTCTGAGATAGTCACAGCCTTATATGCTTGATATGCTAGGATTAGCGATAGGGTATTATTTGCGTGTATCTGTTTTCCGTTACTATGATATTTATATTAGACCCGATATGTGTTACTGATACCCTCTAGGATTTAGGATATGGTGCATAATTGTATGTGATCCTTGCATATCATGTTGATATAGGTGGATTAGATAGTAGATGCTGTGGTGACTGTCGTCATGCATCATCGTGCACCTTGCATCACTATCGACCAGGGGCCCATTGTTGGGTAGGCTAGGTCGACAGTCATACTGACCTTCCCATACGGCCGCTCATGGGTTAGTGGTTGACGGAGTATGGGTAGGATGCCCTGTGCTGCTCCGCTCAAGCACTCATGGGTTAGTGGATCGGAGCGTGGTAGCAGGCAGGGGTCCCTCCTTGAGTTGCCCTAATACCAGGAGATGAGAGAGACTTTTCTCCCCCATATTACATGGGGTAGGTGTAACACTCAGATAGAGATATCCCCCCAGTTCTACGGATGATGACCGGAGGTAGAGAAGGCTACCCGGGTAGGTCATGGGGTAGGGGTGTTACGCCGGTAGCATACCGTCTACTCGATCGCTCTATTACCCGGGGTAGGGATGGCTTCCCGGATGGGTCGAGTACGGATGGAGTCACAGCTCTACGCCGGAGGTTGGCTTCCCGCTCAGCTTCCTCCCGTATACAGGTGACGATGTCTGACCGGCGACAGAGGTGACCATGTCATCGCACCATGTGCATACGTATTTCTTTACAATTGCTGTATGTGGTTGTTGCACATGATTTACATGCACATTCAGGAGACCCTTTTTCATGGACTTGATGACCCTGCATCGCTGGTATGTTTGTTCTACTTTTCGGATTTGCTGTATTTAGTATGGATAGTACCTGTGATATTTTGATAGTTGTATCTCTATTGCTAGCTTAGACTATCTTACATATATATGAGTTATCAGCTGAGTTCTTTGAACTCACCCCGTAGCTCCTTGTTTTTATTTCAGGTTGATCGCCAGGAGGGTCCAGCTGCCAGTCCCATCACCTTGCGTCGAGATGTTTTCTTGATCTATAGTTCCTGTATTGGGTGTCGGTACTATGTATTTGCTTTATTCTCTTCCGCTGTGTTTCTTATTCGATTTGGTTGTACTTTTGTGTGCCGTGGAGGCCCTTGTGTCTTTTGACTTTGTTGTTAGTCATACCGGTATGCACGTCTTCCTTGGTTTTGTACGCTAGTTTGGTGTTTTGGTCTTGAGTTTGTGAATTGTCCGCCGGGCGTGGGGGAAACTAGCCGATCCGTATCGGTATCGGTAGATTAAAGAGAAATAAATAAGTTACGAACCTATCAAGCAAACCAAACCTTCATAGCATGCTATCTAACGAATGATTTGCAGAATTAACAAGATAAGAATTTAACAGAAAAAGCACTTTATTGTGCAAGATTTACATGGGTTGGCCAAAAAAGGGACAAGAATTGTATTGTGGTAATAATTTAAAAAAAAACGTATAGTTAACTCTGAATTCCAAGAGTTAACAATGTTCTAATGTATTAGTACATGAGAAACCAAACCAAAGAAATATATATGAAATAATTGCGGTCCGAATGACACATTTTATAAGAAAGGTTTTATAGGCAACCACAAGGTTGGCAACAAGAAAAATATGACTCACACGAAAGCATCTTATAACATAGCAACTGCAGACATCATTAGGACTATGTTTGAAATCCAATCTAAATCTTCAACATTTGTTATTTGCTATATGAATTCTAAAGTTTGATGGCCTCTATTCTTCTCACTTCCGGAAATCTACAAACAGAAATTCAATGACCTTTGAGAATTTATCAAGAAGAAATTTGGTTGCAACCTAGGGCTTCAGATCATGAGACGGTGGAAGAGGAAATATCAATTACCTCAGCGGGGTAGACAGGGGGGCCGATGGCTTTGGTGGTGAGGTGCGCGTGAGGTGAGGAGGGTCGAGTAGGGTAGATGACCGTGCTGAAGGGGAGGCACGCGAGTAGGGCAGACCACGTTGGTGGGCAGACGACGTGGTGGGGAGGAGCGCCGCGCGTGGGGAGGTGCTCGCGCAGCACAGACCATGCTGGTGGAGGTGCGCAGGTTGGAGGCGCTCGCGTAGGGGGAGGGTCGATCGAGCAGAGAATGAGGCATGCTGGTGGAGGTGTGCTCGTTGGAGGCACTCGCGGAGGCGCGATCGAGCAGGGAGCACAGGGAGAAAGAAAGATTGGCTAGGTACGCGTGAGGGTGGAGGTGAAAAGGAGAGGGACGACGCGTTAAGGATCGAGCGCTGCGATTAGGGAATAGGGATCGCGCGCTGCGATTAGGGTTCGCGCTGGCGGGCGAGCGAAATATTGGCGCTGTATTTTTCAGAGGGATCGGAGAGTAGGCGAAGCATGATACGCGCGTTAATTTGGATAAAGGTTGGGTTAAATAAATTAAATGATGTTGATTATTTTATATGACATTTATAAAATTGTGTCAGGATAAATAGTCTAATCAGATATTGTATTTATAAAATTAATATGTTTTAGTAAGTGTCATTATAATTAGTTTATAATGACATTTATCATTAAGTGTCATAAAATAAATGTCACAATAGATCTTTTTTCTTGTAGTGTATTGTTTCCTATATCGTACTTAAGGAGAAAATTTGAGGACTAAATTTTTATTGTTGGGGGAGAATGTATAATACGACACTTAAATTCTAAGAATTAAATTAAGAAATAATCTTATAGAATTTTTTGAGAATTTATACAAATTTTTCTAGATTTTTTTGGATTAGTTTTAGTATTTGTAGAGATAAAAAAGGATAATTGAAAAAAAAGTCTATTTTTTAGTTACCCTTTTTAATTGAGAATACATTGGATTTCTAATTTTATTATATATATATATATATATATATCTTTTGAAAAAAAAAAATCCTAAATTCCTAATTCTTCCACTGTCTCCTTGAAACCTCCCCTGACGCAGCCCTTCTCTAAGATCTTGTCGACGGTGCCGATCGCTATCGTCGGCGCTGGTTACCATCCGGTGTCGAGCACCTCTACCACACTTGCGTCTCTCTTCTTCCACCTCTCCCCCCCCCCCCCCCCCCCCCCCCCCCACATTTCTCTCTCGTTGTCGCTGATTGCCTCGGTCGCCCTAGCGTTGTCGCCCCTTTGTGGAAGGCTAGATCAACAACGCGAGAGCCGCCGCTCTCCTCTATATATATATATATATATATATATATATATATATATATATATATATATAAACCATTTGGAAAAAAATCTTAAATTTCTAATTCTTCCACTTTTTCCCTAAAACCTCCCCCGACGCAGCCGTCTCTGCGATCTCGTCGGCGCTGATTGCTATCGCGGGTGTCGAGCACCTCTGCCACACTCGGGTCTCTCTCTCCTGCTCCCCCCTCCCTCCCAATTTCTCTCTCGTTGTGGTTGATTGCCCCGATCACCCTAGCGTTGCCGTCCCTTTATGGAAGGCTAGATCAATGACGCGAGAGCCGCCACTCTCCCATGTGCGCAGGGTACCTCTAAAATACATTATTTAAATGTATATCATAATTTTCTAATTTTTTTAATACATATTATTTCCGAATTGATCAATAAGCTATAACCAGTCATGTCACATTCTAAAATACATGTATTATGTTCCATTAAATGCACACATTTTTTTCAGCATAACATATGGAATGAATAGATAAATGAACCATTGTGAATAAATTATCTTAGAATAAAGAGACTCTTGGTCTGGCTTAAATCAATTTCAAAGGCTTAATGATCTTTCAGACTTTCCTACTACGCAAGGATTATGGATTTAACTCTCATTAAATTCAACCGTAGAGTGGAGCTTAGTTAAAATTAATAGGTTATTATTGTTGTTGGAATTACGTTAATATTGTTTAAAGTTCAGGAAGTATTTTGAATTCATTTCCTTGTTGAATTAGAGAAGTTAAACCACATCTATATCAGTATATATATCCTCACAGTTTGATTTGAATAACAGGGTGTCAAGAATAACAAAATCGGTATTACGAGAGAAATGAGATGTTTAATTTTATCTAGATTCTCTTTAAAACATAGGAACCAAGATGTACACATGACGCATCAAAGAGGAATTGCAATAGAGAACTTGGAATTCTGATTTAGGAAGCAATTATATATATCCCAACAAATTTCATTAAAAAAAAGAAATTAGTGCTTGATTAAGATCTCAAACTCTTGCACGTCATAAATAATATATTACAGAACACAACAATTGTGTTAATAAAAAAAAGGGAAACAAAGCTGTCGTTGGCATCATTCTTTCATTGTTGTTCGCATGTTCAACCTCCAAGAACCTAATGCATAAGCTAGAGCTAGTAATTAACATTAGATATGACTCAATAACACATATCGTAGTTAATTAATAAAGAGACAAAACTCTGGCACAGCATGACTTGCAAATGCTGGCATGTTGCTTCATACACAGTCTGATCAACAAATGCTTCAAGTGCAATAGGTGCAATAGATGATAAGAATAGTTACAAAATATTCGAATGTCAAAACTACAAATTAATATGTCATAATACTTGATAGGGTTAAGTAGCTCGGGGTGGACACGTGAGATGAAGAAGCTGCACAACACTACCTGACTGGTCGGAACAACCCTTCTTCTAGAGCTTCTGGACCCCCCTCAGGATAGCTGTGCCCGGGATGAACAAATCCCCCGGGATCACCTCGGGAGGACGGGACCCGGGATCACCCCGGGGAGGTAGATCGCCCATGGCCCCCCTCCCCCCCGATGCCTGGAATCCCCGAGGTCATCTCGGGGGATCGAAGCCCAAGCCACCTTCAACCTCAAATCACGAACCTCATATTTGCGGGCCCCTGGATAAGGATCACCAACAGTGACGGGAGGATCAGGGCCCGCAATCCACGGTCATTATCGCCCTCATCCTTACAACATACTAGATTCAATGATGGCTACAACCGTTACAAGGGAGGTCCCTTAACCGAAGATAAGGGGAACGCGGCGAGAAGCACGGGAACACGTACTATCGTCCCTGCGGCCTTTGGTACAAAAGGTAGTCGAACCCCGCTGGTAAAGGGGTTACGCTCTCTTAATCTTACATACATTTTCCTTTTTTACTGCCTTTACTCTCCAACAATACACTGACTTGAGCGTCGGAGTGGACTCCGCCGGACCCCTTCCGGCGTGTCCCTTAACGCTCGTGTTGATCTCGCAGGGCACGGAGTTCCTTCCCTCCACAGCGACTTCCACGTGGACAGACCCCTGGTGACTGGATATCGTCGTAGATTCCTTTCGGGACAATACTTATTTAGCAAATTCACACAAATACAATCAAAATTAAGAAATGCACAACGATGGCACAGTAAGCAAATTTTGTTCCCATTGTTAGTGATTCTAAAGACATCAGATATCGCCATAAGAACATATCACAAAGCTATCACTTTGAATATTATTATCAGGAAACTCTGACTGGTCTTTTATCGCTCATCTTTTGCATAGTATGCCCATGAAGAACCGGATCCTTGTTGTGATAATTAATTGATGAGTAGTTCAGGTTCTCATTTCAATTCCCACCTTGCTTTTAAGTTAACCATGTCAATTGCATGCAATACAAGACAAATATTAATGAGCAATGTACCAAAGTAATGATGATTATTGAAGATATAAAAAAAAATTGTATGGCAAAGAAAATGTACTTGATGAATTGTATGTATATATGTAAAATGAGAGGCTATATATGATTCTTCTATTGCGAAGATTAACTAAAAATACGGTAGAAGGAATGCAAAATTAAAGATCTCTATATATGAAAATAATGGGCGTCAAGGGTAGTACTTACTCTCCTCGTCTCTCTATCTGCCATGAACTTTTTGACTGCTTCTTCATCGTTGGATGAACATTGCCTAAGCAATAGAAACCAACGAGTGACATGGGAAGCCCTACCAGTGGCATCACTTGAATTTGTGGACAGTTATCTATATAGAGCTGTTCAAGAAGGGGAGGAAGTCCTTTCTCTGGCAGAGATTGTAGTTTCTTGCAATCTTCGAAACATAGTCATGTAACAGCAGTGAGGCTTTGCATCAATATCACCTCCTCAAATATCACCTCCTCAGAAGATGATTTAATTCTAAGTGTTGTGATGAATGACAGTGAGTTTTTCAGAGGAGACATTTTAAGCAGAGCAGTGTTGTCCACCATTAAATCACGCAGAGATGACAAGCTCCTGGCTTGCTCACCTTCTACATCCAACTGAACTAGCTTAGGACATCCTACGATCTTCAATTCCTTGAGGAATTTAAGACGTCCTAAGCAATCCATCCTTCTCAACTCATCACAATTAATGATGTACAAATAGTACAATTTTACAAATTGAACCAGAGGAATAGACGTTATGTATGGACAATCACTTATTTCCAATCGAGAAACTAAACGAAGGTTGACCAAGCAGTCGGGCAAAAGTTTTGCATATTCACCACAGTCGATCAATTCCAATACCTTGAGTGAGGGCGGTAGATGACGGCCACCTTCCTCGTCATCTTCCGTTTTGCTATTTAATATCAAACTGGGACAGTATGATATTTCCAATATTTCTAGGGAAGGAGGGAAGGGAGGTAATCTCTTTAGTTTGGGACAACTGATGACACGAAGATCACGCATGCAGGAAAATAGATCTTTGCCCTCTGTCCAACACCACTCCTCCAATGTCGGAAACTTGTACAACTGAAGCACTTTCAACTTTGGAAAACACTTGCCTTCAAATCGATGGCTCAGTTGTTTCAAAGCAGGCATGTTGCTCATGTGAAGTTGAATCAGATGCAAACGTTGACCAATAAATGGAAGAACGTCATCCCATCCCTTGCAATTTACTAATTCAAGTACTTCCAAATTAGATAGAACTTTTGGCATCAACCAACTAGGCGACCTACCTCCACTGTACCCTTCAATTTTCAATATTTTGAGTGATTCATGTGGCTGCAGACCTTCAATTACTTCCTCTTCCAACTTGGCATCCATCTTAACAGCAATTCTTTTAGGTGGACTTTGTTCATTAACTCAGCTCGCCTTGCTTCTTTGCTATCAACAACATTCTCAAGATTGTGAATATGAAGTGTACCGTGAAGTTGTGTCAAATCCTTTAGTTGTCCAAGCTTGAGTCCATCGTCCTCTTGGACACTAAATGCTGGCAATTCTTGAAGATTAGTTAGTCTCCGTACATCCTTCCACATCGGCCAAATCTTGTCTCTTGCATCAATGTATTTCAAATTGACCAGTTTGTTCAATTTTTGTGGTATAGACTTTAGATTATCCAACCACATTGGCTTCAGCGTTTGCAAATTATAAAGGTCACATAATGATTTGGGCAAAATTTTAATTACATAATTCCATGATATATCAAGATAACGGAGGTGAATTAATTTACCAATATGTTCAGATAACTCCAGCAAGCCACACCAGCTTACATCCAGAACACAAAAGCTTCATAGTTTTTCAAAGAGGTTGTCAGGAGATGAAGTTTGTCTCAACACCAAGGTGCGCAACTTGTCGTGTCCAAAGAACTCCAACAGTAATTTTGCTTCTTCTATTACTAGATGTCAAGAACGGTGAACCGGTCAGAATCTCTACAATTGCAATCTCGTCGGATTCGATGGTGAATTTGGCGAGATCGCAATTGCGGCAATCCCGACGGGTTCACCGTACCCCCATGATATAGTTTTGTTCGGGACGGCGCCTGAAGGCTGTCGGTGGTGTCCGATCGGCGATCGAATAACTCATCGACCGTTGTCGGAGAGTGAGATAGGCGGGATAGGAAAAAAAGTGGGACAGAGGATCTCCCCTCCAACAATGGAGGTTTTTGTGAGCTTTTTCATGGTTCTTTTTCCTATGTGGCATTTAAAATCAAGGGGCCGCGCCACAAAAAGCCCTCCTTAAGGAGGCCAGATCCTCTATTCCATAGATAATTTCTGTCTCTCTGTCCCACTGTCGACGATGACCGACGAGTTGTCCGATCGCCGATCAGACACTACCGACGGTTTCTAGCCGTCGTCCCGAACAAAACTATACCCTTGGGGGGTACGGTGAACCCGTCGGGTATCATCGCAATTGTGATCTCGTCGTATTCCCCGTCGAATCCGACGATATTGTAATGCGACGTTTCCGACTGATTCACCGTTATCCCAGAATATCGTTTGATTCAGAACGATGATAAAAATTTATCAATAGTGCGATCGTCGATCGAACGATTCGTCGGTCATCGTCGACGAATATGACACAAGCGAGGTAGGGATCCTCTGGGACTGCAAACGGGGCATGCACGGCTGACGGAGAGGGGCTGACGTGGGTGCCTGTTGCCATGGCCCCTCCCCTTCAGCCGCGCACACTAGACGCGCAACATAACATTTCTCCTTTTCGGTTTTGTTCCGCTGATAAATATCCTCGCGCGTCCGAGCAAAATCAATAAGTGTGCAACCGAACAAAATCAATAAGTGAATATTTATTTGTTGTAATATATGACTATTGCGCTAGGTAAAATATTTTTTATAATTTATTTATTTATATTTTATGATAAAAATGTCGAGAATATCATTTTAATTCGTATAGTATATGAACAGATAAGCTGTGACTGCACATTGTGTGTTGGAATTGGTTTCATAATAAGCCACTGTGATCTTTATCCTACTGCGACTAACAATTTAGATTTATAGTCCGACGTCATTTCAATCTTATAATAAGAATTACTTAAGATCGACCCGATTTTATAAGATTATTGGGATAATGATTCACCTGATATTTAAGTGAGATTTAGCAAAAGAATATTATAGAGAAAGAGTCTTCCTTTTCCTTCCATTACCCATCCTCTTTTATAGTCTTCTATCCTCTTTTATACGTCGTCATTGAATGACGCCTTTTTGAAAGACTTGATTGAATTGAACTTCTAAGCCTCGAATTCCTATATTTCTTTTATAACTTTTATTCGATCGATTGAAAACACATTTGTCGATTAAATCGTTCAGTCAACTGAACTTCTTATCAGACGACTAGACCCTAATTTTTCTTTGCTTGCTCCGATTAGATTAATCCCGTGTAATCTCCTTGTCCAGTCGACTGAACACCCGTCCAATCATGGACCTTAGATTTCCTTTACTTAATCGAACCTTTTATTTCCTTTTTTTTTATTGGTATCTGATCTATGTTCATCTATTAAGTTCGGTCAACTGAACCACAATATTCGGTCGATCGAATCTTTCGGTTAACATAATAAACATAACAGTTATCCTACAAAACAAAGTTAGAAATATATAAATGTACGTATATATAAATTCATTTGACAATTAAGCCCGTCTAATCTCGACTTAGAAACTTGTATAATTTTTTTCAGTCGGATTAATCCTTAAGGTTCTCTCAACTAAAATACGTCCTCACTACTTTCCGAAACGAAAGGACTCTCCAAGACTTATTTTACGTACATGCCAAATATCTGATTCAGCTAATTTGTTTGGACTTTTTATGCCCACTAAAAATTTCCTGTAATACCACAAAATAGACACAAATAGCAAAATAAAATAACACAGTTGATTAAAAATTTTGTTTCGGTCACAGTTATTTAAAATTTACTCCTCCAAGACATATGAGTCAAGCTGACCCACCGGGTGGGGTCGGGAAGGAGTCGATTGTAAGTGCCCGAGAGTGCCCGAGAAGGAGCTTGATTGTAGGGCTCGACATATATCTACGACACGGGCTCGGGAAAATTTGGAATACGATGAGTGGAGACTTAATCTAAAGCAATAAAGGCGATCAATGACGACGTCGTGTGTTAGTTGTTACCCAAGAACACGGGAATAATAATGTCATAATATGCATAGTTAGAGAGAAGACTACGAAAGAGGATGGGTAATGGAAGGAAAAGGAAGACTCTTTCTCTATAATATTCTTTTGCTAAATCTCACTTAAATATCAGATGAATCATTATCCCAATAATCTTATAAAATCGGGCCGATCGTAAATTTTGAATTCTAAATTTTAAATTATAAAAAATATATAAATAAAAAATTATAGTTGACCGTGTAAATTCAACCATATAATGATAATAAAATAATAAGAGACGTCTTTTGATTTTTTAACCATGTTATATTTAATTATTTAATTAGGTCCTCGCCTCCGTGTCATTCTGTTCTTTAAAAAAAAATTATTGAGAATAAAGGCGATCAGGCCCTGTCAATCCGTGCTTAATCGACAATTAATAATCTACACCAAGTTTCAATCTATTCGTGCAATTGTTTGTTACTTTTTCTAGTACATATTTTTTTTTATGATATAGAATAATTTTGTAGAGCAATAATAGAAAGAGTGAAAATGTGATAGTGAAAAGTATAATGAATGATGTGGCATGACGTGACATTTTATATGTACACGTTCGATTATCGCTTGGACATCATCGACAACCTTCGGCCGTCGCCCCGAATCAAATTATACCCTGAGGGGTACGGTGAATCCATCGAAGATCACTGCATACAAAATATCACATCATTCACTATGCTTTTTACTTTTCCATTTTTATTCTCTCTATCCTTTTTCAATTTTGTATTATTCTCTGTGTCATTGTATGAGGTTTCCTTCGTCTCCAAGATTCCAACAGATGCTCCGAATGAGAAGATTTATATATTATCTATCCAAAAAAACATAGATCTTGAAATAGTAGCGGTTAAACTATTAACCAAATAAATCCTTCTGACTTCAATACTTCTTCTTCTTCTGTTTCAGTATTGCCCTTGGGGTTATAGTGTAGTGGTAAGGTGTAATTAGTTATTAACTCAGATATTTATGATTTGATTCCCAATTACGGCGTATTTTACAGTAATTTTTCCTCCAAATGGGACCTCTAGACTGCCCACCGCGTTTTCCGATTTACCCTGATGATCAATGCAAAACTTTTATGGGACCGAATCAATCATCCCAAATTTAATTTGTCTACTGTCTGGTTCATCAATTTTTTTTCTTCTTTTTCAATACCTTTTAATTCTGAAAACTAAATTTCAAAAATAAAAAATGTCTTGTTCATTTTGATAAACTTTTGTTCCTTTACAAAAGAGAGTTAATTAAACACACACCAAGAGAATCCATTCATAGATATTTTGATATCACAAGCACACACCTTCAACACATGCACGCGGTGCATGCCACACACACTTACAATATAATCAACCATCACAAACCACGCATATCATAAGCACACAGCATGCCACACAGTACTTTACAATCAATACAAAAGCTGGCCTCGTTCATTTTTTGCACAAAGTTATTGTAGTTTTTCATTTTTAATATTGTTTTATTTCTAGCTAATATGTTAACCTGCCACTCCTGTGTCCTGATGGATCAGAACGGTATAGACCGTCAAATTTCATTGAACTTTTGCCAACTTGTTGCCCAGTGGTTCTTGCTTTTCCTTCTGGGCGTATGTTGCGCAGGGAGTCTGCGCTAGAATCCCTGACAAAGTATTGTGGCCCGGTCCTGTGTTCCGACGCTGAACCTCGATAACCTGTCCAGTTCATGTCTCTGTAGTAATTGGAGAGGAGGAATAATTATAATCCCCCATGTCGATCTCCTGCATAGTAGAATTATATATGTAAAGTGAGGAATAATCCCCCATGTCGATCTCCTGCATAGAATAATTATATATGTAAAGTGAGAAAAAACATAGAACGAATAATAGAGAAGTTTCTTGCTGTAATTATATTAATTGCTTGGTACGTACTTATTATTGTTGTGTTTGAAGAGCCGGAGTATCGAGAGGAGGAATCCCTCGTGTATCTGTCCACGTTGCCTGCATAGAAGAAGTAAAGTGCTTAGAACGATCGAATAGAGAGATCAGATCATCAGAGAAAAGCTACAATAGAGGCCAGTGAATTACCTTACTTGATATTTAGGCTTTAATGCGATTCTCTTATATTGACAGAAACAAGAAGGGGTTTTTTTTTAAACAAAAAATTGTTTGAAGGTGTCAAATATGACCTTGTGCATATAAAATCAAAGTAAACGTTTTTGAATTAATCTCTTTGTATAATATGTCGACAAAACTCTCTCTCTAAAAAACATTTGATTCTGTCGCGAAGTGAGATGGACGCCCCAAGAGTGAGATGGTCCTCCTGAGGTCACGAACCGTCGAGGCTGGCCGTGAAGCTCGCTCCTAACCTGCAAGACAAGGACCGTTAGAACTCGCCGGGAAAAGTCCCCGACAAGACACTCTGACGATCAAGTCAGTCCTCGAGAGTTGCAAGCAAAAGGAAAGCAATAGAACAGTAAAAATGTACTATTGTGCGTACATGCGGGCATTGGAGTGGAGAGGCTTATATAACCGGGGAAGCTGACAGTTACTGCCCCGCCTGCCACCTTTTGTCATATAGTAAGGACAAGGTGAGACATGCCCAGAGGTGGCAGGGTAGAGTATCGCATACCGGAATAAGGAAAGGGGCACTGTCAACTTAAAGGCTGGTGCCGTCGGGCGCCGCTCGACTTGACACCAACGTATGTGGTCGCGGTACAGGGGGACAGTGTATGACAGGAAGATCAGGATATCAGCGGGATATTCATCATTTGAGTCGGGCTAGTACCTGACCTGCGCCGACCCCGTACTGCTTCTGGTGGTCTTGTGTCAGGGAATGGTTGTTCCGTATGCTGAGGCCGACTGAGGGCCTGGAAGAAAGGCGCCGACTGGGGGCACTGACTGGTGAGGGCGACCGAGGGCCTAGAAGGAAGGTGCCGACTGAGGGCACTGACTGATGAGACTGACTGAGGGCCTAGAAGGAAGGTGCTGACTGAGGGTACTGACGGATGAGGTCAATTGAGGGCCTAGAAGGAAGGTGCCGACTAAGGGCACTGACTGATGAGGCTGATTAAGGGCCTAGAAGGAAAGTACCGACTGAGAGCACTGATGGATGAGGCCGATTGAGGACCTAGAAGGAAGGTGCCGACTGAGGGCGCTGACGGATGATGCCGACTGAGGGCCTATGAGGAATGATGCGACTAGGTAAAGTCGCCTCTGGCTCGGGCTTACCTCAGGAGCGTGGGCCGCCACGCCTCGGCTAGGAGCCAAACCGAGAGGTGTAATAGATTGAGTCAGGCATCATCTGGATGGAGAGGATTCCAGGGAGCGTGGGCCGCCACGCGTCCGACTAGGAACCCCACGAGAGAGGCGTGGGGGCATGCCCACGAGAGAGTCTAGACACTCAGTCAGGCCGATTCCGAGGAGCGTGGGTCGCCACGCGCCCAATCGGGGTTACTGAGCCAAGCGGTGTATGAACGTATAGCTACTTATGTCTTCAAAAGACTTTGAGTTTAAGTTTCCCCCAACTCGGGAGAATTGGGCTTCAATGATACCGAGGATCGAGCCTTCTTATACTTGCGTCCTTTCGGGGGCTTCCCACCCCTTTATTTCGACGATGACCCGGACCTATCTTCTCTCGCTCCCGATAGAATTAGTCCGAGCTGCCCATGTAGGCTTTGCATCGCATGGGCTTCTGGAGCCCATAAATCTATTTCCTGCTGACTAGGCGTCAGGCTGCCGGGCCAGACTACATGCAAATTGGCCCGGGATTACCCTCCAAGACTATTCCAAGCACATTGCAAGGGAGATGAATCACATATATCATTTTGACCTAGCAGAGCAGTCTTTTTATTTGGGGAGACTTATCTATATGCTAATAGGCTATTCCTGCGCCCGTTAGGATTTAACATCTATCTATTGACGATAACTCACTATGCAAATGCAAATTTTGCTCACCCGCAAGGTACTTTGTATAATATATCAAACAGACAAGTTGTTACACATTTCTTGTTGGAATTGATTTAACTTAACTATATATAAAGGCAAACAGTTATTTTAAGGGTAAATTTTCATATAACTCTCCACATGCTAATTCAACTTTACATGTAATCCCCCATACAAATTTTTCTTTATATGCAGTCCCTGATGGAATTGATAAGACAATTTGGTGAGTATTATTTGAAGAAAGTTGAGCATAAAAGTTAGAAAATTGAGTATGTAAGGTTGTATCCACCACATCAATAACCTGTATACTCAAATTTCACTCTTTTATACTCAAGTTTGACTATTTTATACTCAATTTTCACTGATGTATACTCAATTTTTACTCTTTTATACTCAATCTATCAGAAAGTAAATATAAAGAAAATCTCATATGAGGAGTACATACAAAGATCAAATGACTATTGGGGAGTTTTCTATAATTTATCATTATTTTAATTGAGATAAATTAAATAAATCACGCAACGTAATTATCCCAAACAATTCTAAAATAATAAAATAATATCAAACTGATTTATTTATATATATCACCATTAATAATACTAATAATAATATATTTTTATTTTGTTTTATTAGTCAATTCAATAACTGATACAATGCAGTGTACTAAATTATACATTAAATTCTTTTAGCAAATAAGTTTTTACTATTTTAGTTAAGATTAAATAAATAATATTTAATTATATTTTATTTTCGTAACACATGCATGATTACCCAAATCAAATTAAGGCACTCTACATATCTATCTTCATCTCAGACATTCAATCCCTAATTATAATATATTTTAAAAAAAAATTCCTTCAAATGAAACTCGAACCATAGAATACTAGACTTCTGGACCGCCCACCATAAACACTTCCTTATTTATCCTGACGATCGATGAGAAAATTTTCGTGAAGCAAAGCTAGTCGCTCAGGTTCGCCCTGTTTCATTATTTCACCCCGGAGCTATGATGCAGCGGAAGAAAGACTAGTCATCATTACAGGTATTCGTGGTTCGATCTCCAATTATGAGATATTTTGTAAGAATTTTTCTTTCAAAATGGGATACGAATTCTAAGAGATTGGGTTTTTGAACTATCAATCGTGAATACTTCTCAATTTTAATTTATTTTAATGATGAAAAACTTTTATAGAATCGGACCAATTCTCTCACATTATTACCTGTTCATATTTTTGACTTTAACATACCTTGTCCAAAGGGACGAGTCTATGATTTGATGATAGACTATATTAAATTAATAATCAATAATATTAAATTAATAACAACAATATCAACGGAGTGCATTTATCATTCCAAAAGAACTAGTCTCAGCGTTGAATCAACAATTTAAAGGGACATGATTCGTTTAAGATTTTTTAATTATAAAATTGTTGAGCAGTTCATATCACAAACCATACGGAAAAAAAAGTATAAATTCAAAAGTCAGAATTACACCATTTGATTTGTCGATTACCAAATGTTATTTAATTTTTATTGTCTTTATTGCGAATTTTTTAATTTTGAATTTTTAATGAGAATTTGACTAAAAAACATGATTAATTAAATTAGATAATATCAAATCTGAACGATCAGTTTGGTATTATAAAAATTTCTTATCGGTCATCAGGATAAATTGAGAAATATTCACGGTAGACTGTCCAAAAGTACAACATCCCACGGTTGCGCGTCTTATTTGGATAATTCTTTTTATAAATTGTTTTTTGTAGGTAACCGATATAATGAAGATTCAAATCTTAAGCCAGGCACCTTTAATGTATAACAAATCGATAAGATTGTTGAAGATGTAGTTTCGACATACATACTTATTGTGAGTTCAAGCCTTCGATCACTATATTATGGTTTGGATATCAATAACATCCTTAGTATACTTGGGTCAGTGGAATAGCCCACATTTTATATGAGGAGGAGCGATTTTTAAAATTTTTAAATATTAATGTAGATCAATTTTCACCGTCTAAAAGTCTAAAATTTGAATTTAAAGAGTTACAAATGAACTTAAATTTAAAAATTTTCATTTTAACGGTTGGTTCTAGTTGAAACAAGGTTCATTGATCTCCAAAATTTATACATGTCTCAAAATTAAAAAAAAAAATCATTTGTAATTTCACTTACACTATATTTAATATTTATACATATGAGAAATAATCATCCTAACCAAAAATCTAATAAAATTCTGATTACATTAATTAGAATTTGTAATCCAGATTATAATACATTAATTAGCTTTTGTAATACAGATTACATTACATTACAGTTTTAAAATTATATCAATTAAAAAAATAAAATAAACAATCTTATAATATAATCTTGATTACACTATAAAATTGATTATCTCTCATCAAATATAGCTTAGCGTTGTTAGGTAAAAGAGTATTTTTTGTTACCACAATTTAAAATTTAACTTACTGAACTTCTATATTTCTTTATTATTAATTGAAATATTTTTAAGGAATTTTCATCCGTTGAACTTGTTGCATCTCAACTATTTTGAAAATATCTCAATAGAATTGAATCTATTTTAATTTTATTAGATAATCTTCCATATTGAATATTGTTGGTTTTTTTTATTTGAATATTGTTGGTTGAAGAAGAGATTAATTGAAGTTGAAATTTCAAATTAATGACTTAAATTAATTAATAATCTCCAATAGAGAGAGAGAATTGTTTGAAAACTGGACTGGCATTGAATCTGCTTCTTTCTCTACTTGGTTGTAGACCCGACCCCGGGCCGGGTCCAGCTCTGACCCGGCTCGGAACCGGCCCGGGTCAACGGGCCGAGTGGCCCGTTGACCTGGTTCGCCAGGCCGAATCGGAATCGGCTCGGCAGGAAGCCGGGCTGGTTCTGGTTTCCGTTGGCAAAAATCGCGAACCGGCGGTCCGTTGGGAGGTTTTGTAATTTTTTTCGATGGTTGAGATCATTTGACCGTTTTTTGATCAATTACTATGATTTAGTGACCGTTATGATCCAAACTCTATAAATAGGGAGCTCATTTCATCATTTTCACACACAACACAACTTCTCTTCTCTTAATCTCTCATTCTCAAATCTCAAATCTCAAATCTCAACTTTTCTCCGCGTTCTTCATTTTTCAACGATAATGGAAGGAGGTCATGGAGCTTCATCATCTTGATCTCGGAGGGGAAAAGAAATAGCGTACGAGGATCCCAACCTTCAAATTCAATCCACCGATGATGAGACCGAGGCTCAGCCCCAACGCCCTCCGATCCTCGAAACGCAAGAAAGTACCGATGCTATTACTTCTAAGGTTCGGGAAAATCCTCTTTTAAAATCGTCTATTTTCACTAAACATTTTGAGAAGGTCACACTTCCGTCAGGAGAATTGCGTGCAAAATGCAAGCATTTCAATGCTTCCTACAAATTCCAAATCGGCGACAGCTATGGGTCGTTGAAACGACATGTAGAAACGAAGCACCTGACGGAATATGGCCTTGACCACTCTCAAACACAATTATCTAGATTTTCTAGTGGTAGTAGTACTGATTCTGGTTTATTTTTATATTCAGATAATAAATTAAGAGAATCATTATCTAAATTTATTTTCGTAGAACATCTTTCTTTTAGTTTTGGATCTAAATGTACATTTGAAGAATTTTATAAAGAATCTCTTAATCCTGCTGCTAAACGTGTACCTAGGACTACACTTACTCGTACAATTAAAAGATTAGTAAAACAAGGGAAAAAAATTAATTGAAGAATTTAGTAAATAAAATAATAAAGTTTTTTTATGTTCCGATATTTGGAGTGATCATCGGCAAACTCATTCTTATATTGTATAACATGTCATTAGATTGATAACTCTTGAATCCTCCAAAAAAGATTGTTAGCTTATAAAGTTTTTGATGAATCACATACTGCTCATAACATTACACAATTATTAGACTTAATTTTAGAAGAATATGGACTGACTCATCAAATTGTTGGATCGAGAAAACACGATAGAGGGGGGGGTGAATATCGTAAAAACGTTTCGGATTAGAAAAGAGAATGCGCAGCTGAAATTTAAATAAAACACACACACAGAACTCAAGTAGTTTTACTTGGTTTGGAGTCGCGTTCGACTCCTACTCCAAGGCCCACGATCCTTGACCGTTTACTGAGGGCAATTCTATAATGGCGCAAAGATTTACAAAGATTTGTACAATAGTAATGCAGTAAAAAGAACAAGTATACTCTTCGTTACCGACGCCCGGTGTGGATCGTACTTCGGAGCAGAGGGTCGTCGTCGGCGCTAGAATCTCGAGATCGGAGGTTTCCAGAGGAGAGCGCTTGAACGAAGAGTGTAGAGGCGTTGGAAAAGGTGATGTCGAAGCCTTAGGGGTCGAGCCCCTTTTATACTGCTCCTGGAGGCGCCCTGGACACAGGGGGCGCCTGACACGTGCCTTCGGATCCGAGAACCCTCATCCGAAGATGACTTCAAGAACACAGCAAGCACGTTGTGGAGAACTCAAGGCACGGCAAGAACAAGTTTTTCGAACTTCTCTTCTACGAAGCCAACTTCCGCCCTTTTCATTCTCCACACAGCTCCAGGTGACAACATCCCTGCTGCTCCCAGCTACTCATCTGCCAACGCCAACTTCCACTGAGCTATCTCTGTACTCACTGAGCTTCCTTCAGCTAAGCTCCAGTCTCAACTCCAGTCTGCAGCTCGGCCGTTGCAACCTGGGATGGGAAAACGGACAAACCTGCTCCAAGGAAAGCCTCCATTGACCTCTCCTTGAGTGTTTGAATCCTCCCCTGTCACCTGCAACTTAATCAGACTGTTAGAGCAGCAAATCACGCAGTAAATCAAATATCAGAGACAAACAACAGCGAATCGGATATGGTCAGACGTGATCAGAGCGTCTGACAGTGCATTTTGACTTAAAGTGATCGGTCACCCGACCGATCAGAGAGCCTCCTGATCAGTCATCAGACCGATCAGGCAGGTTCCAGACCGATCAGGCTTCGTCCTGATCGATCCCCAACGCTCAATCAGAAATCGCGATTTCTTTGAGATTCTCCTGGACCGATCACCAGACCGATCCCAGGTCGTGGATCGTTCACCGGACCGATCCACCCTTATATTGGGCGATTTCTGAGTTTCGTAGGCTAAGCCTTCTGATCGGTCAACTGACCGATCAGGGTGTCACCTGATCGGTCAGGAGCTGATCAGGTCATCACCAGACCGATCAGGAACCGTCCTGATCGATCTTAGTGAGAAGCCCGCGAAGCTGGATCGTTCACCAGAACGATCTGCACAGTGATCCTTATCGGTCAACAGACCGATCAGGAGTAGTTCAGCAAGGGAACTCAACCTCACTGCTCGCTCCCTAATCGGTCACCAGACCGATCAGGAGTCAGTCAATGGGTGAAACGCATACTCCCTGATCGGTCACTCAATCGATCAGAAGCAGCACAGTAGGTTCCCAACCTTACTGTGTGCTCCCTGATCGGTCACCCGACCGATCAGTCATCGCTGGATCGGTCACCAGACCGATCCACGAAGGAGCAGCGTGCCAGAATCCCTGATCGATCACCTGACCGATCCAGGGACTCAAACTCAGCCCTCCAAGCTAAGTTTCCATCCACCTTAGCCCTCCAAGCTAAGGGTTTTCCATCTAACTCTCCAAGTTGGGAATTTGCACCTAACCCTCCGAGTTAGGACTTTTCACCTAGCCCTCCAAGCTAGGACTTTTCACCCAACCCTTCCGAGTTAGAACTTCATCCAACCTAGCCCTCCAAGCTAGGCCCCTGACCCTCCAAGCCAGGACTTTTTCACCTAATTCTCCAGGATGGGAATTTGCACCTAACCCTCCAAGTTAGGACTTTTCACCTAGCCCTCCAAGCTAGGACTTTTCACCCAACCCTTCCGAATTAGGACTTTTCCAACACCTAGCCCTCCAAGCTAGGATTTTTCACACCTAACCCTCCAGGTTAGAGTTTCTCCAAATCATGCCTAATCCTCGAGCATAATCATCACGACATCAACCTAAACTAAAATCGTTGCCAACACCAAAACAACAATCAGGGTCAGACTGCATCAACAATCTCCCCCTTTTTGTTGTTTGACACCCCGATTTTAAGTTTAGGGATTCTCAATCAATTTTTCAAATTTAGAATCATAGGGGAATCCAGATCCTCCCCCTACAACATGATCATTCTAAACTTAACCAATCCACACTCTCCCCCTTTGTCGAACACCGAAAAGGGGCAAGAGGGACTGTTAAGATTAAAACAGACTCTCCCTCAACCCTAGGGGTATCCCCAATCAACAGAGATGTGATAATTTATGGAATAACCATATGAATACATGTGAAAAAGATAGAGCAAGATATAGCAATCACATGCATCATATGAACACGAAGTATCAACTCGCAAGGCATGCCATAACATTTATATGTATCAGGTAAACATGACATTTTAAGCATGAACATGGCAATGTAGCAAACATGCAGATAAAACTCATATAAACAATCATGGCATCAACAATAGATATACTAATATCAGATAAGCTTGTGAAGCAAAGTCAGACAAGTCAAAGCATAAAACATCCAGACAAGTAGCAAGATACGTGTGACACAAGGCCACAACAGTCAAGTCACAGAGCATACAGCCCAAAAGCATCACAGTCAAATACTCAGATCATGATAAGACAGCAGACATCCTAGCTCAAGTGTCAGTGGGGGGGTCGTCATCGCGCATGAGGTCATCCATCGTGGCATCAGTAGATCCCGGTGCAGCGCTGCCCGAAGGAGCATCCCCTGGAAATGTATGGCAGCGCCACTCTCCGTACCACGTCTGCTGTAATGCCTGGACCCCAGAAACAGTAGACTCTACGCCGGTCAATCGGCGATCGAATGCCGCGATCGAATGCCCTGAACTCCGAGCGGATCTCCTCTCGATGAAGCTCTCGTAAATGAAGATCCTGCTGGATGGTCCACTCGAGCTCTGAAATCTGCCAGCGCAAATCTGGCTCGGAATCATCGTAGTAATCGTCAGCAACATGGGGCTCATGAGGAGCAGCAACATCGGGTGGCGCCTGAAAGTGTGGTGCTCCGCCAGGTAACTCACCGAGACCTCGCCCATCCTTCCACACCAACACCCCATCGCGCTCACGAATGATCATACCAGACTTCGCAAAAGCTCGCCGACCCAACCGACAATCTTGCTTAACCATGGGCACGGTCCTGCCTTTGGTGACATCAACACCAACTGACATAAGCCAATCAGTGATGATGTGACCAAAAGGCATATAAATCGTGCGACGACTCGGCTCACGGTAGGATAGAATAGACTGGAAGATGCTCTCCATAAAGTCGAAGTCCATCCGACAATGCATGCCGTAGAGCATAAGGCAGTGATAGGGTCGGATCTCGGCCAAAGGCTTTGAAGTAATGGGTAAGATGCAATTTGTAATGATTTTGAAAAGGACGTAGTCAGCTGGAGCAAGTCGAAGAGCTGCAAAAGTAGGAAAAACTGGACCCAACTCATCATGCCCGGCAGGGCGAGGATGACCGAAGAAGTGCTGATAGATAGAGTCAGGGGTAACATCTACGAACGGTGCTAGCAGAGGATCAGGAAGTTCAGGATAGATCGAATAAAGATTCGGTGATCGTCGACCACCCAAGTACTCTGCCAAAATCTCGTATGAAAAATCGAGGTTTATCTTCCCGACACGAGTAGTGAACTTGAATCCCCCTTGAGGACCTTGTTGTAGGTTGTTGTAGAATTCAGAGACGAGGTCGTAATTTATGGTCCGTTCCAAGGAAAGAAGAAAACCCAGATTGTAGTAAGTGACAATCTCCATGACTGAGGGACAGAACTCAGTCAGGAAAGGAACATCAATCGATCGACATGGTAATAGTTTGAAGGTCCTTGCTTGAAAGGCCTGTTCACAGGCCGCATTTTGGAACCGGGAGCTAGAAGAAGGCTGTGGCCTTCTGGAAGGGGCAGAGGAGGAAGGGGCTTTCCCCCTCGTGCTGCCCTCAGTAGGTTCCTTGCCCTTGGAAGACTTTCTAAGGCAGTTGAATTGGTCAGACACAGGATTTAATCAATTTGGGCATAGATGGAAACACAATGATCATGATCAAGAATTGATCATAGAGGATAGAACCCAATCAGAGAATGCAACCCAGACACAATGATCAAAAGACACATTTGGTTTAAGGTTTGATCATATAAGATGACACCCAATCATCAAATCAAAAGGAAATTTTGATCATAAGGTGAGAAAGAGGGTCACGGCAAAGGCAAGAAGATCAAGACACCACAGCAAAAACAAGAGCAAAAACCATAGTTAGCTTCATATCCATATAATCCATGAAGAGATTTGTAGAAAAACTGAAATCAAAGCTTACTTAGGCGCCATAGGTGAGCTTGCGCAAGAAAGGAAGAAGCTAGTTCCTCAAAGTTGAGAGAGAAAGAGGCCTGCGCAATAGAAACTCTCGGACGCAGAGAGCTCGGAACAAGTGGGGAGCTCGCAGGGAACAGGAAGACACCGGTAGGGATCTCCGCAAGAATTCGCACGCACGAAGTGGGAGAGACGCAGGAGAGTGCTCTCACTCAAGCAAGGTCACGCAGATGAGGAGTTTTGGCGCTAGGGTTCGACGCTGAAAAGGGTTTTGCGAAGTTAATCGGTTGGTGGATCGGCCCACCAACCAGAATTTAATGCGTTTGAACGGATCACCGTTCGATCTGATCGCGTCCAGACCGATCAGGCTACAGCCTGATCGGACTGGCATGGTCCTGATCGGTCGGATGACCGATCAGACGCGCTCAGGATCGGTCGGGTGACCGATCAGGATACGAACAGTAGGGTCCGGAGAACAACCTCTGAGCTCCCTGATCGGTCTGCAGACCGATCCCCATAGGGTGCCAGATCGGTCCGGAGACCGATCCAGGCTGGCTCAGAATCCTTGGACAAAAGGTTCGGAGAGTCACTGCTGCCTCTCTGATCGGTCGGTGGACCGATCACCACAGAAAGGGGTCAGATCGGTCTAGGGACCGGTCATCCCTATTCCTGAACGGTCCGGTGACCGATCCGGGTTCCTGATACGAACTAAAATGTTCAGTTTCAGAATTTCTAAATTTTTCAAACGATATTTGATGAACTTTGTCGAACTTGGACATGATCTCTTGGCTAAAATTGATCCCTGAACAAGAATCAAAAGTCCTTATAGGTTCAACAAACACTTTGACCCATCTAAATGGAGTCAAACTCAATCAACAATCAATCAAGCAAATTCAACCAAGTTTTGATTCCAAATCCAAGTTTCCAATCAAGTTACCTTGATTGGAATGTCCAAGTATGATCATAGAGCCAAATACACATATGTTATGCATTGGTTTTCCTCATACTTGGTCACCGCCGTGATTATTATCTCGTCAACTTAATTTCTCAAGTGATGCAATGACATTTTGAGAAATTGAGTTGATCCTAACATCTCACCCCATATCTAGCAAAAAAAATATTTTGTTAAACCTTATAGTTGGTGTGAGATGTTCCCAAAGTTACCCAATTGTTTCCGACAATTTCGAAATAATCATGAATGGTTTTGAATGCAATTTGAAAATCATGAAGCGCGACACATTCCCAATTCCCGTCTTAGGAAGCTAAATTCATTTTCGGGAAGTGGTTTAGTGAAAATGTCAGCTGGGTTTGACTTTGACTCTACATGAGAGAGTATGATGTTCCCCCTAGCTACATGATCCCTAATGGAGTGGTGTCTTAATTCAATATGTTTTGTCCTAGAATGATGGACTAGATTCTTGGTTAAGTTAATTGTGCTAATGTTATCACATAACACTTGCACAACCTTGTAACTCAATCCATAGTCCTCTAAGGTGTGAATCATCCACAATAATTGTGATACACTCTCTCCCATGGCGATATATTCTGCCTCGGTAGTGGAAAGAGCAACACAATGTTGCTTCCGACTCGACCAACTTACTAAGGACGAACCTAAGAATTGGCAGCCCCCACTAGTGCTTTTCTGGTCCAACTTACATCCAGCGTAGTCGGAATCCGTATAGCCAATCAAATCAAAAGATTCGGTACGGGGATACCAAAGACCTACACCAATTGTGCCCTTGAGATATCTCAAAATTCGCTTAACAGCAATTAGGTGAGATTCCTTGGCACAGACTTGATACCTAGCGCACATACCTACAGCAAATAGTATATCTGGTCGACTGGCTGTGAGGTATAGTAAACTGCCTATCATGCTTCAATATTGAGTTAGATCAACGGGTTTACCACTCTCATCATTGTCTAATCTTGTGTTTGTAGCCATGGGAGTGGTTACCTCTTTCGAATCACTCATATTGAATTTTTGAAGCATTTCTTGTGTATACTTTGATTGGTGCACATGGATACCATCGCGAGTTTGCTTGATTTCAAGTCCAAGGAAGAAAGTCAACTCTCCCACTAGACTCATTTCAAACTCACTCTCCATGTGTCCAATGAACTCATTTAAATAGCCCTTGTTGTTTGAGCCACAAATTATGTCATCGACATATACTTGGGCTACATATATATTGTCACCATCTCTTCGTAGAAACAGTGTAGGGTCTATTTGACCTCTAACGAAGCCCTTTTCAATTAAAAATGTCGACAACCGCTCATACCAAGCCCGGGGTGCTTGTTTAAGGCCATAAAGTGCCTTTTTGAGCTTGAACACGTGGTTTGGAAATTCAGTACTCTCAAACCCCGGAGGTTGTTCGACATAGACTTCTTCCCTAATCAAACCATTTAGGAAGGCCGATTTGACGTCCATTTGAAATAATTTGAAGCCACGATGTGCTGCAAATGCAAGCATAAATCGGATGGACTCTAATCGTGCCACGGGAGCATAAGTCTCATCATAATCAAGGCCTTCAACTTGACTGTAGCCCTTGGCTACTAAGCGTGCCTTGTTTCTAATGATTTCTCCCTTGTGGTTCAATTTGTTCTTGAAGACCCATTTGGTTCCAATAATGGTTGTCCTCTTAGGTTTAGGGACTAAGTCCCAAACTTGACTCCTTTCAAATTGACCTAGTTCATCTTGCATCGCGATAATCCAATCGGGATCATTTAATGCTTCATCAATCGGGAAATTAGAGCAACTTCATTAGCCTCATTCCGGAAGAATGATCTAGTCCTAACCCCTTGATGGATGTCTCCAACAATTTGGTCTTGGGGATGACTAGAGGCTAATCTAGTTTGCCTTGGTGTTGGTGGTGCTTCTTGAACGGGTTCACTAGACACAAGTTCAGCCTCAGGATTCGGCTGATCAATGGGTTGTCTAGGCTCACCGTCATCAGACTCATCACCATCAACAACACTTGGAGTTTCTTTCAAACTTAGTCTCCTAAGTTCAAATTGAACTCCTTCTACATTTTCTGATTGGTCAATTGATTTCGGAATTTCTTCAAAAACCACATCAGAAGACTCTTCAACTAATCTAGTTTTCTTGTTGTAGACTCGGTAGGCTTTACTAACGAGGGAGTACCCGACTAGTATCCCTTCATCAGCCTTTGTCGTGAACTTTCCAAGGTGATCCTTGGTGTTTAGGATGAACACCTTACAACCAAACACCCTAAGGTGTTTAACCGTAGGTGGTTTCCCAAACCAAAGTTCATGGGGAGTCTTTCCTAAAAACTTATGGATGAGAACTCGATTTTGCACATAGCAAGCTGTATTTACAGCTTCAGCCCATAAGTAACTCGGGAGCGAGTACTCATTAAGCATGCTTCGTGCAGCCTCTTGAAGAACACGGTTCTTCCTCTCTACAACCCCATTTTGTTGTGGTGTTCTAGGAGTAGAGAACTCATGTCTATAACCCTTATCTTGACAAAATTCTAAAAACCTTTGATTTTGGAATTCACCTCCATGATCACTTCTAATTGTCTTAATTGTTAATGATTTCTCATTTTCAACTCTCCTACAAAAAGAAATGAAAATATCTAAGGTTTGGTCCTTATATTTTAAAAGGTAAGTCCATGTATATCTAGTGAAATCATCAATGATCACAAAGCAATATCTACTTCCATTCAATGATATGATGGTACTACAATCAAATAGATCCATGTGAAGTAAATCTAATGCATTGGAAGTACTTACAACGCTTTTACCTTTATGTGCAGATTTTGTTTGCTTACCTATTTGACATGCATCACATAATTTATCTTTTTCATACTTGATGCTTGGTAAACCACGGACTAGTCCCTTGGTGGCCAACTTCCGGATGTTCTTCATGTTAACATGTGCTAGCCTCCGGTGCCAAAGAGTGGACTCTTCTTCTTTTGACATGAAACACTTAGCAAAAGCATTAGTAGCACTTTTAAATGAAACTTGATAAATATTGTCTACTCTTGCTCCTACTAGTACCGTGTCCAAGGTGTCATTTTGTCTAACTACACATTGACTTGGTTGGAAGTCAATTGTGTAACCCGTGTCACACAACTAACTCACACTTAAGAGATTAAATTTCATCCCCTTGACTAAAAGGACATTTGAAATTCTAAGACATTCGGATATTTGAATGTCTCCTATTCCTATGACCTTAAGACTACCATTGTTACCAAATGATACATTACCTCTACTCTTCTTGTGAAGTGTGGTAAACAATGATCTATTCCCGGTCATGTGTTTGGAGCATCCACTATCAACGAACCAAGTTGATAGATGCTCCCCCTCAATCATAACCTACACAATTCGAAAAATAGAAGTCTTAGGTACCCAAACCTTGGGACCTAACGCATCAACTAAACATGACTTAGGCACCCATGCCTTGACAACTTTCTTTTGAGTCTTGGGTGTCCTAGATTGTCTCATGTCAGTCCTAGACATGAGAGACACAAATGAGAGTTCTTTAGGACGGTAACCAATACCGACCCTATTGTAAACCGCTCTTTGGGCATTTAGGATCATATCTAGGGTCTTAGAGCTATTCGAGAATTTCTCAAGAATATTCTTGAGCTTCTCAACTTCACTCTTCAATGATTGGTTTTCCTCTACTAACACGTTATCATGCAAATCACTTACTTCCCCAACCTTAGAGGATTTCAAATTTACGATCTCATGTTTCAAAGATTTAATTTCATCTTCTAGTAATTCAACATGCAAATCATCAATGTTATCATCTCTAGATGCCTTCAATTGATCAATTTCTAATTGCAATGCTTTAACTTTATTTTTGGATTTCTTAAGCATACTAGTTAAACATGCAATTGCTCTATAACATTTTTTAAGCTCGGGAGAAGTTACCTCTTCATCATCCGAAGATGATGAAACCGCGTTTGAAGAGCTTGAAGATTCATCACTGCTCTCCTCTCCAAGAGCCATGAGTGCTACATGCCTTGTGCTCTTCTCCTCCTTCTCCTCATCGGATGAGCTAGAAGATGACTCATCCCAAGTGGCCTTCAAGGCCTTCTTCTTCTTCTTGGATTTTTCTTCTTTTCTTTTGGATTTCTCCTCCTTCTTGAGTTTCGGACATTCATTCTTGAAATGCCCTTTCCTACCACACTCAAAGCAAGAGGCATTAGTCTTGTCAAGTTTGGATTCACTAGTGTTACCTCTATTCTTGAACCGTCGATCCCTCCTCATCATCCTTCGCACGAAGTTCGCCATTTCGGATGAAGAGGAGCCACTGCCATCTTCTTCGGAATCGGACTCGGATTCGGAAGAGGATGAAGATGAAGAGACTTCCTTTTCCTTCTTCTTTTCCTTCTTCTTCTTGTTGGTTCGATCCCCTGCAACTAAGGCAATCCCCTTCTCCTTGGGGCCTTTGTTAGCCATTTCATGCAATTCCATCTCACAAAATAAATCATCTAACTTTATAATAGATAAATCCTTGGATACTTTGTAGGCATCCACCATGGATGATCACAAAGCATTCCTTGGAAATGCTTTCAAGACATACCTCACAAGGTCGCGATTCTCGACCTTTTCATCAATTGAATGAAGTCCATTGAGGACTTCCTTGAACCGGCTATGGAGTTCACTTACCGACTCATTTTCTTTCATGGCGAGATTTTGGAGTTGATTGAGGAACAAATCCCTCTTGGCAATTCTTGAGTCCCGGGTGCCTTCATGAAGCTCGATGAGTTTGTTCCACAAATCCTTCGCACTTGTGAAAGGACCAACCTTGATGAGTTGGTCTTTGTTCATGCCACATTGTAAAGTGACAACCGCCTTCGCGTCGGCTTCACTCTTCCGAGTTTGTTCCACAGTCCACCGTGAAGACTCGAGTTCTTTGCCTTCGTCATCCTTAGGAGGAACGAATCCCTCCTTCACCGCGAACCAAGTGTGGATATCCATCTTCAAATAGTATTCCATCTTTGATCTCTAATATTGAAAGTCGGCGCCATCAAAGAATGGAGGTCGGGTGGTGGAGAAGCCTTCTCTCAACGCCATCTTGTTGAGAACTCTCGGATGTTAAGCCGTGTACAGAGCCCCAAGCTCTGATACCACTTGTTGGTGACGAGATGGCTAGAGAGGGGGGGGGTGAATATAGCCAATCACTTTTACTTTGAAGAGTTAGCAAGTTTCTGCACTTGAAGTTGTTAGTAGCACAGCGGAAGTATGGAAGACAGAATGTGCAGAAACTAAAACAGAAAACTAACTAGCAAGATCGCTAACAAGGAGATTTTACAAGGTTCGGGGATAACTTGCCCCTACTCCTTGGCGTGCCCTTAAGGTGGGTGATCCCTTGATCGTCGGCAGATCAAGCCCCGGTTAACACCGGATAATTCAGCAACCTCCTTCTCGGTGGAGAAATCTCTCCACAGTGTGTTTCAAACAGGGATATAGTTTAAGCACAAAGAAACAACAAGAAGGATCTTACTCAAACACTTAGCAAGGACAAAAACACAGCAAGCTTCCCTGAGCTCCACCCAGTGGCGATCTCACGCAAGAACCCTTCTTCGTGTCTTCCCACTATCGGACTCCAAGCTTCTTGTTCTCTCCTTCAAGCGCTCAAGTAATGGATGATTGCTTCTCAATTGCTTGCTCAAAAGTGAAGATGACTTCAAGAACACAGCAAGCACGTTGTGGAGAACTCAAGGCACGGCAAGAACAAGTTTTTCGAACTTCTCTTCTACGAAGCCAACTTCCGCCCTTTTCATTCTCCACACAGCTCCAGGTGACAACATCCCTGCTGCTCCCAGCTACTCATCTGCCAACGCCAAATTCCACTGAGCTATCTCTGGACTCACTGAGCTTCCTTCAGCTAAGCTCCAGTCTCAGCTCCAGTCTGCAGCTCGGCCGTTGCAACCTGGGATGGGAAACGGAGAAACCTGCTCCAAGGAAAGCCTCCATTGACCTCTCCTTGAGTGTTTGAATCCTCCCCTGTCACCTGCAACTTAATCAGACTGTTAGAGCAGCAAATCACGCAGTAAATCAAATATCAGAGACAAACAGCAGCGAATCGGATATGGTCAGACGCGATCAGAGCGTCTGACAGTGCATTTTGAATTAAAGTGATCGGTCACCCGACCGATCAGAGAGCCTCCTGATCGGTCATCAGACCGATCAGGCTGGTTGGGGATCGATCAGGACGAAGCTAACCCAATTATCTTTCGGGTCTTGTCTAACCCAATTAGCTACTCACTAACTGTTATAAACAGTAGTTTTTGCTAGGGTTAGTCAAGTTAAGTGTTTCTGTTCAAGTTAGATTTTCTAAGCTTGACACTTAACTTGATTGCTGTATAAGTTGTATTTAGTGCCCCAATTACTGCAGATGCACTGACTTAAAGCATCTTGAATTAAGGCAAAGACCTAAGCATCTCAACCCATTCTAGGTTATCAATCAAAAGTACCCTAAGGTGCTTGTGAGATGCTGGCTTCTAGATCTATAGGTGCATGCAGTTCTAGGGTTAGGGCCTAAGTTAAGTCCATTTGCAAAAAGCCCTAGTTTTGAAAGGGTAATTTAAAAAAAACTAAGTCGAAAAATTATTTAAAAAAATAAAAAATAATTTTTTCAAATTATGTAGGAACCCATAAGTAATAAAACAGTTTTACCAAAACAGAAGTAGAGCAACCCTATTCTACCAAGCATAGTAACTAATAAGGATCAGATAATCAAGAAAACAACTAGCAACTAGATAAGTCAGCTGGTCAAAGCGAGGATCAGCATAGTCACACCATAGTCAAATACAAGTCAACCCCACTGAGTGGGGGTAGTCAACTAGTCGATAGTACAATATCAATCTGAACTAAGATGAAGGACCGGGATGATCAGATGAGCTGGGCTGCCAGGATCGAAATAACGACATCATTTCATTATATCGTGCGTCGCTAGTCTCTCGATCGGCTCTGCGGGCATCCATATACTCTGCGTGATTGGCTTCTACTTCCTCCCTGAGACTGTGTACCTCTGTCTGAAGTAGAGCTAACCTCTCGTTAGTCGTCTGAGGTGGGGGCTCGTCCATCTGCTCTCGAATTTCGGCTGCCAGATCTGCGACATCGACCTCTATCTCCTCATCAGAATCGATCTGGGGTCCAGCTCGCTGACGTCTCCATGATAAAACTCCGGTACCCGAGACCTCTATGCCCGCTAGGGAAAAGTTTCTAAAACCTATTTCATCAAATTCGATAAATGCGGTCATCTCTCCATCGGTGATATTACGACCGTGATGATGAAGAATAGAGGTGATGATGTGGCAGTAAGGGGTGCGTACCCGCCCCTGAGTAGTAACATTGGACGCATATAGAATCATGTGGAACATGTGGAGTCTAATGTCGATATCTAGGTGATGGATCAATGCGTACAATAAGAACCTGTGGAATGGTCGCATGGTCACGGCGTCCCCAGTGGACAAAGGTAAAATGCAACGAACTAGGACTCTATAAAGAGCGTAGTCCTGGACCTGAAGATCTACAGACTGAAATCGCCTAGCCAAAGGGTTTCGAGCATTTCTATAAAAATAGGAGTATAGGGTGTCCAGGTCAATGTGAGAGTAGGGAGCATCAATGGGAGGATCTCTAGGAGGATAACAGCAAAAAGTGGACTGAGAGAGTCGTAGTCCAAGAAATCTGTTGAGCAACGAGGGTGTTATTGTCAAGTGCATTCCTTGAACTGTGGTGGCAAACATAAGATCATTTTGTCTTACTATGTTGTTGTAGAATTCTGCACATAGGGTTGTGTTAACGGGATGAGTGCAGAAGACAAGGTTATCAAGTTGATAGATGTTTATGACATTCATAGCTAACAGACAGGATTGAGAAAAAAACTGTCTTTAGGAAGCTTGTTTTGATGGGTTTATACGTTGTCCTAGCAAATTTGTTGCAAAGTTCCAAGGTTGGGAACCTAGGGTCGGGGCTAGGTTCGGTCCCAGGGTTTGGTTGATTTGCACGACGTTTTCTAAAATAATAATAAACATGCGTTTAAGAGAAAGGATGGTAAGAAAATTAATTCTAAGTGCAAAAGAAATGATACCGAGATGCCATCCGGGGAGGCATGGTTGAGGTGGAGTGGTCGAGGGCACGAGAGGGTCGTTCGGTCGCCTTGGGAGGAGAAGAGTTTGAGAGGAGAAGTGTTTTGGGTGTGGCAAAAGAAGGGAGTTTCGGGTGGTTTATATAGAGGTGGTAGGTCGGGCGCCCGAGAGGTCCCGGGCGCCCGAGTCAGAGGGTAGCTACTTTGGCAGTTTTTCTGCTCTGACCTGGTGCTTGATGGGGGCGCCCGTGATGGCCTGGGTGCCCGGAGTCAGGTCAAAGACTGCTATACGCAGCTTTTTAAGTTTTGACCTGTGCTTGGGGGCGCCCGTGAGGACCCGGGCGCCTAGCACAACTAGGTGTTGACAGCTTTTCTGCCTTGATCGAAGAGAAAAGGAAGGGGGGCGCCCGAGCGTTCAGGGGCGCCCAGGCTGTGTAGGAGTTGACAACTTTTGATGTATTGTTGACCAGTTTGACCATGGTTTGACTATTACTGTTGACCAGATTTGAATATTTTGACCAGACCAGATTTGAGTATTTTGACGAGATTTGAGTATTTTGATCAGGTTTGAGTATTTTGATCAGTATTAACTGGATTAATCAAGCAACAATCAGGTCAACTCAGTTCTAAATTACAGGCTTTAATGTTCGTACTAAACAAAAGTACAGGGATCAGATGAATTTTAGTTAAGTTAAATTTAACCATCTCACCCGTTCTAGAGTTGTCAATCACATTTGCCTTATGGTTTTTGTGAGACAGGTTTTGAATAGAAGTAAGAAGTTATTTTGAAAAATTATGATAAATTTTAAAAAAGTTAAATTAATTTTGAAAACAATTGGTTTTGAATTTATTTTGAAAAAGAGTGTTTGAATCTAAGATTAACTGAAAATTTGTGTTAGATTCGAATTTGACAAAGAATAAATTGAATTTGAATTTCAAAAATTGGCTTCCAGGTCTTGGCGAGGCACTAGGTCTTCTTTGACCGTAGCCTTATTGGATCATCAACCCTTTCCTTGACAAAGCCTTTTAATGAAATTTCATTTTCAAAATTACTTTTTGAAAAATTATGGTCTAACTAGTTTGGGTCTTAAATCGGTAGCTTCGGCTAGTTCCGCCAAGATGGCTTCCCTAACGTACTATAATCTCACCGCCACCCAATACTATATTGTTCAAATTTCAATTAATTGGTTTAGTTCTTAATCTAACCAGTCCTAAGTCTAAACATGGTAAATTGCAGAAAATAAATAGACAAGCAATCATGCAATTTAAAATAAGAAAAGAAAAATTCATTTAACTATGAAAATTATTTTTAAGTTGGCTCCCCCTAGACTAAAACCACGATAATGGTTCGGTAAGATGTGAATCTTGTCCTTGGGGATCCAATACTGATATGATCCAGTTTGGTTGTTCAGACACAGTTTGGGTACCCATGCCTGAACTTTAGGTCTAGACTGATTCAGTACAGTATAGTATGACCTTTGTCTCGCCTTGGTTCGATAGTCTAACCTGGATCGATTTAGAACCGACTTCTATTTTCCTAGGATCATATCAAGACCCTTGGAACCAGAAGTGAATCGTTCTAATGCTGCTCTAAGATCCTTGACTTGAGTTTTCAAGGAGGAGTTCTCTTTCTCAAGTTTTTCAACTTGAGTAGAGGTTCTTTCTTGAACCTTTTCAGTTAAGGATCTAGAGCCAGCTCCCTCTTTCAGGAGTTTTACTTCATGTCGGAGGGACTCGACTCGGATTTTGGCTTTCGCCAAGTCGCGAGATAGATAGGCAATTAATTCGGATAATTGACTTCTAGAAAATCCACTTACAGTGATTTTGCCGTCCTCTGAAAATGTGAGCTTTCCGTCGTCCGGCTGCGATTCTGATTCGGTCTCGATCTCTTCCGAAGCAGTTAGGGCGAGCAGGTTCGACTGTGGGGCCTCTTCTTCTTCTTCGGAGGAAGACTCGACCCACATTGCTTGAAGGGCTTTCTTCCTTCTTGTCTTCTTCGTCTCCTTCAGATTGGGGCATTCCATCTTGTAGTGACCCTTCTTTTTGCACTCGTGCAGGTCACATTTGGTTTGGTCTTTTCATTTGAAGGTTCAGCTGGCTCTTCCTTTCTTTGGCTGGCTTTCCTTCTGTTGGTCTGGTTTTTTAGTTCCTTGTAGTAGTCCCGGGCTAGTCGAACCAGCTTGGGTCGATTTCCTTCGTTGTCTTCTGAGTCTGAGTCTGAGTCAGACTCGGGTGCAGGTTGAGGCTTCTTCTTGGTCATCTTTCCAGTTTTACTTGCAACAAAAGCAATGCCTTTCTCGGCCTAGGTGCAGTTAGTATGTTCATGTAATTCAATCTCAGAAAACAACTCATCTAATTTGATTTTAGATAGATCCCTTGAGACTTTGTATGCATCTACCATAGATGCCCACAATGTATTTCTCGGGAAAACGTTAAGAGTATACCTGATTAGGTCACGGTTCTCTACCTTGTGACCGATTATGTGTAGACCGTTCATCAGCTCCTGAATTCTGGCGTGGAGCTAGGCTGCAGATTCGCTGTCGTTGATCTTGATTGTGTACAGCTTGTTTAGTAGTAGGTCCCTCTTGCTGATTCGGGTGTCGGAGGTTCCTTCGTGCAATTCAATTAACTTACCCCAGAGTTCCTTTGCACTGTTGAATGGTCCCACTCGGTTCAGCTCTTCTTTGGTTAGGCCGCATTGGAGTGTTTGAGTCGCTTTAGCATCGGCCTCAATCTTTCTTTTCAGTGCGGTATCCCATTCGGTGAAAGATTGTGGCATCCCTTCAGCGTTCTTCGGGATTTCTAGTCCAGATTGGATAATTATCCACATGTCCACCTGAGTTTTCAGGTGGACTTCCATCCGACTCTTCCAATAGGAGAAATCCTCCCCACTGAAGAGTGGTGGTCTGGCTATACTGAACCTTTCTTGCATGGCCATTTAGATGTTCTGAAATAAAATTGACAAAAAAAATTTGTCCCAAGACTTGGTCTTGGATTAGCAGTGCGGGAAGAAGATATATATATAAAAAAAATTATCGAGTAGTGTTGCACCAACCTCGATTAACGATAAAAATTCGATCGAAAAAAATATTAAAAATTTTGAGGAAAAATTCGAAAAACTCTCAAATTGGTGGTTGCACCAAATTTGAGCTTCCCCGCTCTGATACCACTTGTTGGATCGAGAAAACACGATAGAGGGGGGTGAATATCGTGAAAACGTTTCGGATTAGAAAAGAGAATGCGCAGCGGAAATTTAAATAAAACACACACACAGAACTCAAGTAGTTTTACTTGGTTCGGAGTCGCGTTCGGCTCCTACTCCAAGGCCCATGGTCCTTGACCGTTTACTGGGGGCAATTCTATAATGGCGCAAAGATTTACAAAGATTTGTACAATAGTAGTGCAGTAAAAAGAACAAGTATACTCTTTGTTATCGACGCCCGGTGTGGATCGTACTTCGGAGCAGAGGGTCGTCGTCGGCGCTAGAATCTTGAGATCGGAGATTTCCAGAGCAGAGCGCTTGAACGAAGAGTGTAGAGGCGTTGGAAAAAGTGATGTCGAAGCCTTAGGGGTCGAGCCCCTTTTATACTGCTCCTGGGGGCGTCCTGGACGCTGGGGGGCGCCTGACACGTGCCTTCGGATCCGAGAACCCTCATCCGAAGCTCGGTCAGCGCTTATCCCTCCAGAATCAGCCTCGGAGCTGACAGGGGCGCCTGGGACGTTGGGGGTGCCCCGGTTGACTTGGTCTGCTGGCTTCGCAGCTGAGTTCGCTTCGATCACTAGTTGGCTTGGACCCAGGGCGCCCGGGACCTTCAGGGTGCCCGGACCTTCAGGGCGCCTGGCCCAGTAAGCTTCCGAAGCGATTCTTGCTTAGCTGTTCGTTTAGCTTTGACCTTGGGCGCCCGGGACCTCCCGGGCGCCTAGCCCAGCTACTGCCCCTCTCCTTTGGAGCGTTCTGAGCTGCAGAAATACGTTCCTTTGGTCCCTGCATCCAAGGTTAGTTCCACAACAAACATGGACAAAATGTTAGTTTTTACAGCCGTAGCTGTCTTGGTTCTGACTTCGGGTCTCTCAAATGGAACCCTAGGTCGAACCGACGCCTACTGTTCCCTCGACGGAGAACGCGTCCTCACCTACTCCTCTCAGGAGAGTTTACCTTTTGCTAACCGGCTCCTCCGGTTGGACTTTTGCCTAGCAGTCCTTCGCCAAGTCTTCGGTACCAAGCATTCCTTCGCCAGGTGCCTAGCAGTCCTTCGCCAAGCCTTCGGTACCAAGCATTCCTTCGCCAGGTGCCTAGCAGTCCTTTGCCAGGTGCCTAGCAGTCCTTCGCTAGGTCTTAGACTCATAGCAGCCCTTCGCCAGGTACCCAGCAGTCCTTCGCCAGGTCTTAGGGTTTCGATACCCAGCAGTCCTTCGCTAGGTGCCCAGCTGCCCTTCGTCATGACTTCTTTCTGCACACTCAGCGAACATATTAGACCAAAATAATATCTTAACTTTTGAACCCTTTGCCATTATCAAAACCTAGGTTCTACTTAGGTGCTGCCTGCACCAACACAAATATTTTCAATATAATTAAACAGTGCTAGTTCTAATACCGCTTCTATAGATGAACTAAAATTTATTTGTCAACCTGTTATTGGTGGTTTATTTTTCATATTCGTTGTGTATGTCATGTTTTAAATTTATGTGTTCAAGATGGATTAAAACATTTACAAAATTATATTCAACCAATTAGAATCACAATTTCATAATTATGATCCCATCCATCTATGATGAAACAATGAGGTAGATTTTGTAAAGCTAATGGAATGCGACCTAAAAAAATTCCATGATATGTTCCAATACGTTGGAATTTAACATATCAATTATTACAAGATTCTTTTCAATATAAAGATTTATTGTGTTTATTTTTTACACAAAATAGTAATACTAATATATTTATTTTCACAACAATGGAATATTTGTAGTCATATTTGTGAATTTTTAAAAGTTTTTAACGATGCAACTAAACAACTTTCCGGTGTTTATTATCCGCTGCTCATTTAATTTTAGTGAATTTTTGTAGTATAGTATTAATATTAATGAACATGTAAATAATGAAGCTTTAACTTTATGTATATTAGCTATGAAAACTAAATGGGAAAAATATTTTTATTTTATTCCTGAAATTTATTTAATTGCTTTAGCTTTAGATCCTAGATTTAAATTATAAGTTTTACTAGAAATGCTAACTTTATATTATGACGCTTTAATTCCTATTAAAGATTCTTCCTCTCCGGATCACGCTAATATTATATATAATATTAGAAATTATTTATATGATCTTTATAATCAGTATTATGTTAAATATGGATCACAAACTAATATTTCTGAAACATAACAACCTACTACTACTAATTTAAAACTTACAAAAGCACAACTTTTATTAAAAGAATGGACGAAACGTCCACGAGGATTCTCAAGTTCCACACAGGAACTTGAGAATTATTTTACGACTTCTTTTGATTTTAATGAAGCAGATAGCGAAGACTTCGATATCTTGAAATGGTGGTCACAGAAGGCATAAAGCTTTCCTGTTCTCTCCGTGATCGCAATAGAAATTTTAGCTTCTCCAGTGTTAACTGTTGCTGTGGAGCAGACATTCAGTGCCGACGGCAACATATTAGATGAACGACGATCAACTATGTCTCCCGACTCATTGGAAGCTCAAGCATTACTTGATGATTGGACCAGAGCCAAGAAGCGAATCCAAGGAATGCAACTTTCAGAAGACGAAGTCAAAGAATTTGATACCGAAGGAACAAATACAACGGGAATGGAGGAAATGAAAGTGAGTGAGAAAGGGTAAAAATGTAAAAAATGTAAAAGGGTAAAAATGTAAAAGAACTACGTGGGCTTTGATTCCCCTACACTCTAAGGGGATACGTAGGCAACCTATATAAGTGCAAGTCCTTTTTTTAATAAAATTTGTTTTTTAAATTTAATTTTTAATTTTTAATTTTTTTAATATAATAATCTTGAACCGTGGCGAACCGTGATGAACCGTGAACCGAACCGTGAACCGGCGGTTTCGAACTGTGAACCGTAACCGGCTTGAATGGTTAAGGTTAAGGGTTGACCTCTTACGAACCGTCGAACCGGCGGTTCCGAACCGTCAAACCGTCGGTTCCGAACCGTGGTCGGGTCTACTTGGTTGTCAAGATTCTTAGATTGCGTTATTTGAGTCCTTTTTTATTTTTAAAAAAATCATTTTTTATTTTTCCGGGAGAAAGAGAGGAGGGGAACAAAAGCGAAGGGCGTTTAGGGCTTTAGATTTAGGGAAGAGAGGCAAACGAAGGATGAGAAAGAGCAAAAATATGCCCACGTAAAGGATGAGAGGGATTAAAAAAATTATGAGTTGACATAGCGTTGTGACAAATCTCATCTTTTTTCTCTTTCATCGACATAAAATAATTTTTTTCTTTCCTCTTAAATTAAAATAAAATTCTCTCTTCTCTCTCCTTTAATTGTATGCAACAATCACTAGTGTTAATTTTTTAAAATTAGCGCTGCAACATAATCACAGCAGCCATCACTGTGGTGCTGGTTTTTAATAAGAGCACCAAGGCCCCAAAGTGTTTTTAAAATACTAGCATTGAGGTGGTGCTTGTTTTTAAAAACTAGCATCAATGTTTTTTTTTTAAAAAAAATTGCTCCAAGGTTTTTAAAAACTAGCATAATGCATTTTTTTAAAAATCCATTGATTCGCGCACAAATAGTAGAAATAATATTCAAAACTTGTTGATTCGAAAAAGAATACCAAGAAGTAGAAAAACAACGGCTCGGCCATTGCATTAATAAAAAAGAGAAATGATACGCACAGTGAAAGTGAATGTCTCAGTAAAAACTTTGACCGTCACTCGGCGGCACATCCGATGTCCGATCGCCGATCGAACACTATCGACGACCTTTGATCGTCACCTCGAATCAAATTATACCTTGGGAGGACGGTGAACCCATCAGGATCGTCGGCAACGGTGAACCCGTCAAAATTGATGGTGAATAATGCGAGATCGCAATTGCAGCGATCTCCGACGGGTTCACCGTGCCCTTCAGGGTATAATTTGATTCGAGGCGACGGCCGGAGGCCGGAGGCCGCCGGTAGTGTCCGATTAGCGATCGGACGTCGGAAGTGCCGTTGATTGATAGTTAAAATTTTCACTAAGGCATTCACTTTCACTGTGCGTATCATTACTCAATAAAAAAACTATCCCAAAACATAAAGTGGACATTATATAGACTCATATACTAAAACTCGAAGAAATAAAAAAAATCCTCATATATGGACTTCAATTCCTATCTTTTATATTAAAAAAAATGAAATCTTACCAGAAATAGAAATTTCTTACTAGAGTACCTAATCAACTAACTGGACACAATTATAGACAAAGCATAACCCGTATATATAAGAAATAAAAAAAATATCATAAAAATGTACATTACCAAAAATAATAAAAATATGTTCGGAGGCTTGGTTGAGAGCCTAAATGGTGAAATTTTGGCCCAAAAATTGACGGTTACGGGTACTCCCTAAATAAACATAAATTTCTGAAATACACACATATAATCGTCGATA
The DNA here is from genome assembly GCA_024364735.1 of Boesenbergia rotunda. Lineage (NCBI taxonomy): Eukaryota > Viridiplantae > Streptophyta > Magnoliopsida > Zingiberales > Zingiberaceae > Boesenbergia > Boesenbergia rotunda. The sequence goes on from JAGFNQ010003141.1 coordinate 167,016, forward strand.
AAGCTTGATTCCGAGTCTCGAGTCAAAAGTTATGACTTTCAAAAAATTACGTTTTTGAACCCCTTGGTGTTATTTCTAAAATTACGTCTTAAGTACCAAGGTGTTTTTCGTGCTATTTTTATCAGTAACACCTTTGTATTGATTTTTAAAAACCAATACCAAGGTGATAATGATATTTAAAAACTAACACTAAGGGGGTGCTTGGTACACATTCGGCAATGAGAATGGTAATGGATTTTGATTGAGGAATTTAAGGGTTTAGTGATAACCTTGTGAGGGTTGGGTTATAAAATCAGGGGTATCATATCTATATCTTAATTCTGATTCCCGTATACCAAGTATTCTAGAAGGAATCGTTGTCGATGGCCAGTCCTCGAGGTTCTGCCCACGTGGAAGTCTCTATGCTGGGGAGGAACTCTTCGTCCAGCGAGATCAACACGAGCGTTAGGGGACACGCCGGAAGTTGTCCGGCGGAGTCCACTCCGACGCTCAAGTCAGGATCTTGATGAAGGCAACTGGGAAAGAAAAATCTACTAAGTATAGAGAGTTCATAATCCCTTTACCGGAGGGGTTGAGCTACCTTTTATATCGATGGCGGCAGACTAGGCATGTTCCCTCGATCTGTGTCACGCCTCCGCGACTTGAGCCACGTCGCCCCCTCTTTCGGTTGTTATTGGATAGCCTTTCAAATGGTTTGCGTCGTTATTACACTTCGACCCGTTGCGATATTTAAGGGTTGTAATGACTCCTTATAACGGGGATGCTTATTCGTAAACAGAGAGGGGGGTTTTCTGGAGGTCGGTCATCACTGGGGCTCCGCCTCCTGAGGTAATCTCGGGGTCTTCTGGCCCGAGGTCAGCGCGTGCGATATTACTCCCAAGGGTCTCTCGGGGCCTAACTTCCCGAGGTACTCCCGGGAGAGGTTTTCTGACTGACCTTCCTGAGTGCGTTTCCTGAGGGGAGTCCTGAGGCCCGGGAAGGAGGGTCACCTCGATCTGTCGCGTTGTGCCCTGCAGCTTCTTCATCCCTCGTGCCAGCCACGGACTATTCAACCCTATCACAAGTTCCTCCCTTCAAGTCTGATCGAAGGAAGTGTGGCTGACTGATCGGACTAGTGCAAAGATGAAAAAGTTGAACTCTCACAGGCCTTCTCCTTCCTTACTACTCTTGTAGTGAGGACTTATCCTAGTTGAGAGAACCTTAAGCATTGATCCGAATGAAAAAAAATTAGAGAGGTTTCTAAGTCGAGATCAGATGAACTTAATTGTCAAATGAATTTATAAGATGTGTTAACTTTATTTTATAGATAAACAAAGTCTTTCTGTTAATCTAAAGATTCGATCGATCAAATGTCATGGTTCAGTTGACCGAACCTAATAGATAAACACAAATCAGATACGAATCCAAAAAAGAAGGAAATAAAAGGTTGGATCAAGTAAAGGAAATCTAAGGTCCAGTTGATTGGACTGGTGTATGAGGTTTCCTTCGTCTCCAAGAGATGCTCCGAATGGGAAGATTAATATATTATCTATCCAAAAAATCATAAATCTTGAAATAGTAGTCGTTAAACTATTAACCAAATAAATCCTTCTGTCTTCAATACTTCTTCAGTACTTTTTAATTCTGAAAACTAAATGTCAAAAAAATAAAAAAAATGTCTTCTTGTACAAAGAGAGTTAATTAAACACACACCAAGAGAATTCATATTCATAGATATTTTGATATCACAAGCACACGCCTTCAACACATGCCACACAGTTACAATGAACCATCACAAACCACACCAAGAGAATTCATATATATATATATCACAAGCACACAGCTTAAACACATGCCACACAGTTTACAATCAATACAAAAGCTTCAGTCATTCTTTTTATTATATCTTAACTTGCCACTCTTGTGACTTGATGGACCAGAACGGAACAGATCGTCAAGTTTCACTGAATCAGATGATTTTTTTTGTTGCTTAGTGCTACTTTCTCCTAATTGTGAGCGTAGGTTGCGCAGCAAGTCTTTGAAAGAATCCATAACAATGTCTACCCTTTGTTTCTGGGTCTTGTTTTCCGACGCTGAGCGTAGGATGCGCAGCAAGTCTGTGTAAGAAGAATCCCCAACAAAGTCTACCCTTTGTTTCTGGGTCTTGTTTTCCGACGCCGAACCTAGAAAACTTTTCCAGTACATGTCTCTGTAGTTTCGAGAGGAGGAATTCCTCAAGTCTCCTGCATAGAATTATATATATATATATATATATATATAAAGTCAGCCAAAACTTGGAACGATCGAATAGAGAAGAGATCATGCATGAGCTAGGGAATTAAGTAGTAGATCGAATATATCTATAGAAGTGTTTGCTGTAATTAATTATATTGCTTGGTACTTATTATTGTTGTGTTTGAAGAGCCGGAGTATCCAGAGGAGGAATCCCTCGTGTATCTGTCCACGTTGCCTGCATAGAAGAAGTAAAGTCCTAAGAACGATCGAATAGAGAGATCAGATCATGAGAGAAATAGCTAGAATAGAGGCCAGTGAACAAGACATCAATTACCTTGATATTTAGGCTTTCATGCAATTCTCGATCTGTTGTTGTTACCATACATACCTTGTGCATATATAATCAAAATAGTTCAATATATAAAATCAAAGTAAACGTTTTTGAATTAGTCTCTCTGTATAATATGTCGACATAACCCTCTCTCTGAAAAACCCTCCAAGACTATTCCACGCGTATTGCAAGGGAGATGAATCACATATATCATTTTGGCCTAGCAGAGCAGTCATTTTACACGGGGAGACTTTGTAGATTCTAATGTATGATAATGAACTTTGTAGATTCTAATGTATTCTAATGTATGATAAATATTTGAGGCTTTAAATAGGGGTGTAATCGAGCCGAGCCGAGCCGAACAGTATGAGCTAGGCTCGAGTTCAGCTCGATTAGCTTTTCCCTAAGCTCGAATTCGGCTCGAGTTCGATTCGAGCTTTATTTCTTAAGCTCGAGTTCGATTCGTAATAAAATTAAAGAGTTCGTGAAAGGCTCAAGCTCGGCTCGAAAATAGCTCGTTTTAAAGTCAAACGAGCTTAGTTCGAGATTGGCTCGTTAGGCACATAATCAAGCTCGAGTTCGAGCTCGTTAGGCACATAATCAAGCTCGAGTTCGAGCTCGTTAAGCATATTGATTAGTGTACCTAAAATTTTATATATTTTCTAAAACTAGAAACAAAAGGGAAATATATATTAAGAGAAAATAAGCTTAATTATTTTCTGAAAAAATAATTGGATTTGAGGAATAGTGAGAATTCCAAAACCAAATAAGCTTAATTATCAATTAACATCTGAGGAATAGTGAGAATTCCAAAAATAAAAATTACTTTCAATATCTCTAATTCAATTCAATGATGTAGGATTTGAATTGATGCCTCTTCACAACCAGGGACTATAATGTAGAAAGAATTTGGCCAAGCTAGGTTAGGAGCACACAGAGACTTCAATGAGTAGAAACTTTATAAAAAAGAACAATACATTCATGAACTAATAAATACAAAAGCTGATTGATTAATTGATTAAGAAAAACTCCATTCTATAAAGAGAATAAACTTCAAGAGTTTTCCTTTACTTTTGGCAAAATTTATAAGAAAAAGCAAGGATAATATTCCAGAACATAAATAATGAATCGATTAATTTAATAACAAAGTATACTCCATAGGAATTGAGTTGATTAAACCACAGACAAAGCATATTCTTTCACCGTCCAATACTTTTGACAACACTACGAAATTTGTGAGAAAGATTTGTACCTGTGAAGGCAGCTCGGCGCAGGCGGCAACGAGGAGGGAGGGATCGGCGCAGGGGCAGGTTCCGCAGGCGAGAGACGCGAGAGAGGGAGGCGCCGCAGGTTAGGGTTCGGAATCGCGAGAGAGGGAGGCGCCGCAGGCGAGAGTCGCGACAGAGGGAGGCGCCGCAGGTTAGGGTATCGCGAGAGAGGGAGGCTGGCGAGAGAGGGAGGCTGGCGAGAGAGGCAGCCGCAGCCCGCAGGCGAGAGTCGCGAGCTCGCGACAGAGGGTCGAGGGAGGCGCCGCAGCCGCAGGTTAGGACTTAGGGTTCCTCTTAAGTCTTAATATATACATAATATATTATATATACATAATATTATATATATATATATATATATTAATCGTGTTCAGCTGCGGACTCTTCGTGCGGACTTGCTGCGGATCGTGCGTGTGTGGACCATTTCATTTTGCTCCCGTGGCATACAGCCGCGTAAGCCCTCGCCTCACTGCTCGCGTCTCTTCTCTCTCGCGACCCTCGCCGCTCGCGACACTCGCCGAAGGGGAAGAAGATCCGCAGCTCTCTCTCGCGCCGAGTCCTCTCCCGGCTCCCTCCTCGCCGAATCAGGTCCTCAGCTCGATCTCCTCCCCCTCTTTGCGTGCCCCTTAATTTCCTGGGTTATTACTGCAAATTTCAGAAACAGTGTGGGAGTTGGGGGATTTGGGCGCGTGTACGTAGGGTGCATCACTGAGAACCTCAAGAAGGGTCTTCAACCTCAGCGAGTGGCTGTGAAGGTTCATGATGCTGAAAACAGTTGGCAGGGTCACAGAGAGGGGCTGGTAAATATTCAGCTTGATTTCCTGAGATAGTGATAGTTTGAGTGGTTTCGATCGATGTTAGTAGTCTTTAAGGCTGGTTTTTGATGTGTTTAGGTTGAGGTTATATTCCTTGGGCAACTTTCGCATCCGAATTTGGTGAAATTGATTGGATACTACTGCAAAGACGAGCACCGAGTTCTGGTGTATGAGTTCATGGACAAGGGGAATGCGGAACATCTTCTCTTCTCGAGTAATCTTTTCCTTAAATTTCCAACTTCTCTTCATCTTTCAGTAGACATGCTTGTTACTTGGTGCAGGAGTCATCATCCTCTATAATTGTCAACTTCCTTCGTGGTTGAAGTTACTTTTAACCAACAAAAGATAGATAGGAAATTAACAATGCTATCATAGTCCTTGCAAGATGCGATCTTTCATATTGATTTTGCATTTTAAATATGATAAAATTGACAATCGACTTGTGTTGCCACTCCTTCATAATTATGTAGATATCTCTGGCTAATTAAAATTAAGTTCCATGTGACTGACAGGAGCTCTTGGCTGCTACCTTGGAATATCAGAATGAAGATTGCATTTGATGTTGCGAAAGGGCTTGCTTTCCTCCATGATGCTGAAAAACCAATCATATACCGCTATTTTAAAACATCAAATATTCTTTTAGACAACGTTAACCATCTAAAATTCTTTCTTGTCGTAATTACATCTTCTCAATGAACCATGTATAGATATTGATAAACTTTTTTTTCTCATCATTTCTTCACTTAGGATTACAATGCAAAGCTTTCCGACTTTGGACTCGCAAAGAATGGTCCAGTAGGGGACATATCTCATGTTTCAACTAGAATAGTGGGGACTTGTGGCTATGCAGCACCAGAATATTTGAAGACAGGTACATGAAACTTCAGTTTGAAACAACAATGATGTTTCAAAATAGATCCCTTTGCTTAGGCTCTGAGTCTTTTTATATTTACAATTGTGTTTGTTTATCAAGTAGAACTGTAGTAGTTGATATGATGCATTTGGTGTTTGTAGGTCATTTGACAGCGATGAGCGATGTTTACAGCTTCGGAGTCGTGCTACTGGAGTTCCTCACGGGGAAGAGGTCGGTGGACAAGTTTCGGCCGGAGGGAGAGCAGACACTGGTGGATTGGGCAAGGTCATATCTGACCCAGAAGAAGAGAGTGCTTCTCATTGTGGATTCCCGGCTAGGGGCAAACTACCCTAAGAAAGCTGCTCAGAGGGTGGCATGGTTAGCCAACCACTGCCTCAATCACAACCAAAAGGCAAGGCCTCTGATGAGGGATGTTGTCGGTTCCTTGGAGTCTCCTCAGTTAGCCGTTTGATCATCACTGTCAACTAGTAATCAGTTCTTATGTAAGGCTTGCAATTTGATAGGAAGGAAGGATAGTGATATGTGTGTAGATTTTGTTATGAAGAACAACAATTGCTATTGAAGTGGCTGTGGTTCCTCTCACTTTTGCTATCTTCCTCTACAAGGAACTGACAATAAATATGAAAGTCTTCATTTAATCAGAACGCTGACTCAAAAGCCAGTATTTTGTTCTCACATGGTGCTTAAGCAATATAATATATATGTGTGTATTTTTAGTTTAGTCAAATTTGACGGCAGATTTGGAGCACATCATCCAGATACATAAACGTTTCTAATACTCTATGCCAAGTGAATTAGATGAGGTTCAAATTCACTTATTTATATTATGGAAATTGTTCGAGTTTATTCGTTAAATAACTTAAAGTTGTTAGATGTGTATACTGAAAGACATGCTTCTTTTATATATATGAACATCTTTATTTTGAAAAGAGAATCACAATCACACTAGGTGCCTGTTTATATTAGTACATGCATGAAGTCCAATTACTTTGCATTGTAGATAACATGGTGTGTGGTGTCACACGGAAGATCATGTTATCAGTCCCTTGCTTAGTATAAATAAGAGGCCCATAACCGAGATGGAATTGGACAACCCATCGGGATGGTTGTAGTGTAATTAGGTGTGGTTGGTCTTGACCATAGAATTACACTAGTGTGCTTCGAGTACATTGGGTAGGACCAAAACCCGAGGTTATCCGATTTGTACTGACTCGATAATTGGATAAAACCTCAAGATATTATTATGGAGTACAATCCCTTAATCTCGATATAATAACGGGCATATATTATTAACTATTATTTCTTTAATTTACCAATGAGCGAGATCTATTCTGTTAGATCGATAGGCCCGGTAAGTTGGGAGATAATATTAATAATATCATGTACCGTTGATTATTGACGGAATCTGTGTCCTGGTGAGTCGGGTTGATGATGCCCCCTTGATGAGCTTGAAAGGTTCATCATGCTAAACCCTGCAGGTGGATTTGATCCGGCATGATGATTAGGTCGAGTGGTACTAATCAAGGATCCAGAAGTTAATTAATTTAAATTGTCAGTAATTTAATTAATTAACGGGCATTCGAAATCTTAAACACGGGGGGATGGACGACTTGTAATAAGTGGAGCCCATATGTAAATATAGGGGTTGGTGAGGTAATTCAATGAGGGCCCTTTAGTGGAATGGATCCTTATTAATGGACCGGGTCCATTAGCAGGCCAAGACCCAACTCCTCCTCATGGTCCCTATCGTAGCCCTATATATATCCCATGATGTATGAAACCAGGTTGAACATTTGATCGCAAGAAAATCTTAAGTTTCTCCTCTCCTTTACTCTCCGTGCGGTGTCGAATAGCAACTGCCGTTCCTTCTCCACGCAATTAAACTACTCCAATTCAATTGCTTACGTAATAGCAATTAGAATTGCATGCAAGGACAATTAAAATCGCATGCAACGCATGCAAGATTTTAATTGCTCAAGGTTTTAATTGCAAGGTTTTAATTGCTCCAAATTGCATGCAACGCATGCAAGGTTTTAATTGCTCAAGCAATTTTGCTCATGCAATTAAATTGTTCCAAATTGCACTCAACGCATGCAATCCATGCGTTTCTTCTCCATGAGAAGAACGTTTCTTCTCCAATTGATTATTAATTGCATGCGCAATTAATTTATTTATTCTCCAATTAATTGCTTGTGCGATTATATAAACATGTTCAAAGTTGCCTCAAAGGGTACGCTCGAGGCAGAAGAAAGAAAGATGAAATTTCTTTCTCCTCACGGCAAATTTTAGGAGGAGCGATTTTCTTGGAGCAGAGGCAATTTCTTGGAGCAATTGCTGTAATTTTTTTGGCGTAGAAGAAATTGTCTCCTTACGGCAATGGTCTAGGAGAGGAGAAAGGGGATTTGTGTTTGGATTATCTTCTTCCTAGGAGCGACCGACGACATCCCTTTGGTAAGGGATTGGTTGGCGCAAGGAGAAGGGATCAACTTGGTGACCACGGTTCTTGGTAGATCGTTGCCCACACGACGTCCAAGAGGGGAGGGTCATACGATAGAAGATCGTAAGGTAACGGAAGATATATTCTTCCTTGGCTCTTTTCATTCTTATTTGTACCTTATTCAATTGCCTCGTCATTTTATGTTTGTTATTTAATTATTTTGATTGTGAATCATAGTTAATAATTATTTAACTGGACCCCGACCATAAACACAAAAGCCGGCGATCAACTCGTCGCCTTTTCCGCGGTCGAATGGTCGAGCAAATTGCAAGACCAATTTTGGTAATTGGCTAAGTTGCAATTTGAATCGTTCGATACGGCACGAGACGGTCGATGGGAAACGACTCTCTATTCAGATTAAAATTTTTTAATCCGTAGGCATAGAGAGGTCTCTCGGATCGAACAGGTATCCGCTTAGGAAACCCACCAAGTCATACCCAACAAAAGTTTCTAACAAGGACAATTGCAGTGGAGTAGAGCCTTTCAGCTGCTTTCGTTGAATTGCTTGGATAAGGATTCTTGGCCCACAAAATATATACTTCATGACTCAAAAACCATGTTCTCAGCTTCCTTCTTGATTGACTGGTAGAGCACAGACGAAATGTAACGTTCGCCGAAGCTGGGGAAGACGACCTGCGTCAAAGAAGATGCAGAGAGCTATTAAAATGAAAGTGCCTTTACTTTCCTTGTTTGATATTGATCAGTCAGAGACAGAAATGGCTGGATGAGCATGCATGATCATTGATGATGAAATGGTATACCACAGTTTTTGGATAAATTCTAAATGCCTCTAATTGAAACATACATGTTATATAGAAAGGAATGGAAATTATATATACATGTTACTTTCCTTCGCTCAAGACTCATTGAGGCTGGCATTGTAAGAATGAGCTTGTAACCCTTGGCAGCAGCTATGAAAGCCAATCCAATACTAGTGTTACCGCTAGTTGGCTCAATCAGGACACTCTTCACAGAGAAAAAATTGTCAGATGCTTATTTAATTACAACATTTGGAAACTTAACAGGATAGTAAGTAATGAACAAAAAAAAGACAAGTCATTGTTTAAATTAAAACATTTGCAGACTTAGCAGGATAGTAAGTATGAACAAAAAAAACACAATTCATTGTTTACTTACCAACGGAAGTTCTTTTCAGCACTATAATATCCTTTACTATTAATTAGAAACAGAAAGCATCATCTCCGAAGACTTCTTTATTGTTGTGTTTACTCTGAAGAAATTGAGTGGAAAAGAAAGCGAAGCACAATTTTCAATACATGTCATTTCCCTATTAAAATTTTCAAAGGAAAGAAAATCACCTCAATGTTATGGATCTAATTTGGAGCCAAAATCTCTCTTCTTTCCTTTCTATTGAAGAAGAAAGAATAAACTAGGAATTTACTACCTTGTTGAGATACACCAATGGGGTTCCATCATCTCAAGCTTCGTGGCAATCCGAGCTCCACAGCCATTTACTACCTTGTTGAGATACACCAATGGGGGTTTTCCAATCAAGCTGAATATTTACCAGCCACTCTCTGTGACCCTGCCAACTGTTTTCAGCATCATGAACCTTCACAGCCACTCGCTGAGGTTGAAGACCCTTCTTGAGGTTCTCAGTGATGCACCCTGCGTACACGCGCCCAAATCCCCCAACTTCCACACTGTTTCTGAAATTTGCAGTAATAACCCAGGAAATTAAGGGGCACGCAAAGAGGGGGAGGAGATCGAGCTGAGGACCTGATTCGGCGAGGAGGGAGCCGGGAGAGGACTCGGCGCGAGAGAGAGCTGCGGATCTTCTTCCCCTTCGGCGAGTGTCGCGAGAGAGAGAGGGACGCGAGAGAGAGCTACGGATCTTCTTCCCCTTCAGCTATTATGTCGCGAGAGAGAAGGGACGCGAAACTGAAGCACAGATCTGCTTCGGCGAGTGTCGCAAGCGGCGAGGGTCGCGAGAGAGAAGAGCCGCGAGCAGTGAGGCGAGGGCTTACGCGGCTGTATGCCACGGGATCAAAATGAACTGGTCCACGTACGCACGGGCTGCAGCAAGTCCGCACGCAGGGTCCGCAGCTGAACAATATATATATATATATATATATATATATATATATATATATATATATATATATATATATATATATATATATATATACAGTGAGGCTCTGCTGCGGACTCGAAGCTGCGGATCGCTGCGGACTGCTCGCGTGGCGTGCTGAGTTGGCTTTTTTTTTTGTTTTCGCTCGTCTCTTGTGGCAGCGCAGAAGTTTTTAATAAAGTTTCTTCCCGCAGCCCTCCAAACTCATCGACGCAGCGCAAACCCTAGCCAAATCCGGCGATTCCCTCGCCCTCGCGCGTCCCGCAGCCCTCGCGTCCCGCTGCCCTCGCGCGTCCCGCAGCCCTCGCATCCCGCTGCCCTCGCCGACAGCTACGGTTCTGCTGCCCTCGCCCTCTCGCTTCGCCTTCGCGCATCCCGCCGCCCTCTCTCACTTCGCCCTCCCTCGCCGACAGCTAGGGTTCTGCGCCCTCTCTCGCTTCGCTTCGCCCACTCTCTCGATCTCTACGAGACGCCACAACCTCCTTTGGATTTCTAGATCTCTACAGCAGAGCTTCGCTTCGCCACAGTCTTCTTCTTTGAATTTCTAGATCTCTACAGCCTCCTTTGCTGGTAATACCTCCTTCTTGCAATTTCTAGACTTCTTTGAATCATCTATGTATTTAAGCAATCCGGATACACTTGTTATTAAGCTTTATGTAAAATCTGTATTTGTTTTGTTATATGGTATGCTTCTTTTTCTTGTTGAGTTATGATTTATAGCGTGTTTTTTGTTATATGAGGTATGCTTCATTTTAGGCCATACTGTTTTTTGTTAATAAAATCTTTATTAAGCAATCCTGATACAGTTATTGAAAATTGGCAACTGTAATTTTGATTTCCTGCCAAAATTCTATTTCTGTTCTATACCTCTGTTTACTGTTAGTTGTTTTAAAATTTTGATTCCAATCAGATCAATGTTATTAATCTGATATGGCAGATCTCTATGTTTTTTTAGAACGGCTAATCGTGACACCAATACTAAAATTGGCAACCATGGGATGAAATGATTTCTACCATCGTACCAAAAACTCTAGTTAAAACTTGAACGGCGCAATGTTTGCCTTTTAGGCTCACAGGTCACATGTTAATAGTGAATCAAAGAAAAGAACAAAGTTTAAACTAGTGGAAAACACTAAACATGAAAATGATTATAAATATCATATACGAACTATTGAGGAAAATTGCTCATTACTTGTTTCTCAAATAATCAAAATTGCACAGATGTTTATCATTTTGTTCTGATCTTTTTTTATTTTTGTGTAAGTTGTTTGTGTTGTTTTGATGGTTTATGTTCTGATCAGTATGAATTGTTTTAGTTTCAAGTTAACTGTAATTTTTAATTTACGAGAAATATTTTTTTTTATTTTTCTACTTATCTATTTTTTTACTTATCTATTGTCTAATATAATGTGAGAAGGCCAGAAATGGAGGAAAATACAGTTGATGATCAAGAATACATTCCTCAAGTTTCAGATGAACGAAAGCCTAAAATTGGAATGGAATTCTCGTCACTAGAAGAGGCATATTCATTCTACAACCAATATGCACGAGAAGCTGGATTTAGTTCAAGGATGCACACAAGTAAAAAAAATAAGATAACAAATGAAGTGACGTGGAAACAAATTGTATGTTTTAAAGAAGGTCATACAGATTTAAGGCGGTGGAATAAACATGCAAAAGCTGATCAAGTGACAAGGGAAAGAGCACGTGGCACAGTTAGAACGGGTTGCAAGTCAAATATTGCATTCGTCAAGAAACAAACTGGACCTAATTGGGTTGTCAGTAACTTCATAGAAATCCACAATCATCCACTCTCTACTCCATCAAAGGTACATTTGCTACGCTCGCACCGTAATATTTCTGCAGCCAAGAGAACATTGACAAAACAATTTTCAGAGGCTAATATACCAACTTGTCAACAAATGCGGTTATTGGAGATAGAGTATGGGGGGCCTGAGGGGGTAGGTTGTACAGAAAAAGATATTAGAAATTTGGAAAGAAATCAAAGAGAAGAGCAAAAGGGTATTGATGCTGAAACACTGATCGAATTTTTTACAGCTGAGCAAGAGAAGAATCCAGCTTTTTTCTTTGATTACGAGACTGATTCAGATAACAGATTTAGCAGGTGTTTCTGGGCTGATCATATATCAAGGAGGGCATATAGTGTATTTGGTGATATTGTTGTATTTGATACAACATATAACACCAATAAATATAGCTTGATTTTGGCTCCATTTGTAGGAGTTAATCATCATCATCAAACAATTCTTTTTGGTTGTGGATTTCTGAGTGATGAGAAAACTGATTCATTTGTTTGGTTACTTAAGAAGTTTATAGAAGCCATGCCTAAAGGCCCACCAAACGTTATTATCACTGATCAGGATCCTGCTATGACAAAAGTCATTGCACAAGTTTTTCCTCAAACAGTGCATCGATATTGTTTGTGGCACATATTGAACAAATTTCCAGAAAAATTACCCCCTTTGACTTTCCGAAACCACTATCAAAGCATAAAGAATGTTATTGCAAATTCTACAACACCAGATGATTTTGAAAAGGCATGGGAAGAGACTATCAAGTGTGCTAATTTGGAGAATAATGATTGGTTATCCTTGATGTATGAATTGCGACACAGATGGGTGCCAATATATTTTAGGCATGTATTTTGTGCTGGAATGTCAAGTAGTCAAAGATCTGAAGGCTCACATGCATTTTTCAAAAAATATGTCTCCAATAAAAATTCATTGATGGATTTTATCACCCGTTTCAATAGAGCACTGAGACACCAAAGACACAATGAGCTAGTTGCGGATCATATTGATATGAATGAGTATCCCAATACTCATTCAAACTGGCCAATGGAAACCCAAATGGTTAAGATCTACACAAAAAAAATGGCTGGAGTTTCAAAGTGAAGTGAGCGAGAGTCATTCTTATTATGTGCAACAAGAATTTACAGAAGATAACTTAGTGGTTTACCATGTGATGAAATTTCAAAGTTCTTCTTCTTCCAAACCAAGGGTGCTCACACATGACAAACTAACAGACTACATATCGTGTAGCTGCACGAAATTTGAGTTTGAGGGCATTCCATGCAGGCATATGTTAGCTTTTTTTCATATCAACCAAGTGTTTCATTTGCCTGATAGATATATACTCAAACGATGGACAAGAGATGCAAAAGTTGGAGCAATATATACTTTGAGGGAGCAAAATTTCATTGATGATCAAGATCCAAATAGATTTTTAATGTCAAGACACTCAAGATTATCCTATAAAGCTTCACTATTAATTGATGATGCATCTTTGACTAATGAGGGGACAACATTCTTGGATGAACAATTCGATTGCATCTACAAGAAAATTCAAGAGATGAACAATAGCAAAACATGCCTTGATAAAAGTCAAAGAAAGAAATCCATGGAGGAGAGTCTTGGTATTATGGATCCTTCTTCAGTAAGAACAAAGGGATGTGGGAAGAGATTGAAATCATCGAAGGAAAAATCAACCTCCAATTCTAGACTATGTCATGGATGTGGACATCGAGGAGTATCTCATGACAAGCGTAATTGTCCAAATTTACATCAAGGGTAGGTGTCTATTAATGTTACAGTACTATTATAATGTTACTTCCAAATTCAAATTTACTTTATATGATAATGTTTTAATTAACAGATCAACTGAAGATAATAATCGTAACAATGTTGACGACACATATGAACCAGATTTCCCACCAGATTTGGCATCTATAGATGGTACTGTCAAAATTTCAATTTGTTAAATTCTAGTGGTTTATTGATAAAATAAAGTTAACAATTATCTTTATTGTTACAGGTTCTAACAATAAGCGCTAGGAGTCTCCTTTGTGAATTTTGAGAAGTATTGCTTCCCTGTGTATAATTGTTTTGTCAATCCATTTTGTCATGCCATATTGCATAAACTAAAACAAACACTTTACCATAGCCATCATTTGATTTCATTTGCTTATTTTCAACTAGTGAATAGCTATTGCAGTTTTTGGAACCCAAAAACTTGATGTCATTAGCACACTTTACCGTAGCCATCATCTATCTTTGTTCAATATTTGGCACATTTGAACCCAAAATCTTGTTCTCTTATTATTAATGTATTTTAAAACACAAAAAAAAACTGCTAGCAGGTTTTGGAACCATGTTCTAGTATCAGGTTCTACATTAATTTTTCCTTGGCTATATTGTCAATTCATTTTTCCTTAGCTATTGCGTTATCAATGTCTTGTGGGCATGAATGCACTGAACAAGTTTCATTTAGATTTATTTTGTTCAATTTTCGTATCATCTCAGGATAGGCATGTTGAAGCAATTTATAACTGCTAATCAAGTTCTGCATGTATATCGTGATCTGTAGTTTTCGTGCAAATTACCAGAAGGTATAAATCACTGCAGAACTTCATCATTGGCATACAAATTGAATCAAACTTATTTGTTTCAGATTGTCTGGGAAGACGATTGGGGTCCAAAATTTCTTGGTCGAGGAGGTGATGGTTCTGAGGTAGTTTTTTCTCTTCTTCACAACTTAAATTCATGATTAACAGGCATTTTCTTGTTGTGAAAATGGAATCATACATTGAATCAACAAATGTATATGCAGAAATTTGTTAAAGATCTACACTGAATCAGCTATGCTTTGGGAGCTGAAGACATTTGGGAGCTGATATAACCCAACAGCCAACATTGATCGAAAACATTTGGGAGCTGAAGAGCTTATAATTTGGGACCTGGATACCTTGTAAACATTGATCGAAAACATTTTGGATCGAAAACATTGATTGCATGTCTTGGGATCGAAAACCTTTGAACCTTGATTAAAATTTCATATCACTGTCTTGGGAATGTCATCTTGAGAATAGATATTGTGCTGATGAGTTACACAAGAGAATGACACCTAAATGATAAAATTAACTATTAGCTAATTTCATCATCTGTGAAATCTGAAAATAGCTATTAGCAAATCTGTCATTCAATCATAGCGGTTGACATATTCGTTATGGTGTCTAAATGACACAATTTTGTAAATTTGTGTAAACTGAGTTAGCAACAAAGACATCACACAACAAAGACACCACACGGTTCGAAGGTGATTTTAGATTTATTCTTACAGACTTCAAAGAAACACTAGCAAAGACACCACCGTAATACAAACCAATTCAAAGATCCGTAATACAATTTCATTTGCTATTAAATATTTTGAAGGATTGTTGCTAGAACAGTGGAAGAAATTGTAAACGATGAGGAGTCAAGGAAGTGGGGCTCTGCTGCGGACTCGAAAATTCAGTGGGGCTCTTGCATGCCTTTGTGCCTTTGTTGCTGATTTTGCATGCCGATTTTGCATGGTTAAGGCACAAAGGCATGCAAGATTTTGCATACGCACAAAAGGCATGCCTTTGTTGCCTTTGTGCCATATTGCATGCCAATCTTGCATGACTCTTCCATGATTTAAAGCAAAATCAGATGAAGCTGAAGGGCAAATCCCATCATTCTCTGTCTAAAACTCAAAAGAAGTAAATCCAAACATATTCATAATTTCAATAACCAAAATTTTATTACATCAATGAAGAACAATGTTGCATCAGTGAAGAACAATATTTCATCTGATTATAGCTCCTTGAAATTGGGATAGTTATGAGCATACAAAGTTATGAGCAACTTCAAATTCAAATAACAACATAAAATTCAATACACCATTTCAAATTCAAATAACTTGAAATTCAGTACACAACTTCAAATTCAAATGACAACTAGAAACTCAAACAACATCATAATATTTGTGCCAACTTAAATTAGGATACAAAGGTGAAACAACATAACATGCTTAATCACTATCACTAATTTCTAAAGCATCAACAAGTAGCTCTATCTTTTTCAATGCA
>JAGFNQ010003141.1:183036-225911 GCA_024364735.1 Boesenbergia rotunda
TTCAAAAAAAACTTGAGGGCCTTTTTGCAAAAAGGCCAAAAATAAGTATTAAACCCTTAAAGCCTGCCTTTTCCCCCGATTCAGTTGCTTTCCCCTTTCCCTTTCGGTTTTCGCCCGACGCCGCCGTCCCTGTCACCGCAGCCCGCACGCGCCGCGATCAACGACGCCACCGCCCTTCCCAGCGAGCGAGCGTCCCCTTTCTTCTTCCCACTTCCCTTCTGCTTCTTCTTCTCCGGCGCGCACGAGCAGAGCGCCGCCGCTCCTGCCGAACCCTAGCCGTCACTCTCTTCTTCCTCCACGCGATTACAGCCAACCATTTCTGTTTTGGTAAGCCTCAGTTTGGTTTTACTATGGAATAGGGTTGTTTTGATAGAATTTCTTCACCAATTGTTTATGTTGCGAGTTGGCCGTGAGTGGGTCGCCCTGGCGTGTGTAGTATGCTTGATCACAAGCACAATTGGGTTTGATTTTTCCCTGTTAGTGCAGGGAATTTGTTTGTTGCCGTGTGTGTTAGAGATTGTGAAGTGGGTAAATTTGAGTAGTGGGTTTATGGTAAAGGATTGTTATTACGGTGGATTAAGTGTAGAAGAGTTGATTTGGTTTTACAACATCATGCGTGAGCTCCCTTTTTGTTTTGGTAATTGATCTGGCAATTGGCATCTTGTTTATGGATTCATTAATTAAGGTTAGGGAGAGATAATTAAGATTAATTTAACTAATCACTGAATTGATTAGGGTGATTCTCTAGGTAACCCCAAGTTGATCAAGAATTTGGATTAATTGGAGATACTCATTAATTCAGATTATTTAATGATTGATGCAATTAGGGTTAGATCCTAATTAGGTTTAGTAGTTAGTTTTGCTAATTCATTTTTAATATAAATAGCTAAACTATATCCTTGATACAGGACCTGACTTTGGATCGTTCGGTTGATCGTGGAAGGTTCTTGTTTACGGATTTCTACAATTAAAAGGCGGGTACTTCTCCTTTGTACTCGAGTAGTTTTCTTTACCTTAAAAGCATAACTATATTATGTCTGATAGGTTGCTTGACCTTGTTCTTTGTCGTTATTTAAAACATCGCCGTTGAGACTTATTCTTCGTTGATCTTTGAGTATTTCTAAATTCGTATCTGTACAGTCCTCTATTGGTTTTCTATTCTGTAAAGTGTCGTTTGTACGCGAGCACTTAGAAGTCCATTAAACACAGATAGGTTTATTTGGCATTAGAAATACCCTACCTAGTAGTGTAGGTGCATAATCGTTAGTTTTCGGTTTCTGGATGGTTGTATTGATGCATCGTATACTTGTTGGATTTTGTTGCATCGTTGTTTCTTCGGTTGTTTGTGCATCGTATAACATGCACCATACTTGCACGTTGCATACTAACGACTGTTAGGCTTACATTTGGTTAAGCCGTCGTTAGTCATATTGTTACTCGATTCACTCAACCACTTGTTATCGTGGTAGTTATTAGAGTGCGAGCATCTGTCCTGTTATGCCAAACAGTGACGCCCTCACCGTTGTTTTAGAGGGATGAGCCGTTAATTTCAATTAAGCCCCTTTAAAATTTCAGTTTTCAACAAACCCTCTCTCTGAAAAACCCTCCAAGACTATTCCACGCGTATTGCAAGGGAGATGAATCACATATATCATTTTGACCTAGCAGAGCAGTAATTTATACGGGGAGACTTTGTAGATTCTAATGTATGATAATGAACTTTGTAGATTCTAATGTATTCTAATATATGATAATGAACTTTGTAGATTCTAATGTATTCTAATGTATGATAAATATTTGAGGCTTTAATGCGATTCTCCGTTGTAGTTATTATATAGACAGAAACAAGAAGGTTTTTTTTTTCAAAAATAAAAAATTGTTTGAAGGTGTCAAATATGACCTTGTGCATATATAATCAAAATAGTTCAATATATAAAATCAAAGTAAACGTTTTTGAATTGGTCTCTTTGTATAAAATATGCCGACAAATCCCTCTCTCTGAAAAACCCTCCAAGACTATTTCATGCGTATTGCAAGGGAGATGAATCACATATATTATTTTGACCTAGTATCGCAGTCTTTTTATATGGGGAGACTTATCTATATGCTAATAGGGTATTCTTACGCCCGTTAGGATTCAATATCTATCTATCGACGATAACTAACTATGCAGATATAAATTTTGCTCATCCGCGAGGCACTAATTATATTATATATCAAACAGACAAGCTGCTACATATTTCTTGTTGGAATTGATTTAACTTAACTATATATAAAGACAAAGAGTTATTTCACAGTCAAATTAATTTTTTTAGTTTAATGAAAAATTAATTACATGGATATTAATTTGAGTATGCTTAAGTTTTAATTCTTTAGAGATGATTGAGGGGTATAACATTGGTTTAAAAAATAATTATATATATATTTTTTTAAATTTTGGGTTGAAAGGGAAAATTGGTAAAAGCTCCCCAATCCAAAAGCGAGCTTTGCATGCAATTCCTATTCTAGAAAAATCTTTGCATGCACTCCCCGATGTGATTGATATGATGATTTTGTATGTTATTTTTTTATCGGTTTAAAAGAGTAAAAATTCAATATACATTGTAAATATTTGAGTATAAATTTTTTGAGATTTAATACTAATTTAAGAAATTTAAGTATTATTTGAAAAAAAATTGAGTATACATTGTTTCAGTATATAGTAAAATTTTCAGTATACATTATAAAAATTTTAGTATGAATTGATTTAGATTTAGTATTATTTGAAAAAATTTGAGTATAAAATTTATAAAATTTGAATATGTAAGGTTGCATCAAGATCATGATAGAAGGCCCACCACATCAAGATCTTCATAGGAGGGGTTACCGAAACTTTATACTTAAATTTCTTAAATTAGTACTTAATCTCAAACAATTTATACTCAAATATTTATAATGTATACTGAATTTTTACTTTTTTATACTGATAAAAAAAAGGTGAATTTTGAAACACATGTATTGGAGCGATTTTGGACCAGAAAAGTCGTGTCCGGCTGAAGTGTGACTGGCACCTCCGATAACACATGTGAAGGATCTGGAACATATTTCCTCAGCATGGAAACATGAAACACATCGTGAATTCCAGCCAAAGACGGTGGTAACGCCAGACGATAAGCGACTGTTCCAATCCACTCCAAAATCTGGAAAGGTCCAATATAGCGGGGAGCTAGCTTACCTCGTAACCCAAACCTTTTCACCCCTTTTGTGGGCGACACTCGTAAGAGCACATGATCGCTCACGGAGAACTCTAAGGGTCTGCGTCTCCGATCTGCATAACTCTTCTGACGATCCTAAGCCTCTGACAGCCTGCGTCTGATAATACGGACTAGCTCTGCGTCATGCTGAATACTCTGAGGACCTAACAACTGAGATTCCCCAACCTCATCCCAGAGGGTGGGCGTCCTGCAAGCTCTATCATACAACGCCTCGAAAGGTATCATCTGAATAGCCGAATGATAGCTATTATTATAAGCAAACTCAACCAAATGCAGGTGATCCTCCCAGTTGCTCCAAAGTCCATAATGCAAGATCTCAACAAATCCTCCAGTGTCTGAATAGTATGCTCAGACTGTTCGTCCGTCTGCGGATGAAACGCTGTACTGAATCGAAGCTCGGTACCCATGGTCTGCTGCAAACTCTGCTAAAACCGCGAAGTGAAACGCGAGTCTCTATCTGATATGATGCTCAAAGGAACACCATGTAATCTGATAATCTCTCGGCAGTACAACTCTGCCAGCTTGTCCAGAGAATCTGTCCTCTGAATCCCCAAGAAATGAGCAGATTTGGTTAATCGATCAACGATCACCCAAATCGCATCGTGTCTCCTACGAGACCTCGGTAGTCCAACAACGAAATCCCTCGTGATGTGCTCCCACTTCCACTCAGGAATAGGGATCTTTTGTAGTAATCCACCAGGTCTCTGATGCTCGGCCTTCACCTGCTGGCACACTAGATATCTAGCAACAAAATCCGCGATGTCTTTCTTCATACCGTTCCACCAGTAGGAATGTCTCAAATCTCGGTACATACAGGTTCCGCCAGGAAGAATAGCAAACTGAGATCGATGAGCCTCCTGAAGCAACTCCTCCATGACCGGATGTGACTTAGGTACGGACAATCTCCCTCGGAAATATAGAATACCCTCGTCATCACATGTAAAATCAGTCTGCTGCTCTGAAGCTATCCGGCTGCCTAGGAACTGCAGATGCTGATCACTAGTCTAAGCCTCTCTGATCCTCGTCCTGATCGAAGACTGAGCAACCATAGTCACCAACAACCCTTTTTCTGTCTGACCCTGCTCCTCCAGTCCTAACTCTGAGAAGCTCTGAACTAAATCAGTGACCATCACCCGGTGACAAGCCAAAACACTACGAGATTTTCTACTCAGTGCATCTGCCACTACATTAGTTTTCCCTAGATGGTAGCTAATAGTACAGTCATAGTCCTTCAAGAATTCCATCCATCTTCTCTGACGAAGATTTAACTCCTTTTGAGTGAATAAATACTTGAGACTCTTGTGATCTGTGAAAATCTCAAACGTGACGTCGTAGAGATGATGTCTCCATATCTTCAGGGCAAAAATAATGGCTGCAAACTCTAAGTCATGTACTGGATAATTCTTCTCATGCTCCTTCAGCTGACGAGAAGCATAAGAGACTACCCGTCCATGTTGCATCAAAACTGCACCCAAACCCTGATGTGAAGCATCAGTGTAGAGTACAAATCCGTCCTCGCCTGAAGGTAACACCAATACAGGCGCAGACACCAATCGCCGCTTGAGCTCCTGAAAATTAGTCTCGCAAGCTTTTGGCCAAACAAATTTCATGCCTTTTCTAGTCAAATGTGTCAATGGTGAAGCGATACTGGAAAACCCCTCAACAAATCGACAATAATAACCAGCTAATCCTAGAAAACTGCGCACCTCCTGAACCGACTTAGGCTGTTCCCAACTGGTGACAGCCGCGATCTTCTGGGGATCTACGGAAATACCTCTACTGGAAACAACGTGTCCGAGAAAACCCACAGAAGACAACCAGAAAGCACACTTGCTAAACTTTGCATACAACTGCTCCCGTCAGAGCGTCTCCAGAACTATACGAAGGTGGCGCGCATGTTCCTCCTTGGAACGGGAGTAAATCAGTATGTTGTCGATGAAAACAATAACGAACTGATCCAAATACTCCATAAAAACCCGATTCATCATATCCATAAATACTGCAGGAGCATTGGTAAGCCCAAATGGCATTACCAAAAACTCGTAATGTCCGTACCGGGTGTGGAAAGCTATCTTCTACATATTCCACCAAGTTACGGCCTGATTTCGAAGGTGATATGTAGCCAGCTCCACCTTATCTATGTCTGTGAGGTTCATATAGCTGAAGGTGTCCTCCAATGTCTCCAACCAGGCACGAGCAACATAGGGATCGGGTTCCCCATAGAACAATGTGAAGCGACCCTTCACAGACAATGCCAGCAACGGAATCCGAGCTCTATCCAGTAGCCAACTCGCTTGGGCAGGGGGTACCCCTGATGGCACTCCAGGAACTGCCATAGGTGACACTGATGGACCTGCCTCTGATGGTACGATTGGAACTGCTGTCGGATAAACAGGAGGAGATACTCTCCGTTGTGGAGATCTCAGCTCACCCGAAGGGTCTTGGTGAGCTGATCCCTGACCAGTGGGCTCCACTCTGGTGGGCCTCTCACCTTCCTAATTTGTGTCTCCCTCGGCCTCCTCTGGCCTCCCCCATGATCGTCGTCCACGACCACGAGCACGGGGTGGAGATAACTCAATACGACGAGGCATATCTGTTAACAAAACCAACATATATTATTTAGATATAAATTTGACCAAATTTAAAACCAACTTACTTCTTGTTTGCCGGGAGAGATCTTGTCGCTGCCAAGTCCCATCACAACCATAACCAGAACATGACTCCGAAAAATAAATCCGTAAAATACAGATAGACCTCGTAAAACAAAACAACTTTGTCAACCCTCAAGAAGAAGACTCCGCAAAAATAAACAAATCTGTAACATACAGATTGACTTCGTAAAACAACTCCGTAAACCCACAGACACCAAAACATCGCAAAACCTCGCTCTGATGCCAAAAATTATCACGACCCCAGAGGTACATGCTTACTCGAAAATCGGACAACATCTCCACTGTACGGCGGATAATATGGGGCAAATATACATACTATCTCACATATATAGATTAGCCACATGCGGCTAGCATCACAACAGTATATAAAAGACACACAACCACGCAGTTTATAATAATTTAATGGGTGGCTCAGCCACCTTAAAAACATAAAAGAAACAACAATCCAAAGAGAACTCAGAATGTCTCTGATAACAACAAAACCGGTCCGAATACACGAAAACACATAAAAGGCTAAACTCACCAAGTGCCGAAAACAAAACACCCGAACTAAAACGGAAACAACTCAACACTGGGGACTGGCAACTGGATCCTCTCTTGGCTCCAAGAAACACAACTACCTGCTATCTAAAACAAAAAGGGAAAGCAGGGGTGGTGAGTCCGGACGGACTCTGCGGGTATATGAGTAGACAATTAGCATAACATAATAAAGGAATACTGAGTAGAGAAGCAACAGGGTACAGTCCATAAAAAATATAAGATTTCCTACACATGCATACATATATAAAACAATAAGGTATAAAATCCAAAACAACTGATATAAAACTGAATAACAGCTAAGCAGGTAAATACAACGCGATAACGATAAATCCAACATATACATGCATGTCAACCAAGTGCAACAATCATAGCTCATATAAATGCAACAATCATAGGAAATATGCATAAATGAAATACGTATGCACATGATGCAATGTGTAAAATACGGTGATTCGAAAATTCGGACCAGAAAATTTTTTCGAGATTTTTCCAGATTGAGTCTAGGGTTTATCGAATTTGGGAAAAAGGTTTAAGGTGAATTCTTAAACTATGAAGGATTAAATGACTTTATTTAATCATAAAGGTCTAAACTAAAATTGTATCTAAATATTTGAGGACTTGTTTGAGTTTTGGCTAAGGCTTAGGGGTTAAGAGGATAAACTATCTAATCCTAGAGATGTGATGTGGATTACAAATAAAATTAGAAGGTTAAATGGCTAACACCCTTGCTCTAAGGGTAGAGTTTAGGTTTCTGTTAGTTAGAGGACTTTTCTGCAAAAAGCCACTTATATATATATTTCTTTTCTCCTCTTCATTCGACCGCAGACCCCGACTCTCCCTTTCTTCTCTGCGAGCCCTAAAACGCAGCCGACTTCCTCCGTTTCTTCTCCTCTTCCCTGTGCCCTAGCGTCGATACCACCGCTCCCCCTCAGCCGGTCGCTGATCCTCTCTTCCTCCCCTCGTCTACCCTAGTCGCAGCCAAGCATCGACTCCGCTTCAGTCGTCCGCCACCAAGAGGAAACCCGACGACCACTCCTCCTGAGCCACTCGATTTCGGGGACAGCTAGGGCTAGCAAACTAGCCGATTGTGGGAACTACCATTGATTGGGTTGGCCGGGCGTCGGCTTGGATTGCTACTGGAGAAGAGGAAGACAAGTTGTGGACACCGCACGGGTTAGAGTGCGGTAGCTATTCAAGCTCGGTGGATCTGCCATTGGGAAATAGAAGGTAAACTTCATATGGATTCCGTTTGATCTTAGAGGGCTTCGGATGATTCTGTCGTGTATCCTAGCTATGTATCTTGGATTGTTAGGTGAATTCGGTTCTGTGCAGAGATTGAGAGGGTTCTGGTTTTAATCCAAGTTTTGGTTCAGGATGATGCTATGGTGGGTATCCGAATGTGAGATTGGATCTTTTCTTTCTATTACACCGTGAAGCTTCCCGTTGAATGTCCGATTTGAGTTTTTGATAGTGAAATGGTGGATTCGGTTGGTCTTTCATTTCTGCCGTGAGTGGTGTAGGAGATTGGTTTTTGTTTGGAAGGGATCTTTGATCTTGCAAGGTTTGGCTGAATGCCATTATAGGCTGGGATTTCTTGTTGATTGGGTTTGTGGTATAGTCTCTGCTTTGTGTGCGTGCGAGGGTTATTTTCGGAGGTCGATCTGTGTTGGTTTTGCTACCTTGGATTGAATTATAGCATATTCGTTTTGTTTTGAATGGTAAATAACTATGGTTTTGATCTGTGTGGAGTTGCCTCTGTTTGGATTTGAGTTGGCTATAACAAGTTAGTTGGTGTAGCCCTTATTACTGCTCTGTTTTGGAAGAACTAGTTCTTTAGATTTTGAGGTGATGTCTGTTTGGTTAGTGACCATCTCGAATGAAATTCGTGATGAATTGATTCCAGTTAGAGGAATAAATTTGTGTAGTCTGATCGAGAAACAACTGGGATTTGTTTTGATTTTGTTGAGGATCCTGTTTTGTGGAGTTTCATCATGCTCAGTTGTGGTTCTGATTGGTTTGGTGGAGATGGGTTCTTATAATTGAATACGGAGGTTAAATGTGAGTTGTTTTCCTTGAGAACTAGCTTGGTTAATGTTAAGGGTAATTAGGAATCTTCCATTTAATTAGAGGTAATTAAATGGAAAGGGAACGGTTAGGTTAATCCCAATATGACTTAGGGATTTATTAGCTAGTTATCGTTTCCGTGTGATAGCTAATTAAATATATCCTTGATACAGGGACTGGATTGGATTTAGCATTTCTGATTATCAGACGGGAGGCTCTTTCTGATACGAGCATCTCACCTTGGAGGCGGGTACCCTTTGACTTATCTTTATGATATTGTCATCTTGTTATGCATAGACTGTTATAGATAGCAGTAAGATCATACGCTATCCCTGTTTATTATGCCTGTTCTAGATACTTGTTATCTATCCCTGGTTATTATGCCTGTTCTAGATACTTGTTGTCTATCCCTGAGTTATTAAACTTGTTCTGGATACATGTGGTTTACCTTTGAGTTAGTATGTTGTAGTTCCATACAGTCTCAGGTATTGTCATAACTATATGTATGCTTAGAGATCGTGTTGTATCTCCTGCCTTTGACCTTGAGGGAATTGTAGTTTCCAGTCAGTATACCGTGTAGGTTCCCTGTACTTCCTGTTATAGGATTTCAGATTGAGACTTAGTATACTGAGGACTTGGGAGGGAGGTATGTGTATCTATCATACACCATCCTTGCATTGTTGCATGCCGGCGATCAGCGACTCCCTTGTGGTTGAGCCTATCGTCTTCCGGTACATGATATGCGCACACGGCCACTCATGGGTTAGTGGATACCGTAGGATGTGTGCATTTGCTCTGTACTGCTCCGCTCGACCGCTCAGGGGTAGTGGCTTCGGAGCGTGGTAGCAGGCGGAGATCCCTTCTCTTCCCATAGACCAGAGGAGATGAGAGCGACGCTCCTCATATATACATGGGGTAGGGGGCAGTCCCCCGACAGCATCCTGTCCACTCGGTCACTCAGGAGCAGTGATGGCAGAGTGCGTACAGTGTCACAGCTCTACCCACTCGGCCGACACAGTATCGCCTGTCTCGGTGGCTTGACTGGAGTTAGGGGGTGACCATGGCATTGCACCATGTGCATATTTTGCATCGTGCATTGTTTGCTGCACTTATTTGCTGCACTTGTTTGACATTGCATATTCTGGAGACTTGTTACCTGTGCTTATATGTCTATTGGTATTCCACTGGTATTTCTTACCCTCTGTACAGGTTAGATGGATTCAGGTATGTATCTACCTAGTAATTTCAGTTCCAGTCTTTCTCTACTGTTGATATGAGACTGTATTAGCTGAACCCTTATTGTTGGTATAACTTTCTATGCATATCTGTTGGGTATTCGCTGAGCTATGGACTCACCCCGTTGCCATACATTTTATTTCAGGTTGATGCCTGCCAGGAGATCCCTAGCAGCCAGTCCCCAGCTCGAGAGGAGCTTTGACTTTGTTTTAGTTTATATTGTTTTTCGGTTATGGACCCTGTAGTATATACTTTGCTTCCGTTGCCATGTTTTGAACATGTATTTATGTTTTTATTCGATGGTGTTGTACTTTTGAGTCCTATGTTGGACTTCGCTTGGTTTTGGTTTTGTTCCTGCCCCCTGGCAGCTCAGGTGAGTTCGGATTTTGGTTTTACGACGGTTATAGTTATATACCAGTTATATATGTGTGAATTGGAGGCCTGAGGCCCTTTAAACTGCGTGGTTGTGTTATATATATATTGTGTGTGATATATTTATCTGCGTGTTTGTGTAAATTGTCCGCCGGACAGGGGAGGTGCTGTCCGATTTTCTATTGGAACAGCGGCTCCTGGGTCTCGGGGCGTGACACAATGACATGTGTCACCCCTGACGCCAGTCAAGCCGTCAACACATCCCATCTGTGTGACCGAGTGGGTAGGGTTGTGACAACTGTACGCACTCCAACAACAAATACCACAGAAGGCGTGGTTGAGTGGACAGGATGCTGGGGAGCCTACACTCCAGACCCCTATACATAGGGGGAGCTATCAACAGCTACAATATCCCTCAAAAAACAACGGTGAGAGTGAGCCACCAACAGCTCTAATATCTCTCTAAAACAACGGTGAGGGTGTCACTGTTTGGCATAACAGGACATATGCTCGCACTCTATGTTGGGACCGGGTGCATGCCGACAAGGATACGAGTTCGTAAAATTTAAAATTTTTACGTGCAGCGGAAGAGTTTGCATAAAATAATTTCCTAAATTATCTTAACTTCGTATCTAGCATGCAACCTTATAGTGTATCGACATAATCATAAAATAAAAGTTTACGAAAAGTAAACTAATTTACCAAGTACCTCGCGTAACTCGAAGTAAGGGACGAGATCCAACCGTAGCGTCCCTTGGAAGCTCCGCCTCTATTCGCGTCCACGCCGAGTTCTCTTCGGGATGACTTCACAAAGTCACGAGTTTTGTGCCGACGAGAACTACTAGTTTCTCGGAAGGCACAACTAGAAGGACAAGAGAAATAATGGAAAAACTAACCGATGAAATAACGGAATCAAATTCCGAGAAGAGAGGAGTCGCTATCCGCTTCTTCTTCTTCGTCTTCGGGTTCTTCTCCTTCTTGATACCTCACGGCAAACACCCTTGTTGGTGTTGTGGTTGGGCGCCGGCCCTAGAGAGGCTAGGGTGCGCCGGCCCTAAGGGAGGAAGAAGAGGTGGAGGAGAGGAGATTAAGAGAAAGAGAGAGGGAGTAATTAATCTCTTAATTGTGTTCAATTGGAATTAAGGGCTAGCCTTTGGTTCCTTTATATAGTAGCAACTCCTTTGCTAAGTCTCCCTTTAAACTGAATTAACGGAATTAGTTATAAGAAATTTATCTTATAAATTTTCTTATTGCTTATTCCTTTTAAGCCTAGTCTTATTATAAACAATTTATAATAAAACAAATTAGTTATCATAAGAGATTTATCCTATAAATTCTCTTATGAATTTTATTATAACTAACTTTATAATAAAACTAATTATTTATCATAAAAAATTTATCCTATAAATTCTTATGAATTAATTCCGTTTAAACCAAGTCTTTATTATAAACTAATTTATAATAAAAACTAATTCTTCTTCTCTTTAAATTATAGAATAAATTTTATAAGAAATTTTTAAACTTTCTTATTATGGAAAAATCAATTCATAATTGATTTTATAAAATTAAAATAAACCCAATTCATGGATTATTTTAATCTTCCATAAAAGAATAAATTTCTATAAATTTTATTTATATAAATTTCTTTATACAAATTTATTTATCCATAATTTATAAAATAAATTGTACTAGATTTATTTAATTAATTAAACCAATTAAATTGGTTTATTCTCCTCTATTTGGCCGGCCACCAAAGAGGGGTTTGGCACCCTCTTTGGCCGGCCAAACCAACCCGGACCGCCGCGAATTAAACTCATTTAATTCGCCCAAAAAAGCCTTCAAAAGACTTAGCCATTTTTAGCTTCCATTGCGCCTCTGACTAACTCAGATTCGACTTATTTCTCTTGATCGGAAAATCCAATTTTCAACTCGTTTTAAATCCCTCGGATTACTCGTAGTGCGTGTGACTAAATAGGCTTTCGATTTATGTTGGCCGTCTATAATTAACTGATTATAGAACGATCATGAGTGGCACCTAGTAGTACATCATGATCCCCAATTAATCGAAAGATCAACGGTTTGACCTCAGAAGAAATTATTCTGAAACCCTTCAGCAGCTCTAATGAATCGTGCCCCATTCCCTTCACCACCTTATACCCACTTGGTTCAGGACACGGTCAATGGTGTCAGTCCCCACTAGGCTGACTACGTCACACCTAGCCCAAGTAATGTCTTACTCGTCCTTTGGATTTCTAATTACTCTCATGTATTTTAGAGACTCTCACTCTAAACATGATATGCTCTGGCCAGAGGCTTTGAGTAACAATCCGACGATAGGCCTGTGTATACATCTCCTCGCAAGGAGTGGTGAATCCTTTGTAGGCTGTTCAAACATCTTCGGGCACTTCGGCTTATACCCGATCATCCTGGGTCCACACCTCCTTGGAGATGCTTGCTTAAGATGTCAAAGTATAAGTCTCCATGACCAAGATGACTTGAACACCGCAAGTCAAAGGAACATCGCACTTAAGCCGCAGTAAGATCTTCA
Source organism: Boesenbergia rotunda (assembly GCA_024364735.1). NCBI lineage: Eukaryota > Viridiplantae > Streptophyta > Magnoliopsida > Zingiberales > Zingiberaceae > Boesenbergia > Boesenbergia rotunda. The sequence goes on from JAGFNQ010003141.1 coordinate 195,723, forward strand.
TTGACATATCTACATGTAGATTCCTATATGAAGTCTTACAGCTAGTCACTCCAATGAACTAGTTCCCTTAGCTAGCATCCATGTTTATCTCCGGACATCCCAATGTCACCAGCCAGTGAGAATCAGCTGATTAGAGAATAACCCATGCTAGTCTCAACAGAATTGATAGTGTCCGTTTTTATCAATTCATCGACTAGGGATATTTTCAATACTTCACATTTGCGCATTTAGAGATAATCACTAGTTGTGATCTCATCACAAATTCTCTTATGCTGTGAGTTGTATTGCGGGCATTCAGTAGATGAGTTTAAGATCCCAATCAAATACACAAGCATGTATACTCAAATAGTGAATTATCATTTATTAATATAAATGTTTTACAATCATAAGGCGATTGCCTTAGGACACTTCTCTCATATTACTAACACTCTAATAACTACCACGACAACAAGTGGTTGAGTGAATCGAGCAACAATATGACTAACGATGGCTTAACCAAATGTAAGCCCAACAGTCGTTAGTATACAACGTGCAAGTCTGGTACATGCTATACGATACACAAACAACCGGAGAAACAACGATGCAATAAAATCTAACAAGAATACGATGCATCAATACAATCATCCAGAAATCAAAAATCAACGATTATGCACCTACACTACTAGGTAGGATATTTATAATGCCAAATAAACCTATCTGTGTTTAATGGACTTCTAAGTACTCGCGTACAAGCGACACTTTACAGAACAGAAAACCAATAGAGGACTGTACAGATACGAATTTGGGAATACTCGAAGATCAACGAAGAATAAGTCTCAACGGCGATGTTTAAATAACAAACGACAAAGAACAAGGTCAAGCAACCTATCAGACATAATATAGTCATGCTTTTAAGGTAAAGAAAATTACTCGAGTACAAAGGAGAAGTACCCGCCTTATAATTGTAGAAGTCCGTAAACGAGAACCTTCCACGATCAACTAAACGAGTCCAACTCAAGGTCCTGTATCAATGATAATGTTTAAACTATCGCAACAAAGAAACATTTAGCAACAACTTACTATAAACATAACCAAACACCTATACAACTTTCTAAACCCACGAAAGAAACTATCGATCTGAGGCAACTTCAAAATTGAGAACTAGTCTCATATGAATTAAAACGCATGTAAGTAATCGCTAGAAGAAATTGAACCACACTTAACTCCAACACCCTATAGCTCACGACACCACATGTACCCACAAAACAAGGTTTGAACAAAACCTATCCATCAGACAAAACAAACCCCATCAACAGTTATACAAAACCATGACAAATTTGCTAAAACATACCATAACAAAACTAATCAACATGCTTACGGTACAATCCTTCAACCTCAAGACCAGTACAAACTAGGTTTCCCTTTATCCACTCAGTCAACTTCATCTCAACAACTCATAGCAACAAGGAAAACAAAACATCAAGAGTAGAAATATTCTAGAAATTCCAATTCCTATCAAGGAGTGACACCAATAGACGCCCAAATCAAGATCTAATCAACCAACAAATCCTTACCTGAATTACCCGGTCGCTGGATCAGAGATGGCCGAGAAGCTCTCTGCCACAAGCACTGCTCTGTTCAGATCTGAGGCCAAATGGAATCCAAAATCATGAAAAGGAAACAAGGCAAGAGGTTAGCTGCAACCTATTGCTCGATTAGGGTTCAGGCGATGACAGGTTGCAGCGGCGGCTCGCGTGAAGAAGACTCTGCGGCTCGGCTGGCTTGCACGAGGGAGGGAGGTGTCGTCTCCTTCGTGTGCGCCGTCAATGGGGACTCACTCGCGAGGCGTCGGCGTTGAGGTGAGGCGGCAGCGTCGGGAAGACTTGCGGCGGCAGTTGTCGCAAGAGGAGAGGGCGTCGGGCGGTTTCGAGAGGATCGGGGGCAAAGGAGATGGGCGTGGGAGAAGTTAGGGCTTTAGGGTGTTTTATAACTTAACTCTGGTTTTTTGCAAATAAACCCAACAATTTTAGTAAATTCCAACTAGGTCCCTATTTTCAATTCACCTTTTCAACTAGGAGCGATTTTGGACCGCAAGGAGCATCGGTTGAGGAACAAGACAGTTTGTTTAGTTAAAGTTGGTTCGCAGCACCACTCTGATGAGGAAGCTACTTGGGAACTCGAGGATACGATCAGAGCTCGCTATCCTCATCTATTTACTTGAGGTGTGTATGGTTGTTCTTCATTTCGTATTTACATTATAGTTGAGGTGTTGATACCTGTTGAGGTGTTGATACCTGTTGAGATAGTATGTATATTTGCCCCATATTGTCCGTCGTACAGTGGAGATGCTGCTAGATTTTCGAGTAAGTATGTATCTCTGAGGTCATAACAATAACACATAAAATCATCTTGTTAATCATATCAAGAATGTATACAAAGATTTTCTAGGATGAGATTTACATATAAAATTCATTTTGAATTGAAAAGTTTTCTCGAATTAACTCTTGAAAGTTATTGTATGTTAAGAGACAATAAATTATAAGGATATATTTAATGGTTGCTCGGCGTCGCCGTCATTCGAGTGAAAGGCTAACGCATGCTAGCTAGCTGCTCGTCGCTATAGAGTATAGGGCGGCATTCGACCGGGAGCGTTCGTGGATGATCTCACATGCATGTTTTTTTTATTAAATTAGTTTCTTTTTAAGTTAGGTTTTGTATTAAAATTTTAATTAATTGGAATTAATCAATTCTTAATTATAATTGAGATAAATTAAATAAATCATGCAATAAAATTATCCCAAACAATTCTAAAATAATAAAAAATTAAAATGATAACAAATTTTTTTATTTATATATCACCATTAATAATAATAATATATTTTTATTTTACTTTATTAGTCAATTCAATAACTGATATAATGTACTTTACTAAATTATACATTAAATTCTTTTCGCAAAATAAGTTTTTATTATTTTAGTTAAGATTAAATAAATAATATTAAATTATATTTTATTCTCATAACACATGCATGATTACCCTAATCAAATTAGGCACTCTCGATATCTATCTTCATCTCATACATTCAATCCCTAACTATGATATATTTTTTAAAAAAAAATCTTCAAATGGTACTCGAACTCTGGGATGCTAGACTTCTGGACCGTCAACCATAAGTGCTTCCTGATTTACTTTGACGGTCGGTGAGAAAATTTTCATGGGACAAAGCCAATCGCTCAGGTTCGCCTATTACCCGATTCATCATTTCATCCCGGGGCTATGATGCAACGGAAGGAAGACTAGTCATCATTTCAGGCATCCGCGGATCGATCTCTAACTATGGTGTATTTTATAAAAAAATTTTTGTCCAAATGTAATACAAATACTAAGACGTTAAATTTCTAAATTATCCGTCATGAATACTTTTTAATTTATTTTGATGATCGATAAAAAAAACTTTCATAAAATTAAACTAATTATCCCACATTCGTCTGTTACCTATTACCTGTTCATATTTTTGACTTTAACATCCCTTGTCCAATTGCGAAGGGAAAAGTCTATGATTTGATGATAGACTATATTAAATTAATAGTCAATAATATTAAATTAATAACAACAATATCAAAGGAGTGCATTTATCATTCCAAAAGTACTAGTCTCAGGTTTGAATCAACAATTTAAAGGGACATGATTCGTTTAAGATTTTTTAATTATAAAATTGTTGAGCAGTTCATATCACATACCATACGGGAAAAAAAAAGTATAAATTCAAAAGTCAGAATTACACCATTTGATTTTGCGATTACCAAATGCCATTTAATTTTTGTTGTCTTTATTGTGAATTTTTTAATTTTGAATTTTATAATGAGAATTTCATTAAAAAGACATGATTAACTAGATTAGATAGCATCGAATCGTGATGAATTTGGTTTCATAAAAGTTTTCTATGAGTCATTAAGATAAATCGAGAAACGTTCACGGTGGACTGTCTAGAAATTCAAAATCTCATAATTACGCGTCATATTTGAAGATTTTTTTTATAATATTATTATAATTAAAGATTAAATCATGAATAATAGAAAGATATATAATTAATCGCTCTTTCTATAATAATGAGAATTTCTCTAAGGTGAGACCGTTGGATGGTTTCTCTGGAATACCCGACTTAACAATTATCAAAAGGACACATCAACCTTTTGAGAATTGCCAAAGGTCGTTAAATTTTTATTGTTTTTTGGTGAATTTTCTAATTCTAAATTTTATGATGAGAATTCGCTGAGGTCGGGGGATGAAAAGAGCTTTTCGTCTTATCATGAGTGAACCAAAGTTTGACGAAAAATTCATATATAACCCGCCCTCGAACAACCTACCTCTCGTATGGTAATAATCGATATAACGAAGATTCAAATCTTAAAGTAGACACCTTTAATGTATAACAAATCGTTAAGATTGTTGAAGATGAAGTTTCCACGTATATATTTATTGTGAGTTCAAACCTTCGGCCACTATATTATGGTCTGGATATTAATAACATCCTTAGTATACTTGGGGTCAATGGAATAGTCCACATTTTACATGAGGGGCGATTTTTAAAATTTTTAAATATTAATGTAGATTAATTTTTACCGTCCAAAAGTCTAAAATTTGAATTTAAATAGTTAAAAATGAACTTAAATTTAATTTTTTTTTCATTTTAACTCTTGGTTCTAGTTGAAACAAGGATCATTGATCTTCAAAATTTATACATGTCTCAAAATTAAAAAATCAATTGTAATTTCACATACACTATATTTAATATTTATACATATGAGAAATAATCATCTTAACTAGAAATCTAATAAAATAAAATTTATAACAATATCTCTTTTATTCATATTATACTTGAGAATATTCTTTCGGAGCTTAGAATCACTAGGATACCCATTCGAGTTAGCATCAAAAAATAGTAAAGGTATTTACTGGGGACTATATATGAAAAATTAGCAACCATATAATTTTCAACACTTAATTTCGTAAGTCGAAAGAGATAAAAAAAAAATAAAAATTTCACCTCAATCAAAAAGTAAGTGACAGTGATATATAATTGAGAATTTCGAGGATAAATTTATGGTTAGAAAAAAAAATTAAAAAATGGATTAAAAGAGGAAGAATTTTATATTAAAAAATGAAGTTTTTTCATGAAAAATAGAGAGATCGAGAGGGGAAAAAGAAAAATGGGAGAGAGTGAAAATAAAATACGGAAGAGGGGAAAAATAAAACGCAAAGATTGAGGAAAAAGAATAGAGAGAGGTAAAAAAAAATAGGAGAGAGATAAAATAAAAAATAAAATTTTTAATTGGATTTATTTTTGGTAAAGTTTAGAAAATTTATGAATTGATTTTTTTTTTAATTTTCTTTTGATGTATGAAATATTTTATCCTAAATTGTAGGAGGGGCGATCACATCCCCTTTATCTCACATTTTATCCTAAATGAAATATTTTATCCTAATCGAGGTCCTGCTTAGGATTCCTCGATTAAGAACTGAATTAGATTTAGGTTGTATTTGGTTAAGAGTAATATAATCAATTTGTAATATAATTAAGCCTTTAATGTAATCCAGATTACATGTTATTGACTTTGTAATCTAGATTACAACATTTTAATTAACTTTTGTAATGCAGATTACATTACATTACAGTTTTAAAATTATATTAATAAAAAAAATAAAGTAAACAATCTTATAATGTAATTCTGATTACATTATAAGATTGATTATCTCTCGCCAAACATAGCTTAGCGTTGGTAGATAAAAGAGTATCATTCGTTACCACCATTTAAAATTTAACTTACTCAACTTCTATATTTCTTTATTATTAATTGAAATATTTTAAAGGAATTTTCACTCGTTGAATTTGTTGCATCTCAACTATTTTGAAAATATCTCAATAGAACTGAATCTATTTTAATTTTATTAGATAATCTTCCATATTGAATATTGTTGGTTGGAGAAGAGATTAATTGAAGTTGAAATTTCAAATTAATGACTTAAATTAATGAATAATCTCCAATAGCGAGAGAGAGATGTTTGAAAACTGGACTGCCTATTATTAGATAATCTTCCATATTGAATATTATTGGTTTTTTTTATATGAATATTGTTGGTTGGAGAAGAGATTAATTGAAGTTGAAATTTCAAATTAATGACTTAAATTAATGAATAATCTCCAATAGCGAGAGAGAGAGATGCTTGAAAACTGGACTGCCTATTATTAGATAATCTTCCATATTGAATATTGTTGGTTTTTTTATATGAATATTGTTGGTTGGAGAAGAGATTAATTGAAGTTGAAATTTCAAATTAATGACTTAAATTAATGAATAATCTCCAATAGCGAGAGAGATATGTTTGAAAACTGGACTGCCATTGAATCTGCTTCTCTTCTCTACTTGGTTGTCGAGATTCTTAGATTGCATTATTTGAGTCTTTTTTTGGGTAAATTTTCATAAACTCCTCATATGTTATTTTAATTTTGCATGCAATCTCCACACAACTTTTTCTTTGCATGCAGTCCCTGATAGGATTGACAAGACAGTTTGGTGAGTATTATTTGAAGAAAGTTGAGTATAAAAGTTAGAAAATTGAGTATGTATGGTTGCATCCACCACATCAATAATCCGTGTACTCAATTTTCACTCTTTTATACTCAAGTTTGACTCTTTTATACTCAATTTTCACTGATGTATACTCAATTTTCATTCTTTTATACTCAATCCATCAGGGAGTAAATGCAAAGAAAAACTTGTGTGGGGAGTGAATGCAAAGATCAAAGGGCTATTGGAGAGTTTTCTACAATTTACCGTCTTTTTTTTTATTTTTTAAAAAATCATTTTTTATTTTTTCGAGGGAAAGAGAGGAGGGGAAGAGAAGCGAAGGGTGTTTTGGGCTTTAGTTTTAGGGAAGAAAGGCAAGCGAAGGATGAGAAGGAGCAAAAATATGCCCATGCAAAGGATGAGAGGGATTAAAAAAATTATGAGTTGACATAACAACATTGTGACAAATCTCATCTCTTTTCTCTTTTATTGGCATAAAATAATTTTTTTCTTTCCTCTTAAATTAAAATAAAATTTTCTTTTCTCTCTCCTTTAATTGTATGCAACAATCACTATAATATTAATTTTTTAAAATAAGCACCATAACATAATTACAGCAGCAATCGTTGTGGTGCTGGTTTTTAATAAGAGCACCAAGCCCCCAAAGTTTTTTTTAAAATACTAGCATTGAGGTGGTGCTTGTTTTTAAAAACTAGCATGAAGGCATTTTTTTTAAAAAAAAATAGCACCAAGGTTTTTAAAAACTAGCATAATGCATTTTTTAAAAAACCGTTGATTCACGCACGAATATTAGAATTAATATTCTAAACCTGTTGATTCGAAAAAGAATACCAGGAAATAGAAAAATAACGGCTCAGCCATTGCATTAATAAAAAAATATCTCAAAACATGAAACAAATATTATATAGACTCATATACTAAAACTCGAAGAAATAAAAAAAATCCTCATATATGGACTTTAATTCCTATCTTTTCTATTTAAAAAATATGAAATCTTACCAGAAATAGAAATTTCTTACCAGAATACCTAATCAACTAACAGGGCGCAATTATAGACAAAGCATAACTCGTATATACAAGAAATAACAAAAATATCATAAAAATGTACATTACCAAAAATAATAAAAATATGTTCGGAGACTTGGTTGAGAGCCTAAATGGTGAAATTTGGGCCCGAAAGTTGGCAGTTAGGGGTTCTCCCTAAACAAACATAAATATCTGAAATACACAAATATAATCGTTGATAAAACCTGATTCCGAGTCTCGAGTCAAATGTTATGACTTTCGAAAAATTACGTTTTTGAACCCATTGGTGCTATTTTTAAAATTACATCTTAAGTGCCAAGGTGTTTTGGTGGTATTTTTATTAGTAACACCTTTGTGCTGATTTATAAAAATCAATACCAAGATGATGATGATATTTAAAAACTAATACTAAGCTGGTGATGATATTTAAAAATCAACACCACAACTTATAATTACACCAATCACCGCTATATGTGGTGCTAGTTTTTAAAAAATAGCACTAAGGTGTTTTTTAAAAACCAACACTAATATGGTGATGATTTTTCAAAAACAACACCAAGGCACTGGTGTTTTTAAAAAAATAGCACCACAGCGGTGCTTGTTGTATTTAAGCTGTGGTACTAATTTTTAAAATCACATTGGTTGTTACATGCAATCAAAGGAGAGAGAAAAGATAATATTATTTTGTTATATACAAATGAAATAGAAAAGAGATGAAATTTATCATAACAGTACGTTAGATCGTCCACATCAGATATCATCTATGGTAGCTTACCTAGCTAAGTTTCCTCCAAATGAGGCGCGAATCGTGGAAAGTTGAGCTTCTCGACATTCTGCCGCGAGTGCTTCCCAATTTATCCTAGCTGCTGATGCGAAACTTCCGTGGGACAGGATTACAATAACCTCAAGGCTCCAAGGATTCATCTGGTGGGTGAATTAGGGAAAGATTGTCTCCAGATTATTCGGACGAAGCTAAATAAAAAAAAAAAACTGAAGCCTCCACCACAACCTTGACATCTACTCTTTTATTTTTGCACACTTTGTATACGCACCCCATTTTAGAGCCTTAAAATTTGGAATTTTGGATGAAAAACCAAGACAAAATATAATAATAATAATAATAAATAAATAACAAATGGCATAAATATATTTAGGTAGCGTCTTTCTCTGTCTTTTAAAAATTTTTAAATCATCCAAATAAGAATGAGGCCCTAACTTATTATTAACTCAGTCGGTACGATGCTCGTCTTTCCAATGTACTAATCACGTTATCCAGGAGTCTTTTTAATTTTATCTTTTCTATATTAACTCTGAGATGATTGGGAGAGAAGAGATAGGGATGCTGAGATAAACGAATCATCTTTTAACACTTAACCTATTATTAACTCGTGAGTCTTGCACTTTGATGCGCTACAACGGCATTGACCGTGAAGTTCCATTATATGTATGAGATGGTGGTTTCGTCCTCTCAATGTTTTCTGCTGCTTCTTCTGTGCCTACCTTGGGTAGAATGTCTTGGATAGAATCCGTAACAAATGATGGCTTCCTGCTTTCATGTTCGAAGACGAATTTCGAAAACTTCACAAGTAATCCTTCCCGCGGCTACTTGACCTTCTTGTGTGGTGAGAACATCTGGTTGTTCGAGGGGAGGAATTCCCCAGGGCTCCTCTGTTATCTAAAAATAAGAGATATTATTTTTTGAAAACTTAAAAAATATTTAAAAAATTATTTCTAAGAAACAGAAAATATGATTTTCTAAAAAGTAAAATAGAAACCGAACAGCTTTATGTTGTTATGTTCCGAAGGTGAATTTCGAATACTTAACAAGTAGTTCTTCCCGCGGCTGATTGGCCATCTTGTGTGGTGCGAACAGCTGGGTGGTTTCGTCCTCTCAATGCTTTCTGCTGCTTCTTCTTTGCCTAGCTTGAGTAGAAAGTCTTGGATAGAATCCATAACAAATGTTGGCTTTAAAAAAAAAAAATTGATGAATGTAGAGAAGTTTCCATCGATCGTCAGGGTAAATTGGGAAGTGCTCGCGGTGACCAGCGTCCCATGGTTCGTGCCCCATTTGGAGAAAAAATTCCTGCAAAATACGCCATAGCTGGGGATCGAACCGTGGATGTCTAGGTTAACGACTAGTGATCTTACCGCTGTAACATAGCCCCGGGGGCTCAAATGTTGGCTTTAGCTTTTATGTTCCGAAGCTGAATTTCGAAAACTTAACTAGTAATTCTTCCAGAGACTGCTTGGCCTTCTTGTGTGGTGCGAACAGCTGGACGTTCGTGAGGAGGAATTCCCCATGCCTCCTACATTAGCAAAGTTTTTCCGGTGCAAACAGCCGGAGATTCGAAAGTAGGAATCTCCCATGTCTCCTACAGAGGTAAAACTTTTCCGGTGCAATGGGCAGGAGTTACAGAGACAAAGTAAGAAAAAAATTAAGAAAACAACTTTCAGGTTTATCTAAAGCATAAGCTATAGCTGATCCTTTATGCATGCCTCTTTATTTAACTATTAAACTCTATACAGAGGAAGAGGAAGACTTTTTTTTTAAATAAATAAATTCATGTCAAATATAATTTTTTAGTAGTAAATGTAAATTCATTGATGAAATTGACAGAAGTGCAAACATTTAAAATTAATTTATTTATACAGTGTATCAAACAGATTAGTTGTGACTCATTTTGGGTTGGGACAGACCTACCCTTAAGTTGGGTAAGGGTAACTGTTGATTTGGTTAATGGGTCTTAACCGAGAATTCTTAGGTAAAAGATCAATGTCTTATCCATCTAGACTATAACATATTGATATTCATAATTGTTAGTTAATAATTACAAGCCCACAGCTTACACACATGCACACAGTGGCACACTTGATTGCAATAACCTCCAACAACAACCACAACCTTCGTGCCTTTTTTTCTTATTTTTTAATTTTTTTGCATTAGGCATTTAGTTACTTGAATTAATTAGCCTTATTGTCTGGTACTGGGAAGAGGTAGAGTTTCGAGAGGAGGAAGCCCTCATGTCTCCTATAGAGGCAAAGTGAGAAAGAACTTAGAAACAATAAAGAGATAACATGAAAGAATTAGAATACTACAACTTTAGGCTTGTCTAAAGCATTAGGCATTTAGTTATCTAAATTACTTAGCCTTGTTGTTCGGTGCTGCGATGGGATGGAGTTATGATAGGAGTAACCCCTCATGTCTCCTACAAAGGCAAAGTGAGCAAAAATTTAGAAACAATAGAGAGAACATGAAAGAATTAGAATACTACAACTTCAAGTTTGTCTAAAGAATTAGGCATTGAGTTACCTGAATTACTTAGCCTTGTTTCTCGGTGTTGTGAAGAGGTAGAGTTTCGAGACGAGGAACCCCCCATGCCTCCTACAGAGGCAAAGTGAGCAAAATCTTAGAAGAGAGAGAGAGAGAGATTATGAAAGGAATATAATACTGTAACTTTTAGGTTTGTCTAAAGCATTAAGCGTTTAGTTACCTCGATTACATAGACTTGTTGTCTGGTGCTGCGAAGAGGAGGAACCCCCCATGTCTCCTATTGAGGCAAAGTGAGTAAAAACTTAGAAACAATAGAGAGAGAGCATGCAATAATTACAATATTACAACTTTCATGATTGTCTAAAGCATTAGGCATTTAATTACCTGAATTATTTAACCTTGTTGTCCGGTGCTGCGAAGAGGTGTAGTTTCGAAAGGAGTAACCCTCCATGGCTCCATGTCTCCTAAATTGGTAAAGTGAGAAAAAAATTTGAAAACAATAGAGAGATCATGATAGAAATAGAATACTACAACTTTAAGGTTTTTCTAAAGCAGTAGGAATTTAATTACTTGAATTACTTAGCCTTGTTGTCTGGTGCTGTAAAGTGGTGGAGTTTTGAGAGATGGAACCCCCCATGTCTCCTGTGAAGGTAAAGCGAGCAGAAACTTAAAAACAATAGAGAGAGAGAGAGAAAACATGAAAGAATTATGATCCTGTCGCCGAGCATAGTGGAGCCGCAACCGGATGATGGTGTGGAGATGAGTGACGCGGATGCTGACTGGATGCCCTCGCTCAGAATGACGCAGTTGGTGGGGGGTGTCCTCCGACCGTACGTAAGTAGACGTCGCCGGGTGCACGACCGACCGGCTGGAGGTGGACCTGCTGAGGAAGATGACCGTTAGCAACCTAGCCGGGAGACGTCCCGGCAAGGCCCTCCGACGATCAAGTCAGTACTCCGATGAACAGGAAAAATGATGCAGTATGTAGACGAGGGGCTTCGCGCGCGTACCTGATAATGAGGATGGGAGGGGCTTATATAGCCGGGGAAAAGGACCAAGTCTGACCTGTGTCAGGATTCTCTGACCTGGTCGAGGGATATTCCCAGATTGTCTGCCGGGTGTCAGGATTCTTTGACGGAGTCAGGAGATATTGTATGATTCTGTCGATTTGTAGCCAACATTCCTTGTCGTATACTCCTTGTCTTATGTGAGGACACAGACAGGTGACCGGCGCCGCCTGACACCAACGGCGTGACAGGGCGGCGTGCCAGGGAGTGTCAGTTCACACAAATGGTGACAGCCAGTTATCTGCAGCTGGTGCAGGTGTGTTTTGTCTTTACCCCAGGGTGGTTCCGAGAGAGTGCCCGAGTGGGCACAGGGCGTGCAAGCCTGGGGGGACTATGTATGTGAAGGGTTGCCGGGCGGATGCACTCGAACGATTAGGCGTGTAGCCCTTATGTGGCCGGGCGGCAGTACCCGACTAAACGATTAGGCGTGTAGCCCTTATGTGGTCGGGCGGCAGTACCCGACTGAACGATTAGGCGTGTAGCCCTTATGCGGTCGGGCGGCAGTACCCGACTGAACGATTAGGCGTGTAGCCCTTATGTGGTCGGGCGGCAGTACCCGACTGGCTGGCATAGACCCTGGGTCCGGCTAGGGTGTCCAGCTGGCTACCTGTACAATGACGTGGACCCTGAAGTCGGCCATGCCGTTTGCCACGTTGGCTGTCCGTACGGTGCCAAAGATAGGGCGGGATCAATAGCCTTCCCCTCAAGTCTAGTCGAAGGAGGCGATCAGTCCGACTGACTGGACTACAAGTGTGTACAACCATTCCGCGGCCGAGCGATTTTGCCCTTTTAATATCTGGCCGGCTTAACACGATGCTCAACAGCTGGTGCTGTGTATGTCTGCCCTGTCGGGGTGGAAAAAGATTGTTAGTCGAGAGGGGCGTGGGCCGCCACGCACCCTTCTTTTTTAACGAGGCCGTCCGGCTGGACGAAGCATGATAGGGGAGCGTGGGCCGCCACGCATCCCCGACTAGCCATTGACATGATGAAGATGTCCGGGCGGATGCAGATTTTGACCGGAGGAACGTGGGCCGCCACGTCCTCGTAAATTGTTAATGCGTCCGACCGGACGAATGTTGTTAGTCGATGAGAGGTATGCTGAACACGTTTGGGCGGGAGAATGTTTGTCTTAAGTCGCAAGAAATGTGGAGTGTCACGCGCCCCAAGATGATTTTCTCGGGATAGTCCGAGTCAGTCAATTAAGGGAGGCGTGACATCCTAAGTCGAATGAGGTGATGTGATATGCCCGATGCGACCGGCGCCATAACGGCATCACCTCAGCTTTAATGAACCGGGCCACGTGGCGCACGCTGGCTGGCCGACCGGGATGTAGTTTATCCCCATGATTACGAGCTTTTAATGGCCATTAACGCGCGTAATTCTTTCCGCCACGCGGTCGCTTCCGGTTGGCCGATACGACGACGCGCCCTGTCGCCGCAGCAGGCGACGTCAGCGTCTGCGGCGCTTCTTTTCGAGGCTGATCGTGGGACGCCTCAACGGCATGGATGAGGCGATCTCCGTACACGTGGACCGCCATCGGACGGTCTCCCTTCTTCCGGCCTAGCTATAAATAGGCCTCCACATTCGCCGAAACCCTCATTTGCTCTTCACTGTTCTCTTCTCTAACTTGGTGCTTCTCGCTCCTCGCCGCCGTCCTCGTGCTTCTCCGTCGGTTAATCCTTTCCGCCACCACCTACGGTCAGATTCTCCCTTTTCTTCCCTTTCTTTCTGCTCCATGGCTGCCCCTGCGTGGTATACCTCTGTCGAGTCTTCCCTTCACGACGAGACCGTCTCCGACCTCCGACTGGCCTACGACATCCCTGAAAACTACCACATTGCCATTCCTACAAAGGCTGACAGGCCACACAAGCCCCCGGCCGGCTTCTTTGTGTTTTTCCGGGACCAACATACGTCTGGCCTGCGCTACCCTCTTCATCCCTTTATTGCAGACTTCTGTAACTTCTTCCATGTTCCTATCTTCCAGCTTTCTCCCAACGCCATTCGCATATTGTGTAACATAATAGTTCTCTTTACCCTTTACCGAGTCCCCCTCCGACCGGAGGTTCTTTATTTCTTTTATTACCCGAAGAAACAGGAGGCCGGGAATTTCTTTCTCCAAGCCCGGGCCAAATTATCCATAGTGGAGAATATTTCTTCCTCGAATAAGGGATGGAAAACCCATTTCTTCTTCATAAGCCCTCCGACCAGCCCTGGGTTCCCGATCGGATGGGTCGAAGACATGCCCCCTATAGCTCCCTTAAGAAACTTTAAATCCGACCCCTTATTTATAATGGCTGCTTCTCTACTCGGTGGCCTCCACTTCGACGGCATGAAACTTCTCAACGACGCCGTCTTGTACATATTTGGGCTAAGCCGAGTGCCTGCCGCCTTGCCCGGCACCTTCTGTAAGTCATTTTTTGTTTTGTACTTCTTTCTCCCTAACTCAACATCTTCTGATTTTGCAGCCGAGATGATGTGGGAAGCGGCCCTCGATGAGGCCCTGGGCTTGGATGACGAAGAGTTAAACGCCCGGGCGGCCGAACAACTGCGTCTGCGCCAGGCCAGTCTGCCCGACCAACCTACGATTCCTGAGAGCGCGGAGCCCGCCCCTCAGGCTCCTTCTGCCCAACCAGCGACGACTGGTTCTAGGGAGCTGGTCGGCTCATCAAAATCTTCTGCCCCTTCAAGATCCTCCGGCAAGCAGAAGGTTCAGCCTTCCATGGAGAAGTCCCAGCCTTCCAAGCGGAAGGCTAGCGCTTCTATCCGTATTGAGGAGCCGACGGAGGTAGGCCCGTCCTCTTCTGATTCTCCTGACCCGGAACCTTTGCAGAGGCGCCCGAGGACTTCTGCGTCGGGCTCTCACTCTCAACCTGCAGAGGCAACTGCCAGCCCGGCTGGAGCGAGCCGGTCAGCTGACGCACCGGGTTCGTCTCGCTCAGGGGGACAGCGCTCGCAGCAGTGTGGCTATGGCGTATATCTCCCCTCGGTCGACCCAGCGACCCCCTTCGAAGTCCAGCAGCGGCTTACCCTTTACGGGGAATTGGCGGACAGCTGGTAGTAGGGTATGAGGGAGGGGACTTCCAGGCCCCCGATCCGACTGGCAGACCAATTTCTTCAGGACGCTACGCATGTAAGTCCGATGCTTCGAAGCTTAATCACCTTGCTTCTTTCTAACATTTTTATTGTAGTTTTGGGCCTCCTGCTCGAGCGTCGCCTATTCCTTGGTTATCAACGCCAGGGGACGCCGAGCGGTCGAGCGGCGGCTCGAGGAATCGGAGCTCCGCCAGGCGCACGCTAACTTACCGGCCGGCGAGGAGGGAACAACTATTCTCCGTTCGGAGATACTGGACCTTAAGGAGAAACTTCGTTCCGCCGAGGCGCTACTGACGGAGGAAACCACCCGAGCGGAGGCAGCCGAGCGGGCGTATGCCAGATCTTCCTCCCTGCACGCGACCCTTGAGCAGGAGAGGAAGAAGGCTTTGGCTATGCAGCGTCGTGCCCGATCGGACCTCGACAAGAAGGCTGTCGAGGCCCAAGCCTTGAAGGCGGAACTAGACAAGATGATGAAGTCTTCGGAGGAGCTCCGGGCAACCCTGAACGAAAAAGAGCAAGAACTGGCGACTCGGGAGTCGGACTTGAATGCCAAAGAGAAGGCTTTAGACATACGAGGAGACGAGCTCCATTTGTCTGAAGGACTGCTGGCCTCTCAAGCCGTTGCCTTGGAGGAGAAGGACAAGGAGCTAGCTAATCTCCGGGCGGAAATTGACAGCCTGAAGCTGCATCAAGCAGGCGAGCCCGCCCGGATGGACGCACATCGCTTGGCTTACATCAATTCTAAAGAGTTCGGCAAGCAATTGGGCAAGCAGACATCTGGCATGTTCAAGATGGGCTTAGAAAGCGCTGTTCTGCAGCTCCAAGAGAGCGGCCATCTGCCTGCCGACCTTCCTATCAATGCCGTCCAAGTGAGCCGGGTCAAGGAGCTGCTACCCAAAGACTTCTTCCAGCCTTTTACCTAAATGTTAACCATGTAATCCTAAGCCGCCGGTTGGGGCTCTTCTTTTTGTAATGCTTCCGAGTCAATCAGCAATGAAGAGAATTTTCCTTTAACGAGTTATTTTAGATATTAAGTAGATGTTGCCCGACCAGAAAGCCGAACTAAGCGCGGGATAATGGTTGTCAGGTAGCCGACCGGTTGATCTGACTAAGGTGTGAGTCACCCCGCGCCCGGTCAGGGAACTAAGCTACTTTAGAGAAATGGCTGTGTAAGCTAGCCGACTGATTGGTGGTCCTTCCCGAGGGATGTGGATCGCCACACGCCCGGTCAGAGAGCTAAACTAAGGAATCCGGCCAAGTAGAAGCCCACTGGTCGGGGGTTCGGCCTACGAGATGTGGATCGCCACACGCCCGACCGAATTCTGATACGCGCTTCTGGGCGGGCTGATGTTTTAATCAGTCGTCGCCTCAGGCTTCCAAAGGGCACCAACCTTCCGATCGGGAACCGCTTTAGGCTTCCGGATGGGCCAATCTTCCTACGTGGGCCGCCACGCTTCCGACCGGGAACCAGTCCAGGCTTCTGGATGGGCCAATCTTCCACGTGGGCCGCCACGCTTCCGACTGGGAACCGGTCCAGGCTTCCGGATGGGCCAATCTTCCACGTGGGCCGCCACGCTTCCGACCGGGAACCAGTCCAGGCTTCCGGATGGGCCAATCTTCCACGTGGGCCGCCACGCTTCCGACCGGGAACCAGTCCAGGCATCCGAGTGGGCTGATGCTTTAAGTCAGTCACCGACTCAGGCTTCCAAAGGGCACCAATCTTCTGCGTGGGTCGCCACGCCTCCGATCGGGAACCACTTTAGGCTTCCGGATGGGCCAATCTTCCACGTGGGCCGCCACGCTTCCGACCGGGAACCAGTCCAGGCTTCCGAGTGGGCTGATGCTTTAAGTCAGTCGCCGACTCAGGCTTCCAAAGGGCACCAATCTTCTGCGTGGGTCACCACGCCTCCGATCGGGAACCACTTTAGGCTTCCGGATGGGCCAATCTTCCACGTGGGCCGCCACGCTTCCGACCGGGAACCAGTCCAGGCTTCCGGATGGGCCAATCTTCCACGTGGGCCGCCACGCTTCCGATCGGGAACCAGTCCAGGCTTCCGAGTAGAGCTGTCAAACGGGCCAACCTGTGGCGGGGCGGGTCGGCCCATGGCGGGCCGGCCATTTGGCGGGGCGGGGCGGGTCGACCCGTCATATAGGCGGGTTGGAAAATCTCCAACCCAACCCAATCCAAGGCGGGTCGTGGGTTAGGCGGGCCAACCCACGGGCCTATCAAAATATTTTTAAAAAATTAAAAAAATTAAAAAAAATCATATATTTATATTTCATCAATCAAATATATTAAGAAATATATTTTTTAAATATAAATGGATACAAATGAGTACTCATGTGATGAAAAATATTATTTTTTATTTCAAAATAATAACAAAGAAAGATAATAAATTGTCAAAAAACTTAACTAACATGTGATTCTCAACCCGCGGGCCAACCCAAGCCCGTTGCGGGCCGACCCGTGCGGGGCGCGGGCCTAGGCGGGTTGGCCCGCGGCGGGCATGGGTTGCTTAAATTCTAACCCAACCAGCTTAAATTGATTGGCGGGGCGGGCCAACCCGACGGGCCCAACCCAAATTGACAGCTCTACTTCCGAGTGGGCTGACGCTTTAAGTCAGTCGCCGACTCAGGCTTCCAAAGGGCACCAATCTTCTGCGTGGGTCGCCACGCCTCCGATCGGGAACCGCTTTAGGCTTCCGGATGGGCCAATCTTCCACGTGGGCCGCCACGCTTCCGACCAGGAGCCAACCAGGCTTCCGAGTGGGCTGACGCTTCCGGTCAGTCGCCGACTCGGGCTTCTGGAGGGTATGACGCGTCAGCCTGCGTCCCGTCCAGGTATGACTTGCCTTGTATGGCCGACCGACAATTTTCGGTCGGGAGAGCCTTTCGTTATAGCTAGAATGCTGCGTTTTACAAGATTGCATCACTCTAGGGCTCTCTGTACATTTGCAAGTGTAGGGCACTCCACGGTCGGTCAAGCCTCTTTCCATGTTCATCCTCCAAGTAGTAAGCGCCTGAATGCAATTTCTGCACCACCTTGAAGGGTCCGCCCCACTGTGGTTGTAATTTGTTAACATCACCGACCGGCTTTATACGTTTCCAGACTAGGTCCCCGGCATGAAACGAGTGCGGCAACACCTTCTGGTCGTACCTTTGTTTCATACGCTGACGGTATGTGAACATCCGGGCGGCTGCTTTTTCCCGGACTTCCTCTATGAGGTCAAGCTCTAAGCGCCTTCTTTCATCATTCCCTTCATCATAGCTTAACCGCCTGTCGGATTCACACCCGACCTCGACCGGCACCACCGCCTCGCTGCCATAGACGAGGTGGAAAGGCGTCTGCCCGGTCGCTTCTCTGGGTGTGGTTCTGTTCGCCCAAAGGACCCCGGGCAGCTGCTCTACCCAGTTGGTTCCTGAATGATCCAGTTTTGTTTTGAGCCCTCTCAAGATTTCCCGGTTGGTGACTTCTGCCTGGCCGTTGCTCTGTGGATACGCCATAGATGTAAAAGCCTGATGGATGCCGTATGTCGAGCACCATTCTTTGATTTTCTTCCCTTGAAACTGCCGACCGTTGTCAGAAACCAACTTGTGGGGGATCCCGTATCTGCATAGGATGTTTTGCCACAAGAACTTAATCACCGCCTGCTCAGTGATCCGAGCCAGCACCTCTGCTTCTACCCATTTAGAGAAGTAATCCATCGCAACCAACAAGAACTTCTTCTGGGCGGGGGCGATCGGAAATGGACCTACGATATCCATGCCCCATTGGTCAAACGGGCAAGAGACAGCAGATGTCTTCATTACTTCGGTCGGCCGGTGTGGCAGGCACTGGTGTTTCTGACATGAGATGCATGTTGAGGCCAACCGGTCGGCATCCTTCTATAAAGTTGGCCAATAATACCCGGCCAACAGAGCCTTCCGTACGGTGGCTCTACCCCCTGAATGATTACTGCAGACCCCCATATGGACCTCTCGGAGCACATAATCTGCGTCTTCACCGCCAAGGCATTTGAGTAATGGCCGGGCGTGAGCCCGTTTATAGAGGACATCTCCGACCATGGTGTATTGCGCGGCTCTCTTTCTGAACAGCCGAGCCTCCTCCCGGTCGGATGGTACTTCTCCCCTGGTCAAGAATGCAATCAATGGAGTTCTCCAATCGGTCTCCAATTCGATCTCTGCTTGCTGCTCGATTTGCATGACGAATAGAGCATGGCAGGCCAGCCGAGGGATTACCCAAGCTCCGACTGCGCTAGCTAATTTGGCTAGCTCATCCGCTTTCAAATTGCTTTCCCGAGGGATCTTCTGTAAGAGTACCTCCCTGAAACCCGCCTTCAGCTGTTCATAGGCATCGATGTACTCTTGCAGCCGGTTGCTGTTGACTTCGAAATTACCGGCCAGTTGCTGTATAGCAAGTTGCGAATCTGAGTATAGCCACACCCGGGTGGCGCCGACATGCCGGGCGGCTTGCAGACCGGCTATAAGTGCTTCATATTCAGCTTCATTATTAGTTGCCTTGTGTTCTGGCCGCACGGACAGGTGTAGCCGTTCTTCTTCGGGTGAAACCATGAGAACGCCGATTCCGCTTCCTTGCCGAGAGGATGCCCCATCAACGTACACCTTCCATACGCCCTCGGCTTTATCGGGATGCCATTCCGTGAGAAAATCGGCTAAGGCTTGAGCCTTGATAGCCGGCCGGGGTTGATATTGTATGTCATACTCGCTCAGCTCAGTTGTCCACTTGACTAGCCGCCCTGAGGCGTCGGGGTTAGTGAGCACCCGACCCAAGTTACTGTTAGTCAATACAGTAATTGGGTGAGATAAGAAATATGGTCTGAGTCGCCGGGCGGCTACGAACAGTATGTAGCCCAATTTTTCGAGTGTCGTGTACCGACACTCGGCTCCTTTAAATAAGTGGGCAAAGAAGTACACAGGCCTTTGCTCAGTTTTTTCTTACCGGGCCAACACCATGCTGCCCGAGTCGGAGGAAGCTGCTAAGTATACATATAAACTCTCATTCGGCTCCGGCCGGGCGAGTGTAGGTAACTCAGACAGATAAGCTTTCAGCTCCTCGAAGGCCCTGTCACATTCTGCGTCCCATTGAAATTTGGTGGCCCGGCGTAATGTCTTGAAGAATGGCAGACCCCGTTCGGCTGACCGGGAAATGAATCTCGACAAGGCCGTTATCCGTCCGATCAGCCGTTGAGCCTCTCTGAGATTCCTTGGAGCCGGCATCTCCATGATGGCGTTTACTTTGCCCGGATTTGCTTCGATTCCCCGCTCGGTGACTATATAACCGAGGAACTTCCCGCTTCGAGCCCCGAATAGACATTTGGCCGGATTAAGCTTCAGGCCAAACCGCCGTAGAGTTCGGCAAGTTTCTTCAATGTCGGGGATTAATTCTTCCGCCCGGGCGGTCTTGATCAGAATATCGTCGACGTATACTTCGACGTTACGCCCCATTTGCGACCGGAACACCTTGTTCATCATTCTTTGGTAGGTGGCGCCCGCATTCTTGAGGCCAAACGGCATGACGGTGTAGCAGTAGGTGCCGTCAGCCGTGACGAAGCTAACCTTCTCTTGGTCAGCAGCTGCCAGCGGGACTTGGTGGTACCCCTGGTACGCATCCAGCATTGATATGAACTCGCTGCCGGCCGTTGAGTCTACCATTTGATCGATCCGTGGAAGTGGGTAGCAATCCTTCGGGCATGCACGATTGAGGTCTCGGAAATCAATGCATACCCGCCACTTGTCGTTGGGCTTGGCCACCAGCACCACATTCGCCAGCTAGCCCGGGAACTGAACTTCCCGGATGTGTCCTGCTTCCAACAGTCTTTCTACTTCCGCCCGGATGACTTGATTCTGGGCGGCGCTGTGGTCCCTTTTTCACTGCTTCACAGGCCGCGCACCTGGGTGCACGTGCAGTTGATGTTCTGCTACTTCCGGCCGGACTCCCTTTAAGTCTTTCGTCGACCAGGCAAATACGTCTTGATTTCGAGCGAGGGAGTCGATTAGGGATTGCTTCAGCTCCTCAGGAAGTCCTGCAGCAATTTGTATCTTGGTATCTTCCCTACCGGGCAAAAGTTGTACCTCCTCTTTGTCCTCCCGCAATTCTGCCCAAGGGGAGGTCTGCACCATGTTGCAGCTGCTACCTGCCCGCCTTGCCTTTTGACCTCCCGAGCGGACATCATCAGCATAGCAGCGCCGGGTCACGGTCTGATTGCCCTTCACCTCGCCGACTCTGTCGCCGACCGGAAACTTCACCTTGAGGTAGTAGGTGGAGACCACCGCTTTAAATTCGTTGAGAGCCGGTCGACCGAGAATGGCGTTGTAGGCAGCTGGGGCATCCACAATCAGAAATGTGGTCCATCGGGTTCTCTTGAGTGGCTCCTCTCCAAGTGAGACGGCCAGCCGTATCTGTCCGATCGGCTATACTTCGTTCCCCGTAAATCCGAATAGGGGAGTAGCCACCAACTCTAGCTGCGATAATTCAATTTGCAGTTGATCGAAAGCTCGTTTATATAAAATGTTTACCGAGCTGCCGGTGTCCACAATGGTGCGGTGGACTTCGTAGTTGGCGATGACAGCCGTGATGACCAGCGGGTCATCGTGCGGCACCTCCAATCCTTGTAAATCCTGCGGCCCCCAGCTGATTTGGGGCCCTTGAGCTTGAGAGGTGCTGACTCCAACTTGGTGAATTTCCAGTCGGCGCACCTGCGTCTTTCTGGCTCGGTTGGAGTCGCATCCGGTCGGACCGCCGGAAATCACGTTGACGCCTCCTCGGACGGCGTTCTGGTGATTCGCTTGATCTTCGTCAAGTTCCTCCGCCTCTTCCTGCTCGGGCTGAGGAAACAATTGCCGGGCGGCGGGGGTATCCCGCCTTTGTCCTTGTTGGGCTGTGGCTCCATGACCACGCCCTCGCCCCTGCGGGGTTTGCCGTCCTTGGCCCCTGCCGAGTGGGGTCCGAGCTCTGCCGCCCGCTCGGCAGTCTTCAGTGTTGTGCGTATTACACTGGTGAAACGCACAATACGGTGCCCATCGGTTGGGCCAATTCCCCTGTGCCACCTGCACTTGCTGGGGTCTCATTCCGGGCCGATCGGCCGGTCGGGGACTGCGAATCGATCCTCCTGGCGATCTGTTGTGTTGAGGTGCGGGCTGTGGGCTAACTATCACTTCCTTCCTCCGGGCGACTTGTGCTTCCTCTACATTGATATACTTAACAGCCTTCCCGAGCAAGCTGTCGAAATCCTTCGGTGGTTTCCTAATCAGGGATCGGAAGAAATCACCCTCTTGGAGCCCTTGTGAGAAGGCGGTGACCAGTACTTCGGGAGTGGTATTGGGCACCTCTATAGCTACTCCATTGAACCTCTGGATGTAGGCCCGGAGTGACTCTTTCGGACCTTGCTTTAGAGCGAACAAATTGAGGCTGGTCTTATGGTGCCTCCGACTGCTTGCAAAATGTTGCAGAAACAGCCGCTTTACCTCTGCGAAACTCCCAACTGATCCACCCGGGAGTCCGTCAAACCATCGTTGAGCCTGCCCGGAGAGGGTTGTCAGGAAAGCGCGGCATTTGACGCCCTCCGGGTATTGGTGCAACTGGGCGGCGCTTTCAAATTTCATGACGTGCTCCTCGGGGTCACTGGCCCTCGAGTACTCAGGCATGGTGAAGAATCGTAGATGCTTGGGAACGGGATCCCCAAGAATTTGTGAGGAGAAAGGGCTATGAGTCGGATAGGCCGCGGCAGGGTCAGCTAAACCTTTCCCTTTATCTGGGCACGCCTGGTGCGCCAGGCTGGACGCTGAAGCTTCGGTCGGGGCTGAGTAGGCCTCGTTCCGAAAAAGTGCTCGGGGAAAATTAGGAACGAAGGGGTCGGGTTGAGCAGCCATACCTTCTGAATTTCCCCGTATAGAGGGCCCAGGGGGCCGGGCCCCTTGACTACCGGTCGGCGGATGCGATTGTTGTGCCTTCTGTGTCCGGACAGACATCAGCATTTCATATTCTTCTGGCGAAAGAGTAACCGTCAGTGGATTGGGGTTTTCCATTCTCCGCTCTCGATCAGGCAGAAAGCCCTCCTTCTAGCGCCAAATTTGATCCTGTCGCCGAGCGTAGTGGAGCCGCAACCGGATGACGGTGTGGAGATGAGTGACGCGGATGCTGACTGGATGCCCTCGCTCAGAATGACGCAGTTGGTGGGGGGTGTCCTCCGACCGGACGTAAGTAGACGTCGCCGGGTGCACGGCCGACCGGCTGGAGGTGGACCTGCTGAGGAAGATGACCGTTAGCAACCTAGCCGGGAGACGTCCCGGCAAGGCCCTCCGACGATCAAGTCAGTACTCCGATGAACAGGAAAAATGATGCAGTATGTAGACGAGGGGCTTCGTGCGCGTACCTGATAATGAGGATGGGAGGGGCTTATATAGCCGGGGAAAAGGACCAAGTCTGACCTGTGTCAGGATTCTCTGACCTGGTCGAGGGATATTCCCAGATTGTCTGCCGGGTGTCAGGATTCTCTGACGGAGTCAGGAGATATTGTATGATTCTGTCGATTTGTAGCCAACATTCCTTGTCGTATACTCCTTGTCTTATGTGAGGACACAGACAGGTGACCGGCGCCGCCTGACACCAACGGCGTGACAGGGCGGCGTGCCAGGGAGTGTCAGTTCACACAAATGGTGACAGCCAGTTATCTGCAGCTGGTGCAGGTGTGTTTTGTCTTTACCCCAGGGTGGTTCCGAGAGAGTGCCCGAGTGGGCACAGGGCGTGCAAGCCTGGGGGGACTATGTATGTGAAGGGTTGCCGGGCGGATGCACCCGAACGATTATGCGTGTAGCCCTTATGTGGCCGGGCTGCAGTACCCGACTAAACGATTAGGCGTGTAGCCCTTATGTGGTCGGGCGGCAGTACCCGACTGAACGATTAGGCGTGTAGCCCTTATGCGGTCGGGCGGCAGTACCCGACTGAACGATTAGGCGTGTAGCCCTTATGTGGTCGGGCGGCAGTACCCGACTGGCTGGCATAGACCCTGGGTCCGGCTAGGGTGTCCAGCTGGCTACCTGCACAATGACGTGGACCCTGAAGTCGGCCATGCCGTTTGCCACGTTGGCTGTCCGTACGGTGCCAAAGATAGGGCGGGATCAAATTATAATACTACAACTTAGTTTGTCTAAAGCATTAGGTATTTAGTTACCTAAAATACTTAGCCTTGTTATCTGATGTTCCGAAGAGGTGGAGTTTTGAGAGGTGGAACCCCCCATGTCTCCTACAGAGGCAAAGTAAGCAAAAACTTAGAAGAGAGAGAGAGAGGGAGCATATGAAAGAATTAGAAGACTACAACTATTAAGTTTGTCTAAAGCATTTAACATTTAGTTACCTGAAATACTTAACCTTGTTGTCCGTTGCTGGGAATAGGTGGAGTTTCGACAAGACGGACCCCTCATGTCTCCTACAAAGGCAAAGTGAGCCAGAACTTTGAAACAAGAGAGAGAGAGAGAACATAAAAGAATTAGAATACTTTACGTTTCAGATTTTTCCATAGCATTAGGGATTTAGTTACCTGAATTACCTAGCCTTGTTGTCCGATGCTCCGAAGCGGTGGAGTTTCGCAAGGAGGAACCTCTTATGTCTCCTACAAAGATAAAGTGAGCAAAAACTTAGAAACAAGAGAGAGAGAGAGAGAGTGAGAGCATGAAAGAATTAGAAGACTACAACTTTTAGGTTTGTTTAAAGCATTAGGCATTTAGTTACCTAAACTACTTAGCCTTGTTGTCCGATGCTGGGAAGAGGTGGAGTTTCGAAAAGAGGAACCCCTCATGTCTCTTACAGAGGCAAAGTGAGCCAGAACTTAGAAACGAGAGAGAGAGAACATAAAAGAATTAGAATACTTTACGTTTCAGATTTTTCTATAGCATTAGGGATTTCGTTACCTGAATTACCTAGCCTTGTTGTCCGGTACTGCGAAGCGGTGGAGTTTCGCAAGGAGGAACCTCTTATATCTCCTACGAAGACAAAGTGAGCAAAAACTTAGAAACAAAAGAGAGAGAGAGGGGGGAGTGAGAGAGAGAGAGAAAGAGAGAGAGAGGGGGGGGAGTGAGAGAGAGAGAGAGAAAGAGAGAGAGAGCATGAAAGAATTAGAATACTACAACTTTTAGGTTTGTCTAAAGCATTAGGCATTTAGTTACCTGAAATACTTAGCCTTGTTGCCTGATCTTGGGAAGAGGTGGAGTTTTGGGAGGAACCCCTCGTGTCTCCTACAGAGGTATTGTGAGCCAGAACATAGAGAGAGAGAGAGAGAGAGAGAGAGAGAGAGAGAACATGAAAGAATTAGAATACATTAAGTTTCATATTTGTCTATAACATTAGGCATTTCGTTACCTGAATTACCTAGCCTTGTTGTCCAGTGTTGTGAAGCGATAGAGTTTCGAGAGGAGGAACCTCCTATGACTCCTACAAAGACAAAGTAAGCAAAAACTTAGAAACAAAAGAGAGAGAAAGAGAGAGCATGAAAGAATTAGAATACTACAACTTTTAGGTTTGTCTAAAGGTTAGGCATTTAGTTACCTGAAATACTTAAGCTTGTTGTCCGATGCTGGAAAGAGGTGGAGTTTCGAAAGGAGGAATCGCTCATGTCTCCTACAGAGGCAAAGTGAATCAGAACTTATAAATGACAGAAAGATAGAGAGAGAGAGAGAGAGTAGAGAGAGAACATGAAAGAATTAGAATACTTTAAGTTTCGGATTTGTCTATAGTATTAGGCATTTCGTTACTTGAATTACCTAGCCTTGTTGTCCGATGTTGTGAAGCGATAGAGTCTCGAGAGGAGGAACCTCCTATGTCTCCTACAAAGACAAAGTAAGCAAAAACTTATAAACAAGAGAGAGAGAGAGAGAGAGAGAGAGAGAGAGAGAATTAGAATACAATAGCTTTTATGTTTGTCTAAAACATTAGGCATTTAGTTACCTAAAACACTTAGACTTGTTGTCCGATGTTGGGAAGAGGTAGAGTTTCGAAAGGAGGAACCTCTTGTGCCTCCTATAATGACAAAGTGAGCAATAACTTAGGAACGAGAGAGAGAGAGAGAGAGAGAGAGAGAGAGAGAGAGAGAGAGAGAGAGAGAGAGAGAGAGAGAGAGAGTACTACAACTTTTAGGTTGGTTTAAAGCATTAGACATTTAGTTACCTGAAATACTTAGCCTTGTTGTCCGATGTTGGGAAGAGGTGGAGGTTTGAAAAGAGGAACCCCTCATGTCTCCTACAGAGGCAAAGTGAGCCAGAACTTAGAATCAATAGAGTGAGAACATGAAAGAATTAGAATACAACTTTCACGTTTATGCATTTAGTTACGTGAACTATGTAGCCTTGTTGTCCGATCCTGTGAAGAGGTAGAGTTTCGAAAGGAGGAATCCCTCATGTCTCCTATAGAGGCAAAGTGATCACAAAAAATGTTGAACTAGATAACCGGCGAATTTGGGGTGACCGGCCTGGCCCCACAGAAGTTTTCCACGGGCTTCCAGAGAAATCAGGAAGTGCACGCAGTGAGTGGTCTAGAAGCCTAGTGTCCCATGTTCACGCTCCATTCGGAGAATTTTTTTTTTTTTTTTTTTTTTTTGCAAAATACGTCATAGCTAGGGATGGAATCGCGGATGCTTTGGATGATGCGCGACTAATTGCCCTGCCGTTGCACCATGGCCGTAGGGGCAAAACATTCATAGAGGCAAATTGATCAAGAACTTAGAAACAATAGAGAGTTAATATGAAAGAATTAGAATACTATAACCTTCAGATTTGTACATCTAGTTACCTGAATTACTTAGCCTTGTTGTTCGGTGTTACGAAGAGGTGGAGTTTAGAAGGAGGAACCCCTCATGTCTCCTACATAGACAAAGTGAGCAAGAACTTAGAAACAATAATGAGAGAACATGAAAGAATTATAATACTATAATTTCCATGTTTGTCTAACGCGTTAGGCATTTAGTTACATGAATTACTTAGCCTTGTTGTTTGGTGTTGCGAAGAGGTGGAGTTTCAAAAGGAGTAACCCCTCATGTTTCCCACAGAGGCAAGGTGAGCAAAAACTTAGAAAAAATAGAGAGAGAACATGAAAGACTTAAAATACTACAACTTGTAAGTTTGTCGAAACATTAGACATTAGTTACCTCAAGCTAGAGCTGATCCTTTCCAATAAAGCTCCAAATATTCATGTCTCTTTATTTAACTATATATAGGGTAATAGGGGCATAGGAACAATTTATTTACTTTTAAATTCAAGTCAAATTTAATTTTTTAGTAGTAAATACAAATTCATTGATCAAATTGGCATCACATATCTCGTCTTTTCTACATGCAACAATAATTCAAAAAAAAAAATCAGAATCTTCAATTTACAGGATAATTCCAACTTCGGAATCCTTCATTTAGATTTATAGTTTGAGGTCATTTAATTATAATGAATTATCACATCATCCAGTGAAAACATTTCGTTTTTTTTATTCTAATAGATTTTAAAAAAAATGAACAAAGAATGACAGCAAGGCAAGATTAATAGGAGACGATGACCTAATTTGAATAAATATGGTAGAAATTAAAAGACCCTCGTTGTTATCTAGATTTAAGAATGTCAGTTTAATGTTATATTTAGGGAGTGTTTGGAAGAGCTTTACTTTTGAAAAGTATTCTTGTATGTTATTTAATAGTAAGAAGTAAAATACATTTAAATAGAATCAAATTATAAAAAAGTTGATGTTGGAAAATAATTTTAAGTTAATTTTATTAAATGACAATAAATCAAACATAATTAATTTTTTCAATTATTTAATATAATTTATACATGATCTATAATATTTTATATTTTAATTATATTTAATATTATATATTATTTTTTATAATATATATTTTAAAAAAAAAAAAAAAAAAAAAAAAAAAAAAAAAAAAAAAAAAAAAATAGAAATATGTATACAAAATTATAAGATTATTTAATTTAAAAATAATAGATGGTAATTATGTAAAGTAATAAATTTATTAAGGGTATATAAATGTCAACTTTTTAATTCTACATCCATAAAAGCAAAAGAAGCAGAAGCAGAAAAAAGCACAAATTGTTGCTTCTAGCTTTTGAGTAAAAGTTGCAGAAGTTAAAGCAGAATCTGACATTCTCAAACACTCAAAGCACTTTTGCATGGCTAGATAACTAAAAAGCAGCTAGCAAAAGCTCTTCCAAAACTCCCTTAAAAGTTACAGATTTAATTGTCATGTAGCATGGAAGATTTTTTTTTTTAACAGGTAGTGAATTCGAGAATGTTCGTGATTAAGGATGTTTGTGATTAAGATGAGTCTTCCATTTATTACTTTCTCGATTTATTTAGGACGGTCGATAAAAAATTTTTATGGGATCAAACCAATCACTCTCGGAATTAGTTGAGCTGAAGTCTTACATATTTAATGGCAACTAATTAAAAAAAGATTAATTTTTTATCTAAAATTAATACAATTAGATATTTAGAGTTCGAGATTCAACTATGATGTATTATAAAGTTTCTCTTTAATAGGTAACTGACGTGAGAATATTGGAAGATAAGATAAGCTTTCATGTGTACGTTCTTAATTTATCTAAATAGTAGATGAAAAATTTTCATCAGCCGAAACTTAGATATTTAATATCAACTAAAAAAATAAAATAATTTTCTATCCAAAATTAATATAAGTTGTCCATCTTAACCTCTCCAATATTTAAACCAGTGACGGATTCAAGAAATTCGTTGTCTTGCAGGGCCTCGCCGGAGTACTACCGGGTCGTTGTCATCTCATTCGCTCGTACCCTCCAGGAGACCGTCCGGCCTGTAGAATTGCCACCTTGCTTCACGACAGGATCACCATCCACTTGGTGTCGTTGCTCCGATTACTCTGTACCTTGTCATCAAGAATGATTTGTGTCTCTAGCAGCGACGTCCACAGAGTTTTCATGTCCGTCACGAAACCCCAATGTGGCTTCCACATATGTGGGCGAAAGTTACCTTGCCAAAATAATGACTAAACATACAGTATTAATATATTAAAATATTTGTTTTAAATTTACTTAAATATTATTAAATTATTTTAAATTCATCAAAATCACTTATAATAATTTAAATAGCAATTATATAATTTGTTGAAGTTAATAACGTATAAGTTAAATCTTAAATCTTTAAATTTAAACCTTGAGATTTTAATCCTAAATCTTAAATATCATTAATTATATAAAAATATTTTTTTTATTAATTTGATTAAAATTATTTTAATTTTATCAAAATTACTTTAAATTAGTTAAAATTATTTTATAATAATTATTGAAGCTATTATTAGTTATTACACGGTGGGTAGATTTTATAGTATTAAAAAAAATTTTTTGGATCAGGTAGCAGACGAATCTGGGTGACCGATCCGACCCCACAGAAGTTTTCTATCAGTCATCAGGATAAATCGAGAAACGTTCGCGATAGACGATTTAGAAGCCTAGCGTCTCAGGATTTGTAACCCATTTGAAGGTTTTTAAACTGTCTAGGTAAATTTTTTATAGTGACCGACTCCACTGCCGAACTAATCTCATATTCAAAAACCTCCTAAGAGATTTTTGAAAGTACGGTTTCACTGTGTTTGAGAAGAGGTCTCACTGTCAAGATAAGTTCTCAGTCAACAGACCTCTCAAATGGGGGATTTATTTATTGCTAAGAAAAAAAAATGATAAATCAGGCAGCAGACAAATTGAACCTGAGGTGATCGGCCCGGCCCTACAGAAGCTTCTCACCGGTCACCAGGGTAAATTAGAAACCGCTCGCGGTGGCCAGTCAGAAGCCCAGCGTCCCAGAGTTCGCGCCCCATTTGGAGAAAAAATTCTTGCAAAAAACGTCGTAGCTGAAGATCAAACCGCGGATGCCTGAATTAATAATTAGTTACCCTACCACTGCACTATAATCCCGGGAGCGATTTATTTATTACTAAGAGGACTCAAATTCAAAATCTCAGAGAATATTGTCTCTATATTTATCATTTTGAGATAAATCACTTCGAAATAATATATTATATTAGATGTTATAAGTTGTTGAAGTTGTATAACTTTATCTGATCAGAGCTTGGACAATCCTACCGTAATGGACTGGATTACGGAGTTTGGCTCGTCAGCGTTTGGCA
>JAGFNQ010003141.1:228240-351439 GCA_024364735.1 Boesenbergia rotunda
AAGAGGTTCTTGGGAGTGAAGTTTCTCTCAACACCAGGTGCGCAACTTGTCGTGTGATCCAAAGAACTCCAACGGTAAATTTGCTTCTTCTATTCGTAGATGTCGAGTTGTGGAACACATTTTGGTTTGTTTGTTATTTTCAAACCTGCATGTCTCTTCCGCAGAAATCATCTCAGCTAAATCATGTATAAGGTCATGCATCACAAAATGATCAAATTCAGATTCTTGAAAGAATTCCTATTGACAAACTCAAGAAAGTAGTCGCTTCCAACATCTTCCATTCTCTTTATGTTGTTATCTTCGATGAAGCCTTCGGCAATCCACATTAGAATCAACTCATCTTTGCTGAACCAGTAGTCTTTAGGAAACGTCGAGCAAAAAGCAAAACACCGCTTCAGATTTTCATTAAGATAATAATAACTTAAATGCAAAGCTGGCATAATGTCATCTTCTTTTTGTTCTACTTTCCATATGTCGTTCTCCATTATGGTCGCCCAGTGTTGCTGGCACAAATCTGATTGCAGAACACTGCCCAGTGTCTTTGCAGCTAATGGTGAGCCCTTCAACTTGGAAGCAATCTTTCTACCGATGTCTTCTAGCTCCGAATAGTCTTCAGGGTTGATTGTGCCAAATGAGCATTTCTTGAACAATTGCCAAAAGACATCTTTGTCTAAACCATGGAGCAAAATTGGTTCTACCAGACGACTAACCATTTTAGAAACTTTCATATCTCGAGTTGTAACAATGATTTTGCTACCATGAGCTCCAACTCTGAGTAGTGCACAGAATCTCTCCCAGATGCTATTATTATCGCTCCACACATCGTCAAGAAAAAGCAGAAACTTCTTTTTCGCAATATGCTGATGTAGTACTATTTGAAGAGGTTCTAACCCCATATTATCATATTGTTTTTGTTGAGTTACTGCCTCTATTATAGATTTAGTGAGTCCCTGCACAGTGAAATTGTCCGACACACAAACCCAAATCTTGAGGTCAAAATTATCTTGAACTCTGTCATCTTGAGCGCATACTGAGCAAGAGTAGTCTTTCCAGCTCCGCCTATCCCGACAATGGGCATCACGGAGAAGGCATCGTTGACAGATCCCGATGCAGGTTCCACCTGATTAGTTGATCGCAACAACCAGTCTACCACTTGATTCAGTTCTTTGTCTCTGCCAAACAATATGTCTGTCACGGAGGAAGAGTATGATTCTCTAGCCTGAAACTTGACCTCTGCCGGTTGCTTCCTTCTATCATGTATTGCTGACAGATTCATGATGCTCTTCATACTATTAGCAATTCTATCCATCCTTCCTTGAATCTCCCTCACTCTAGCTCTCATATCATCTTCCTCCAAGGAATATTGAGAAGAACCAAACAACTTTTTAATCATGTTTGAAAGGCCACTGGAGCTACTTGCCTTGTCCTCATCTTCACCTTTGATCTTCTGCTTGAGGACATGGTATTGGAACTCATCTATTAAGTCCTCTGCATCATAAGCAGCATCCTTGAGTTCCTGCATCGATGTCTTCCACTCGACGTCGTTGCTCCCACTGCTCTGTTGAAGGATGAATCGAGTCTCCCGCAGCGAGATGCGCAACTTATCCATGTCCTCCGCGAAACCCCGGCGCTCGGCAAACAATTGGATGGCTTTGTCGCTGGCCTTATCGATCAAGGTCTGGATGAAGGCCTGCGCGAACCATCCCCCCACTGTGAGTGAGATCGCCATTTGATTGCAGGAGAGAGCAGTAGCAGATCCTTGTTCAATACTCTCAGATCTACAAAAACAAAACAAAGACCGTAGGAATCAACGACACACGTCCTTGTTCGAACTATATATAGGGCAAATTATAAAGTGGATTAATATATATAGCTAGCAAAGTAATATGTAGCACAAGATTTGATTACCTAAATCCAAATTATAAAGTGAATCTGGAGGTGCTGCCGTTGAGTGGGAAATGCTTCTGCAAGCTAGAGAATAAAGAGCAGTGGCAGATCCTTGTTCAATTCTCTCAGATCTGCAAGCCAAAAGATCTGCAAAATCAAAACAAAGACAGCAGTCATCATCATGTAAGTAGATCGAACTATATATTGATTGATATATATAGGACAGATAAATTATAAAGTGGATCAATATATATAGCAAAGTAATTGGTACAAGAGATTTGATTACCGAAATCCAAATTATAAAGTGGATAAGGAGGTGATCATCGTTGCTGCCGTTGATTGGGCGATATATATATGCTTCTGCAATCTACAGAATAGTCACAGGAAGTTGGAGATCAAAGCAAAGTTGGGCGATGCTTCTGCAAACTACAGAATTCTCTCCCGAGGCTGCAAATATTGCAAAAAAGGAAGTTTGGAGATGAAAGTAAAGTTAACAGACTGCCGCCTCTTCGCTTAGGAGGGCACATGACAATATTTTACTAATCGTGCAGAAACATTGAATTTTCCCCGGTCAATACAGCTGTTTCGGTACCTCCTGATATTCAACTTGCAAAATGTCTTTGTTTTTTCCTCCCTCATCTGTAAAATGATACTCGAAATGTTCTTTTATGGACAAAAGAAAAATAATTCTATTGTTTGAGCTTATCGATTTAACATTGATCAATCTATAGATATTATATATTAATTTTAGTTTCATTTTATTCTGATGGATGTGTTGGATATGATTTTGCGAGGCGAAATCAAAGTACCATCGATCGATGAAAGTCATATTTGACTTCAAAATCGAAATCTACGTTTCGCGTAGATAAATCTAGACTATTAATTTGCTCAAAATCAATTACGGGTGAATGAAAAATTAAGTGTTTAAAGTCGTGCTCAAAATAACGTTAAGGAGAAAGATGGGGATTAGTCCCACATCGCTAATTGGCGAAAGCCAATGTTTCCTTATATGTGTTGTTGTGCTTTTGCAGTCAATACAAAAAGCACAGGTGCTCTCTACCCTTGGGCGAGCAGGTGCTCGTACTTGCGAGCCCGCCACCCGCCACGTGCGCAATGAGCGCTTTGTTGGCGCACTTTGCACTTGATTGAGTTAAAATCTCTTCGGATCTAACGAACCAGATTAAAAGCCTAATGGCTGAGATCAGAACCCTTTAAAGGGTTATGAACTGATGGTTCGGATCAGTCCTCGCCAAGGGTCACTTGCCTCTTCACCTACTATATAAAGGATCCCTCCTTTGGAAATATTCATTCATTCAATCATTCGAAGCATTCAAGCATCTAAGCATTAGAGAGCTCATCTTCTGCATCGAGAGTCCGAAAATCCTACGGAAAGGTTCGCCGGTCTCGGAATTTGAAGTGCTACTATTCCGAGATGACGTCGTTGTATCTTGGGAACGAATTGCTGCTATCCGTGAGCACCGTAGCGGAGCAATATCATTTTACGGAGATAGTGTCTAACACTAGCCTCGACGTAAACAAATTCAGTTTGCTACCTCCCGGCAGCAACCTCCCGGAAGTTCCGACGGTCGAGTAAAATCGACTATGTCAAATACCGCGGAGATTACAAAAAAGTCACAGGACCGCCAAGAGGATGGATGATTCGTATCTATTTAAAAATTAACATAAGAAATATTATGGAAGAAAATTTTATTATAATTTTTTATAATAGAATTATAATAGAATTTTTAAGATTTATTTTGACATTATCGGATTTTAACATTATTTATGAGGATCATTATAAATTTATTAATCATCATATGGATTATGAGAATTCTTTTATATAGAGAAAATTCTAATAAAGTTTCGACTATTTTATAAAATAAATATATCGGTAACTCTTTTTTTGACCTCTCTTTTTCTTCTTTCTCGTGTTTGCTCTTTTTGTGCGACTTTATCTCGTTGTTTCATGCGATTTCTTTTTCTCTTTCTCTTCTTCCACATTAGAGGTTGAGAGGGTTGCACATTTGCAAAACAATTGGTATTAAAGTGAGGTTTTGGCAAATTCTTAAACTTGTCAAGGACATCTTCTACGAAGTATGATTGAACCAAAAACTTCGGATTATGACAAAGAAGAGTTAAGAACATGTTGGTACAACAAGGTATAGTGAAGACGCTAGGAGAAAGGAAATCAAGAAGTATGAGGAGATCAAATTGAGAAGAACTTCAGGCTAAGACAGTGACAACAATCATGCTTTATCTTATGGATGATTTGATGTATCATGTTATGGACGATGAGTCACTGGTTGCAAAATTCTCTCAGGAAGCAAAAATTGCAAAAAGGAAGTTGGAGATCAAAGCAAAGTGGGGCGATGCTTTTGCAAACTACATATATACTACTCTCCAGAAGTAATAAATATTGCAAAAAGGAAGTTGGTGATCAAGGTAAAGCCGCATACTTCCGCCTCTACGCCATGAAAATGATTTTTATGCATTTTTTACAATTAATTATTTTTTAATATACAATTATATTACAAAAAAATGATATTTTACTAAACGGCGCACGTGAGAAATCATAATTACCAAAAAAAAATCCTAAGATTTAATTTTTACCAAAGGGGGCACCAAAAATTGTGTTCTTCCTTTTATATCCCTCCCGCCAACAATTCCCTTTCTCAGTTAGCTTTCTGAGACATTTAAATCACTTTTGCAGAATTTTCAATTTAAAATAATTAGATATTGTGGTTTGGGTGCCCCAGAGAGTCCACTTTTTTTCACCCTACATATATATTTCTGCCTTACACAACTCGACTCATCACGAATCATTTACTATATTTTGCTACCATTGTAAAAGAAGGAGTTGAAAGTGGGAGTGTGTTCTACAGGTGACATCAAAAAGTCAACTTAAAAGAATCGTTAAGGAAGATAGGTGTTGAAGGAGAAACTTCAAACAATAATTTGTTTGATAGAAGAAAGAAAAAGATTTAGTAATGTATGTATGATTGGCTTTTAAAATTTGTGTATACGATGAAAAGAAATAGCATAAGGTTTCTTATAGGGTTTATTTCATCTAGACCCTGTTATGCTCTGATATGGTATCAGACTTAGTTTTGTACATGATCAACTTATCCTACTAATTTTTAGTTTGGAGAAGGACTCTAACGGTATCATGCATTACATAAATAGAGTTCTCAGAATTTGTTTAACCTTACGATAATTTCATGCTTGAATTTGACGTCGGGCATGATATCATACCATATCAGGCCCTCCTAGGGCATGATATCGGCATGATATCTTACCATATCAAGCTCGTGGAGGGCCTGATATGGTATGATATCAGGCCCTAAGAGGGCCTGATATCTTCTTATATCAGGCCCACCGTGGGCCTGATATCATATCATATCAAGCCCTACTGGTGGACTCATTGGATCTATATCGATCCTTGTTTATTTTTTAAATTACTGAAACACTTGATTATGAATTTGAACGTTTACCAAATTTAATTGTAACTAGTGTAATACCTGTGCGATGCACGCGAATCTTACACAATTCAAATAATATATTTAGTGATAATATATATATGTAAAATACCTAGTTCGGAATGGGTTAAATGCAAAATTTCTATAGAGGAGGGTGTAGATGGTGAGTTTGGAAGAAGAGGGGCTTAATCGCAAATGACAAAAAACCCTAAGTTTCCGATTTTCGTTAATTACACGCGACAAAACCCCTTGAGCGACCGATTTCTTTGATTCCACTCGCCTCTCGGTCTTCTTCTCAACCGCCTTTGCCGAGCGAAGGCGACTTCCTTCTCCTTGCGCGATCGGGACACCGGAGAAGTCGCGATCTCCTCTTCCCTCCTTTACGAACCTTAGCCGCTGCTGAAGCTACTCCAACACGATCTCTTCTTCTCCCCGATCTCGGCTTTCTGCTGTCTCGCCCAACGATGCTGTCTATTCCGGCTGGGTTCAGTAGATCTAGAGCACACCATCAACACATCGACAAGGATCCCACTTTTTCCTTGCGAGCGCGGTTAGGATTGAGCCAGAGAGTCGTCGGCTGTGGATTGGGTAGAGTAGCAGCAAGTGAGAAACCTCAGGTAAGGGGAGGTTGATTTAGGGTTTTTGATCTTGACCTAGTATTTGGATTGTGTGATCTTGGCCGTGAGTTTTGGGCAAATGGATTCAATCTTGGTTGTTTCCTCTTACCGTGAAGTTAATTTGGAAGCTCAACCAAATTCATTTTTAGATTGTTTCGAATTTTGATTGGAGATTGTGGTTTTAGTTCCTCTGTTCATATTCATCTCTATGAGCTTTGATCTAGGGTTTACGTGTTGGATCAATCTTGATCTGGAATTCTCTGTTCTTTTATTATGTGATCTGTGAATGTTGATATGAACATAGTCTTGTTTTAGATCTTGTTTTAGAATTGAGATTTTATCTCAACCTGTTCTGTGTGATTTTTGGTGAGTGATTTAGCCAATTGAGATGTTGAATCTGTATCTAACGGTTGGGGGACTTTGGTGTTTGATACGGTTTCGGTTACACCATGTTTGGAAACATTTAAGTAAGGAATTGGAATTCAATTCCGGTCGGAATTCAATTCCGACCGGAATTGAATTCCAATTCCCATGTTTGGAATGAATAGTAAACAACAGAATTGAATTCCAATTCCCATGTTTGGAATCAATCGAAATTGAAATCAATTATTATATTTTTACCATTTTACCCTTAAGCAAAATAAAGATGGAAGCAGGGTTGCAGCAGGGTGAATTAGTCATTTTATAGTTGGAAGGGAATGAAATTCAATTCCTTTCCCAAATCAGACCCTTTTGGGTCTGATTTATTTTGGAGTGTGTGAAGGGAATTGGAACTCAATTCCTTTCCAATTCCTTCTTAAAATTTGCTACCAAAGAAGGGAATTGAATTCCAATTCCCTTGGGAATTCCAATTCCCTCCTTTCCAAACAGGCTGTTAGGGTTTTCTGCTGTGGGAAAACCTTGGATTTGGTTAGGAATTCTGGCCTGTGAATTTGTGACAAGCTGTGCCATGGGGTTTCTTGGATGTGTTGAATTAGATTTGTTTTGGAGTTTATTCCTTTTATTTTGTTCCTGAGACCTTGGGTTGCCGTGAGGTTTTGTGTGGTTGAGTTGTGATTAGGATTAGGGTAAACCTATGGTGAGCCTAAGTCCTATATTTTGGGGCAATGGGGATTAATTCTAATACGATTGATTAGCTAGGTCTGACTAATTAATATTGGTTATGATAGCTAAAATTTTTGTGTTGTGGTACAGGTCATTGATTCGGCTATTTGGAGTCCACTTGTGATGGATATTATTTCAGACGGGTTATCCTCATTTTTTGATTCCTACATCGGAGGCGGGTATCTCTGACTCTTCTTTTATATTAGTCACAGATATATGCTTGATATGCTTTGTTTAGCAAACCCTTCTATTTGTCTTGTTGATACTATTTGTGATACCTATACTTGTAGGACTTAGGTTATGATGCATTATCTACGATCCTTGCATATCATGTTGATATAGGTGGACTAGATAGTGGATGCTATTTGACCAGTATTTTGTATCATCGTGCACTGTGCATCACTGTCGATCAGGGGCCCCCTTTGTGGGAGGATCAAGTCGACAGTCATACTGACCTACCCATACGGCCACTCATGGGTTAGTGGTTGACGGAGTATTGGGTAGTGTGCTCTATGCTGCTCCGCTCATGCACTCATGGGTTAGTGAATCGGAGTGTGGTAACAGACAGATGTCCCTCCTTGAGTAGTCCATATACCAGGAGATGAGAGGGAGAGGTCTCTCCCCCATTTATATACATGGGGTAGGGGTAACACCCAGACAGAGATGTCCTCCAGAGATGGCCTGGGGTAGACAGAGATATCCCCGGATAGGGCATGGAGTAGGGGTGTTACACCGGCAGCATTTCGTCTACTCGATCGCTCAGGAGTAATGATGACAGAGTATGGACGACAGTCACAGCCCTACGTCGGAGGGTGGCCTCCGCTCAGCTTCCTCCCGTACATAGGTGACGATGTCTAACCGACGATAGGGGTGACCATGTCATTGCACCTTGTGTATTCGTTTATTTTGCCCTTACTTGTGCTTGTTTTTACTTGATGCTGTATATGATTGACATACACTTACAGGAGACCTTTATGTCTGGTCTTGGCGACTCTGCTACATTGGTATGGTAGTTCTTATTTTTCTCTTGCAGTTGTTCTTATTACTGCCTGTGCACGTGTTATTTCGGTAGTCTATTACACTGTTGCTATCTTAGACTATCTTGTATATTTGATGAGATATTCGTTGAGTTCTATGACTCATTCCATTAGCTCCTTATTTTTATTTCAGGATGATTGACTGGAGCGTGCCCGATAGCCTGTCCCAGTTCGCGTACTCGTCGAGATGCCTTCGAGATTTTTCTTCTATTTTGTTGGTAGTACTTGTTGGTAGCATTTTCTATATTTTTCTTCCGCTGTGGTTTTTGTGTTGGGTTTAGTTGTACTTTTGTAAGGCCTTTGTGCATTGTGTTTTGTTGTAAGTCGGATCGGTCCGCAGTCAAGTATGGTTTACCCGGTTTTATTTTATGTTCTGTCTTGATTTGAGGCCTGAGTCTCATTTAAACTGCGTGGTTGTGTTATATGTGATGTATGTATATGTAAATTGTCCGCCGAACAGGGGAGGTGTTGTCCGATTTTCTATTGGATCAGCGACTCCTAGGGTCTCGCGCTCACTTGGCTACCAGGATTCATAAACTCTAGTTCTTATCCTGGAGATCTAGAGTTCGAATCCTGGGAAAGGCAAAAATCCACTGGCCAGGGGTGGGAAGACCTAGTGAGTAACGACACGGTCGACGGTCGACGACCAAAGGGGCCAGGTTATTGTGCCGCCAAAAATGGAATTTGGTCGCCCAATGAGCCGAGGGTTCGGGTCGACGGGCCGGGTTGTTACAATATATGTCAATTTTTATTATTAAATGAAAAATTAAAATGAAAACTAGCATCCAAAGATCACATGTTCTATGTAACATGCGCATATCACATGTTCTATGTAACATGTTTTTGCATAAGTCAAATTATAAAAATTTAGAGTCTAGCAGTTAAATAACAAAAGTAGGATGTGGTTAAATGAATTAGATTCAACGAATACATACCTTAACATCTCAACTTGTCGAAAATTTCTCTATAAACAACATTAATTGTGCAATTTTCTGAAAGTCCTTCATGATTCCAAATAAGAACCTTCAAACATCTTTTGCTTTTAACTTTTGAAAAGGCTACATATAATTGTCCATATGTAAATACAACTCTCGGTAAGTATAACCTAACAGAAGATAAAGTTTGACCTTGAGACTTATTAATTGTCATAGCAAAAGAAACTATCAAAGGGACTTGTCTTCTTGAAACTTAATAGGAATGACATCATTGCTCGGTGTCATAGTCATTCTTGGAATCAAAGCAATCTGTCCAATTCTATTCCCTGTAAGAACAAAAGGCGAAAGGTTTTAAAAAATTCCTCATTTTGTGGCAGACATGATTATTTGATATAATTAAAAGTAAAAAAGGGATGAAACAATGAAATAAACCTTAGTTAGATATTTCAAATCACTAATTGGTTTGTAAACACATTGAAATAGGAAATCTTTCTCCAAAGAGTAGGGTTGTTCACCAACCAAAGGTGTCAATTGTTGACTGGAAGAAGAATGATCATCTTTCAAACTGATAATAACAATAAATAAAAATTATTGTAAAGTATAAAAGTTAATATTGCATATACAACATAAGTGTAAACTTAATACCTTGCAGCAAATTCCTTCACTTCGGGGAAGTCTTCATTGATAAAGAGCTTAGAGGTAAAATTTGCATTTGACTCCCATTACACCTATGTTATGTAAGGATTTAACAGAAGTTACAGTTAGAATGAAGAAATAAAACAGAAATAATGATTATGGAAATTGAGAGCATTTGATATGATACAGACCCTTAAACATCTTCAGTTTTCCAAGTTGCAATACAACTATGTAATGAGGAGAAGAATTTGTTGGATCGAGAAATGCGAGAGAGGGGGGGGGGGGTGAATGTCGCAAATCGTTCGGATTTAAAAAAGAGTAAGTGCGCAGCGGAAATAAGACACAAAAACAATGCTAACACGGTCGTTTTACTTGGTTCGGAGCCTGTGTCGACTCCTACTCCAAGGCCCTCGGTCGTTGACCGTTTTCTGCGGACAATTCTATAAGTTCGTAAACCAGTTTACAATTATTGAATACAGAATAAGTGTAGTAAACTTATATAATAAGAATTATGCTCTTCTTTTACCGACGTCCGGAGTAGATCGAAGATTTCGGGGCAGCGGGACTTCGTCGGCTCGAGTTGGGCAGTATCTGGAGCAAAGCACGAGAGCAGAAGAGCGTGGAAGTGTCCGAAGAATTGATGCTTGAAGAAGAGGGTCGAGGGTCCTTTATATAGGGCTGGGGGCACCCGGGATGCTCGGGGCGCCCCCCACGTGGCTTTCGATCCGGCGTGCTCTCGGTCGTGACTGATCGCTTCGACTTTGGGATCACCTTTGACTGGGGCGCCCGGGTTGACCGGTCAAGGCTTCATCTTCTTCGCGAGGGTGAGCTGCTGCAGCTGCCAGTGGCGTGGCACAGTG
Organism: Boesenbergia rotunda; assembly: GCA_024364735.1. Classification (NCBI taxonomy): domain Eukaryota; kingdom Viridiplantae; phylum Streptophyta; class Magnoliopsida; order Zingiberales; family Zingiberaceae; genus Boesenbergia; species Boesenbergia rotunda. The sequence continues at coordinate 238,793 of JAGFNQ010003141.1, forward strand.
GGCGCCCGCGACACGCGGGGCGCCCGACGCGCGCGGGGCGCCCGACGCGCGCGGGGCGCCCGAAACATCCGGGGCGCCCCCAAATGTGCTGCTGTCGGGGCGTTTACTTGCTCTGCTGATTTTGGGTTGACTCTGGGGCGTCCGAAACATCCGGGGCGCCCTGCTCAGCTACTGCCTCACTCCTTTGAGGCTCTCTGAGCTGCAGAAACACAGTCCTTCGGTTCTGCATCCAGGGTTAGTCCAAAACAGCAATTAATAAGTTAATTTTACACAGCCTTGGCTGTCTTGGTTCTGACTTTGGGTCTCCAACATGGAGCCCTAGGTCGAACCGACGCCTAATGTTCCCTCAAGGGGAACGCGTCCTCACCTACTCCTCTCGGGAGAGTTTTACCTGGTGCCAACCGGATCCTCCAGTTGGACTTTTGCCTGACGGTCCTTTGTCAGGTCTTGGATACCGGCAGTCCTTCGCCAGTTGCCTAGCAGTCCTTCGCTAGGGCTTTGATACTGGCAGTCCTTCGCCAGTTGCCTAGCAGTCCTTCGCTAGGGCTTGGATACTGGCAGTCCTTCGCCAGCTGCCTAGCAGTCCTTCGCTAGGGCTTGGATACTGGCAGTCCTTCGCCAGCTGCCTAGCAGTCCTTCGCTAGGGCTTGGATACTGGCAGTCCTTCGCCAGCTACCTAGTAGTCCTTCGCTAGGGCTTGGATACTGGCAGTCCTTCGCCAGGTGCCTAGCAGTCCTTCGCTAGGGCTTTGTATCCTGGCAGTCCTTCGCCAGGTGCCTAGCATTCCTTCGCTAGGACTTTGTCTCTGCACACTTGAGTAATATTGTTAGATCACAAACAAACTTAACTTTGAATCCTTTGCCAATATCAAAACAAGGTTCGATATGGTGCTTCTTGCACCAACAATCTCCCCCTTTTTGATTTATGGCAACACAATTCAAAGTTAAGTATAAACATATAACAGTTAAGAAATGAAGGAGTTATGAACAGTATAAGTGTAACAAAAAAAATTTTATACTCCCCCTAAATCCCTAAATACTTGTGTTATAAAATACTTAACACTTTAACTTTGACCCTTCCTCCCCCTTTGACATATATCAAAAATAAACATGGGTGAACAAGGTAAAAATTTAAAAAGTTTTGCAAGCCTAAATTTTGTAACATAACTTTTACTTGGCTTTGCAAAAAAGGAATTTTATTTCGGCAAAATTTTGACGCCAAATTTCCAATACTTAGAAAATTACGGGGTTTGAAAGAAAATTTTCTAAGTTCAGATGATTCAAAATACAGTTAATTTTGAAAAATGATCTTTGGAAATCAAGTACAGTTAATTTTCAAAAATATGAAACTTCGAAAAAGCAGGTAAAGTTAATTTTCAAAAATATTGAACTTTGAAAGATAAGAACTTTACTTTTTGAAAGACAGGATAAAAAAATAATTTTAGCCTTTTCTCTCCTTTCCAATCTCTCCCCCTTAATGTGAAATTCTTCTCCTTAGCCATATATCAATAAGGAATTTTTTTTTTAATCAACACCACTACATCTTTTCGCCTTTTATTTTAAAAAATATCTGTAGGTGAATTTAAAAAATCCTTACGCCTTTTTCAATTTTGAATTCTCATTTTTTTACCATAAGTCAGAATTGTCAAAATAATCAACTTTTGAAAATTTGTCATAAACTTTTTTATCATTATTTTAATATTATTTTTTCTCGAAAATCGTGCTACCTTAATCTGAGCAAATCTTTTCCAAACATTAAAGTCTTACTTTTTATCATCAAAATTGGTAAAGTAACATTTTCAAAATTTTGACATAAAATTTTTTATATCAGTCTGCCTCGAAATCCGTGCAATAGTTTTTATTAGGCTAATTTTTCTCTCTCTCCCGCACTACTAATCCAAGACCAAGTCTTGGTACATTTCTACTTTTTTCCTCTGTGTGCAAGAATTATCCTAAATGGCCAACCAAGAGTGGAACAGTGCACGTCCACCACTATTCTCCGGCGAGAACTTCACGTTTTGGAAATGTCAAATGGAGTCCCTTCTGAAGGCTCACATGGAGTTATGGCAGATCATCCAAATGGGATTCTCGTTTCCCGTAGAAGATGAGTCATCCATTGAGTGGGACAAATTGGATGAACACACCCTCAATCAAATCGAGACCGATGCAAGGGCAACAGCAATCCTACAATGCGGCCTAACCAAGGAGCAACTCGAGCTAGTAGGTCCATGCAGATGTGCTAGAGAAATCTGGGAAAAATTGGTAAACCTTCATCAAGAGATCTCAGATGAAGAAGAAGACCAGGTAAATTATCTTGCCCTTTCAGTCCAAGCACAATCAGCCAAGTCAGAGTCTGAACCCGAATCCAAAATCGAACCAGAATTAGACGACGAATTGACTGAGACGGTAACCGATTTCGAATTCTTTTCAAATTTAGAATTAAATAATCAAACAGATACTATAATGGTCGAGGAAGGTGTAAAATTTATTGCAGGGAAAACTCCTAAAGAACCACCACAGAAGGAACTTCAACCAGTACCCGAGTCCGACTCAGACACAGAATCAGAAGATGAGCCTAGATCCGAGGCGGCAATGATCAAGGGGGAGATTCCCAATAAAGAACCAAAAGGTAAAAGTGTAAATTCAAATTTTAATCATGTAATTTGTTACACATGCAGGGAGAGAGGGCACTACCAAAATCAGTGCCCTACTCGTAAGACTCGGTCTACACCATCGGCGACAAAGGAATCAGTTCCAAAAGCACGAAAGCACAAAAGTCGCATTCAATGCTTCAAGTGCCAGGAGTTCGGGCATTGCAAAAGTGAATGCACAGATAAAAGAGCTACCAAGAATGCCGGACAAACAATCAACGAAGGTAAATTTACAGTATTTGAAAATCCGTTATTTACCTTGAATAATGTGATTGATTCATGTAACTTAATTAAAACAAATTTCAAAAAATTGAAACAAGAAAATGAAACCCTAAAACATAAGGTCAATAAGTTAGAAAATTTAATTCATAATCTTGCTGATTTCGAAAATCCGGAGTATTACTCCAATTGTGACCTTACTTAGACAATTGTTTGTTTTAATTATGTGTTTTATTTTTTTGCTTAGAATTAGGATTGGGACTAAATCAGTTAATTGAAAATTGAACAACATAGTATTGGGTGGAGGTGAGATGATAGTACGTTAGGGAAGCCAATTTGGTGGAACTAGCCGAAGCTACCGATCCAAGACCCAAACTAGTTAGACCAGAAATTTTTCAAAGAATAATTTTGAAAATGAAATTTCATTAAAAGGCTTTGTCAAGGAAAGGGTGGATGATCCCATAAGGCTACGGCCAAAGAAGGCCTAGTGCCTCGCCAAGACCTGGAAGCCAATTTTTGAAATTCAAATTCAAATTATTTTTTTGTTAAATTCGAATCTAACACAAATTTTCAGTTAATTTTAGATTCAAATACCTCTTTTCAAAATAAATTTAAATTGGGTTTAAAAAATTAATTTAACTTTTCAAAATTAATCATGGCCTTTTCAAAATAAATCTTTCTATTAAAATATGCATCTCACAAAACAGTTAAGGATATCCTGTTTTGCCACTTAGAAATGGGTAAGATGCTTAGGACCTAAAAGCACAAATCAATATCCTTTCAAAAAAAAATATATTTTCAAAAGTTATTCAAAATCATCTCTATTTTTTTCAGTCTGCTGTACCCTATATTTTCATTTCTAACATTTTTTTTAATATAAAATTTCATGTTAAAAATCTCAATAGACTTGTTTTAAATATAAACTAGGGCTTGTTTTGTGTTAGTCATTGATTGATCAAACTTGGTCAAAACAGTCAACCCTAGTCAACATAGTCAAACATAGATAACACTGAAGTCCCCTAGGACATTAGATTGAGTTAAATAGTAAGGGAGAGTGGTTTATTCTTTTTAATTTTCTTTCAAAATATCTTTGAAAAATTATTATCATTTCAAAATGGTTTTCGAAAACTGTGTTATCATACCAAATTATGTTTTCAAAAATCTATCTCCTTAAAAATCATCATACTCAAAAGGCATGTTCAAAATTGTTCTTTTTTGACAAACCCTAAGACCAAGAGGAGGATTAACTTGTGGTCAACAAGCCTCCAAGGACTGTGTCAGATTTAAGGGAAGTTCAAATTAAAAGAAGAAGTTTTATGCCTTCAAATAATCACTATATTTTTCAAAATTGTGCTTTACAAAAATCAAAATCATTTTAAAATGTTTTTCGAAAAAGGGGCTTATGTTTGAAAATTATCTTCATTTCAAATTGAATTTCCTAAAATTATATTACCGTACTGATATTCAAAACTATTCTTTTGATTTTAATAAACCCTAAAGACACAGAGGAAGGTCCACTTCATGATCCATAAGGACTCCTGGGATGTGTCAAATTTAGGAGGAGTTTGAGTCAAGAGAAGAATTTCTGAAATGTGTTTATTAATTATTTTTTTGTTATTAGACAATTCTTATAATTTAAATCAAACCTTAAGACTCAGAGGAAGATCGCTTGTAGTCAACAAGCTTCCTAGGACTGGGTCAAGTTTAGGGGGAGATTAAATTAAAAGAATTATTGAATTATATGTTTTCATGCACTGCACGTTTAAAATCCTTTTGAAAACTTAAATAATTTTTTTTTCAAAATACTATTATTTTTTTTTAAATTCTTTTGGAAATAGTATTTACATGAGTTGGAGAATTTCCAGGACACTCAGGAAACTGTCCTTGTAGTTAACAAGGTTTCCTAGGATTGTGTCAGACTGGAAAAGTAACCAATGCAAGTAAAATATTATGCGATAAAAACAATACTTTTGTAAGTGCTTTCAAAAAAAAATAATTTTCTCTAATATTATAAAAGCACTTATAGTTTTTAATGCATAATCTTCTTATATCTTCAAAAATGCACAATATCTTTCAAAAGTACTTCTACTTTTCAAAATATAATGTTTTCAAAAGTACTAATATTTTCAAGGAAATAGTGTTCTAAGACTTGCCTACAAAAAATAATTTTTTTAATGCCTTTCAAAGTGGAGTTTTGGTGCTTGTTAAGCTTTTGCTATGCTTTCAAAAATTATGCTAAGTATTTTTATGTTTTCAAAACTCATAGGCTCTGATACCACTTGTTGGATCGAGAATTGCGAGAGAGAGGGGTGAATGTCGCAAATCGTTCGGATTTAAAAAGAGTTAGTGCGCAGCGGAAATAAGACACAAAAATAATGCTAACACGGTCGTTTTACTTGGTTCGGAGCCTGTGTCGACTCCTACTCCAAGGCCCACGGTCGTTGACCGTTTTCTGCGGGCAATTCTATAAGTTCGTAAACCAGTTTACAATTATTGAATACAGAATAAGTGCAGTAAACTTATATAATAAGAATTATGCTCTTCTTTTACCGACGTCCGGAGTAGATCGAAGATTTTGGGGCAGCGGGACTTCGTCGGCTCGAGTTGGGCAGTATCTGGAGCAAAGCACGAGAGCAGAAGAGCGTGGAAGTGTCCGAAGAATTGATGCTTGAAGAAGAGGGTCGAGGGTCCTTTATATAGGGCTGGGGGCGCCCGGGATGCTCGGGGCGCCCCCCACGTGGCTTTCGATCCGGCGTGCTCTCGGTCGTGACTGATCGCTTCGACTTCGGGATCACCTTTGACTGGGGCGCCCGATGCGCGCCGGGCGCCCGGGTTGACCGGTCAAGGCTTCATCTTCTTCGCGAGGGTGAGCTGCTGCAGCTGCCAGTGGCGTGGCACAGTGGGCGCCCGCGACACGCGGGGCGCCCGACTCGCGCGGGGCGCCCGAAACATCCGGGGCGCCCCCAAATGTGCTGCTGTCGGGGCGTTTACTTGCTCTGCTGATTTTGGGTTGACTCTGGGGCGCCCGAAACATCCGGGGCGCCCTGCTCAGCTACTGCCTCACTCCTTTGAGGCTCTCTGAGCTGCAGAAACACAGTCCTTCGGTCCTGCATCCAGGGTTAGTCCAAAACAGGAATTAATAAGTTAATTTTACACAGCCTTGGCTGTCTTGGTTCTGACTTTGGGTCTCCAACATGGAGCCCTAGGTCGAACCGACGCCTAATGTTCCCTCAAGGGGAACGCGTCCTCACCTACTCCTCTCGGGAGAGTGTTACCTGGTGCCAACCGGATCCTCCAGTTGGACTTTTGCCTGACGGTCCTTTGTCAGGTCTTGGATACCGGCAGTCCTTCGCCAGTTGCCTAGCAGTCCTTCGCTAGGGCTTTGATACTGGCAGTCTTTCGCCAGTTGCCTAGCAGTCCTTCGCTAGGGCTTGGATACTGGCAGTCCTTCGCCAGCTGCCTAGCAGTCCTTCGCTAGGGCTTGGATACTGGTAGTCCTTCGCCAGCTACCTAGCAGTCCTTCGCTAGGGCTTGGATACTGGCAGTCCTTCGCCAGGTGCCTAGCAGTCCTTCGCTAGGGCTTTGTATCCTGGCAGTCCTTCGCCAGGTGCCTAGCATTCCTTCGCTAGGACTTTGTCTCTGCACACTTGAGTAATATTGTTAGATCACAAACAAACTTAACTTTGAATCCTTTGCCAATATCAAAACAAGGTTCGATATGGTGCTTCCTGCACCAACAGAATTCTTATTCAAAAACCAGAGAAATGTGTGGTTGAATGAACAGGGTGCTGGGAAGCCAACTTCTCCAAACCTCGATATATAGGGGAGCTATCAATAGCTCCAGTATCCCTCGAAAAAAATGGTGAGGTGTCACTGCTTGCCTTAACTACAACATGTGTGACATAACAAGACAGTTGCTCGCACTCTAGCAACTACCACGACAACAAGTGGTTGAGTTAACTGAGCAACTAAATGACTAACGACGGCTTAATCATATGGAAGCCCAACAATCATTAGTATGCAACGTGCAGGTATGGTGCATGCTACAAGATGCACGAACAATCAGAAAACAACGATGCAACAAAATCCAACAAGTATCAACAATGCAGCGATACAACCAACCAGGTATCGAAAATCAACGATTATGCATCTACACTACTAGGTAGGATATTTCTAATGTCAAATAAACCTAATTGTGTTTAATGAACCTCTAAGTACTCGAGTACAAGCGGTACTTTATATAACATAAATTCAACGGAAGACTGTACGGATACGAAATTTTGAATACCCAAAGATCAACGAATAAAGGTATCAACGGCGAAAATAAACAATCAATGGCAAGGAACAAGGTCAAACAACCTATGACATAAAACAATCATGCTTTAAGATAAAAGAATTACACGGGTATAAAGGAGAAGTACTCGCCTTTATTTGTAGAACGCGTCTAAATAAATCTCCCACGATCAACCGTGCGAGCCCAAAGTCAGGGTCCTGAGTCAATACATAAGTTTAACTAATTATAACAATTAAATAAATTAGTTAAACTGTATATAAACAAAATTAAGAAAAACTATAATTACAACATCTTTTAATCAATTGTATCATTCCCTTAAAATTGATTAAACCACCCAACAAAATACTAAGTAATGTTAGATCATTGATGTTTGCTAGAGGGGGGGGGGGGTGAATAGTAATTTCTCGGTTTGTTCTTCCTACAAGGTTAGTTGCGCAAACGGAATATACTAAAATAAAACTAAACAATGCTAACAAACCTATTTACGTGGTTCAGAGATGAAGACTCCTACTCCACGACAGTCAGTGAGGTGGACGATGCCTCGATCATTCGGCGGATCACTCCCCGGATGCCCTCCGGCTAGCTCGTGTAGCTCCTTGTGGGTGGAGAAACCTCACCACAATCCCAAGTACACTTCTGAGCTCTCAAGACAACTAACAAGCCTTAACCAAGCTTGTCTCATCAAGAGTTCTCAGCTCAACTCGAGTTCTCTTAAATAGAACTCTAAGCTGAAATCCTCGCCACCAGTTGACTGCTCCCAGGGCAGTCGACTGCCTCCACTCAAATTTGATCGTTGCAGCTCAACGTTCGAATTCTGTGTTAAATACCGAATTGTTAAGGGGTTGAAAAGGTAAATTTTTTAAATTTAGGGACCTAGTTGTAATTATCTGAACTGGGGGGCCTTTTTGTAAAATGCCAAACATTATTTAAAACCTCTAAAACCTAACATCCCTCATCTCGATCCGTTCTTTCTCCCAACCCCCGTCGAACCCCTCTGCCGACGTCCGCACGCGCCGCGACCAGCGACGTCGCCGCCGCGCCTTTGTTCTCCCTTCTCCTTCTTCTTCTCCGGCGCACATCGAGCCCTAGTCGTCGTCTCTCCCTGGCGACAGCCACCGCCAGCCCTTGTTTCGCCAGCCGCCGCCAGCCCTAGCTTCTCCTTCTTCTCCAGTGCGCCCGACGCCGAGCGCCGACCATCTTGTCGTGATCTTTCCTTTGATCTCAGGTAAGCCATGATCAGTAGGTTATGACGCTTGGATTAGTTTGACTCTGCCTGTGTTCTTGATTTCTTTGTCGTGGGTTGATGTGTTGAGGTTCTGATATGGGAAGGTTAAGGCAAGGGAAATCAAGTAAGGTTTTTGGTTAGATTTCAATTCTGCAAATTTGTGGATTCGTGTGGTTCTTCTTAGGGTGTTGCTGTGGCTTGGGTGGAGGAATTAACATGTAAACCATTTTAATGTGTAAGAGGTGAATTGGTGGAAGGAGGATATAGCTAGTGCTTTTAAATTTAAATTTGCTTCTGTTCAACTTTGGGATTTTTTGTTTTTGCCGTGAGGTGTGGTTGTTGTCGTGAGTATTTAGTGGGTAATTAGGCAAGTTGATGAATTAAATATGGCTTAAGTTTTCTTGGCTAATATTGGTTCAATTAAATGAGGGGCTAATTTAATTAAATGAATATTATAGTTAGGTTAAGATCTTAATTTTTGTTTAGTAGTTAATTTAGCTATTTTAATAAATGTATGAATAGCTGAATCTTGCATTTGACATAGGACTTTGATCGTTTACGTGTGGTTGATTGTGGAAGGTCTTCCTCGTTTACGAAATTCTACAAATAAAAGGCGGGTACTTCTCCTTTGTATTCGAATAGTTTCCTTTACCTTAAAGCATGACTATCTTATGTCTAGTATGTTGCTTGACCTTGTTCTTTGTCATTAATTAAAACATCGTCGTTGAGACTTATTCTTCGTTGATCTTCGAGTGTTCCCAAATTCGTATCTGTACAGTCCTCGGTTGGTTTTCTGTTCTATAAAGTATCGCTTGTACGCGAGTACCTAGAAGTCCATTAAACACAGATAGGTTTATTTGGCATTAGAAATACCCTACCTAGTAGTGTAGGTGCATAATCGTTGGTTTTCGATTTCTGGTTGGTCGTATTGATGTATCGTATACTCGTTGGATTTTATTGCATCGTTGTTTCTCCGGTTGTTCGTGCATCGTATAGCATGCACCATACTTGTACGTTGCATACTAATGACTATTGGCTTACATTTGGTTAAGTCGTCGTTAGTCATATTGTTGCTCGAGTCACTCAACCACTTGTTATCATGGTAGTTATTAGAGTGCGAGTATCTCTCCTGTTGTGCCAAACAATGACACCCTCACCGTTGTTTTTAGAGGGATGAGCCGTTGGTGGCTCACCCTCACTGTTGTTTGTTTTTGAGGGATATTGTAGCTGTTGATAGCTCCCCTGATGTACCGGGGTCTGGAGTGTGGACTCCCCAGCATCCTGTCCACTCAACCACACCTTATGTGATATTTGTTGTTGGAGTGGTACTGTTGTCACAGCCCTACCCACTCGCTCACACAGATGTGATGTGTTGATGGCTTGACTGGCGCCAGGGGTGACGCATAGAGCTGTCAATTTGGGGATGGGCCCGTCGGGTTGGCCCGCCCCGCCAATCAATTTAAGCGGGTTGGGTTAGAATTTAAGCAACCCAAGCCCGCCGCGGGCCAACCCGCCTAGGCCTGCGACCCGCACGAGTCAGCCCGCGACGGGCTTGGGTTGGCCCGCGGGTTGAGAATCACATATTAGTTAAGTTTTATGGCAATTTATTATCTTTCTTTGTTATTATTTTGAAATAAAAAATAATATTTTACATCACATGAGTACTTGTTTGTATCCATTTATATTTAAAAAATATATTTCTTAACATATTTGATTGATGAAATCTAAATATATGAATTTTTAAATTTTTTTTAATTTTTTAAAAATATTTTGATGGCCCCGCGGGTTGGCCTGCCTAACCCACGGCTCGCCTTGGATTGGGTTGGGTTGGGGATTTTCTAACCCGCCTAGATGACGGGTCGACGCACCCCCGCCCCGCCAAATGGCCGGCCCGCCATGGGCCGACCCGCCCCGCCACCGGTTGACCCGTTTGACAGCTCTAGTGACGCATGTCATTGCATCATGTGCATACGTATTTTTTTTTATGCATTTGTTTGTGTTTGATGCACTTATATGAGTTATGATTGTTGCACATGTTTGACATGCATGTATATCTTGATATTATTGTTGTTGAGTTGTTCTATACTTGCTCAGTCGTTATTCGGACTTTATACCATGTCGATTTACATATGTTATGCATGATTAAGTTTCAATATTTTCTTATGGACTGTACCCTGTTGGATTCTCTACTTGGTTATCTTGTATTATGCCATGCTTAGTGTCTACTCATATACCCGCAGAGTCCGCCCGGACTCACCACCCTTGCTTTCTTCTTTGTTGTTTCAGATAGCAGGTAGGTGTATTTCTTGGAGCCAGGAGAGGATTCAGTTGTCAGTCCCCAGTGTCGAGTTGAGTTAATCTTCCGTATTTGGTTTAGTTATTTGTTTCAGTACTTGGAGTTGCATTTTATTCGTTATTGGGCTTTGTTGTTATCAGAGACTTTTGTGTTCTCTCTGGATTATTGTTCGTTTCTGTTTAAGGTGGCTGAGCCACCCGTTATCTTTTGTGTTAATATAAACTACGTGGTGATGTTTTATTTTCTATTATGATGGCTGAGTCATCTTTTATGTTGAGATATATGTATTATTGCCCCATATTGTCCGCCGTACAGGAGAGATGCTGCCCGATTTTCGAGGAAGCATGTGCCTCTGGGGGCGTGACAATTTTTGGTATCAGAGCAAGGTTTGCGATGTTTTGGTGTTTGTGGGTTTATGGAGTTGTTTTACGAGGTCAATCTGTATGTTACAGATTTGGTTATTTTTGCGGAGTCTGTTTCTTGAGGGTTTACGAAGTTGTTTTGTTTTACGAGGTCTATTTGTATTTTACGGATTTATTGTCCGGAGTCATTTTCTGGTAGTGGTTGTTTTGGGACTTGGCAGCGACGAGATCTCTCCCGGCAATCAAGAAGTAAGTTGGCTTTAAATTTGGTTAAATTTATATCTAAATAATATATGTTGGTTTTGTTAACAGATATGCCTCGTCGTATTGAGTTATCTCCACCCCGTGCTCGTGGTCGTGGACGACGATCACAGGGGAGGCCAGAGGAGGCCGAGGGAGACACGAATCAGGAGGGTGATAGACCCACCAGAGTGGAGCCGACTGGTCAGGGATCAGCTCACCAGGACCCTTCGGGTGAGCTGAGATCTCCACCACGGAGAGTATCTTCTCCTGTATATCCGACAACAGTTCCAGCTATACCATCAGAGGCAGGTCCATCAGTACCACCAATGGCAGTTCCTGGAGTGCCATTAGGGGTACCCCCTGCCCAAGCGAGTTGGCTTTTGGACAGAGCTCGGATTCTGTTGCTAGCAGCGTCTGTGAAGGGTCGCTTCACACTATTCCATGGGGAACCAGATCCCTATGCAGCTCGTGCCTGGTTGGAGACATTAGAGGACACCTTTAGTTATATGACCCTCACAGACATAGAGAAGGTGGAGTTGGCTATGTATCATCTTCGGAATCAGGCCGTCACTTGGTGGAATATGCAGAAAACTCTTATGGGTGGACGGCCGATTTCTTGGGTTTCTTTCCGCGAGGCTTTTGAGGGCAAGTATTATCCTGCCACGTTCCGTACAGCCCAACGACAGGAGTTTCTTGCTCTTCATCAGGGAGACCGCTCAGTTATGGAATATGAGACGGAATTTAATTGCCTGACAGAGTTTTGTCCTCAGTTGGTTGCTATGGAGGCAGAGCGGACGACACAGTTTATGATGGGCTTAGTTGGTTATATCCAAATGCGTTTGTCTGGATGGATTCCTACTTCATATCGAGAGGCTTTGGATCGGGCTTTACACGCCGAGATGATTCAGCATCAGTTGTATGGTGATAAGAACAAAGAGAAGCAGATAGCTCAGGGTTCATCTGCGACACAGAGACAGCAGACAGTTGGACAGAAGTGCAGTAGCAGGAGTCAAGGTACGCAGGAGACTTATGTGCCTCAGTCTCAACCCCAGAAGTTTGGACGGTTTTTAGCAGGATCGTCGCAGGCTTCTCACCAGACTCGGAGGTTTACTACTGGTGCGACTTATTGTTTTCAGTGTGGTTCCAAAGACCACGGCAGACCAGATTGTCGCCACGAGCACCCTATCTGTTTTTATTGTAAACTTCCGGGTCATGAGAGTCGAGGCTGTCCATTGAAAGCGCAGCATAAGTCTCCATCATTTACTCCTCGGGGTGGCCGATCAGGACCGCAGAGGCTATATCGAGGCGGCCGTTATACTCAGACGTCATTCCGACCGCAGCAGACAAGACGTCAGCAGGCAGCTCCACCACCAGCCCAGATGTATGGTATGCCCGGGCATGAGTACTCCTCACCAGTGAGGTCTCAATACTCTGGGATTTCTATTATATCTGCACTTCAAGCCCAGAAGCTTATATCGCACGGATGTCAGGGTTTTCTATTATCATTGATCAGCACTGATGGTAGCAGTAGCCCTCAGCTCTCGGATGTTCCAGTGGTCCAAGAGTTTCCAGACGTATTTCCAGAGGAGCTACCTGGTTTGCCTCCCAAAAAACAAGATGAATTTGTGATCGAGTTGATTCCGGGGACTGCGCCGGCATCGAAGGCTCCGTATCGTATGACGCCTAAAGAGTTGGATGAGCTAAAGGTTCAGCTTCAAGAGTTGTTTGACAGGGGATTTATTCGTCCTAGTGTATCCCCATGGGGTTCACCAGTGTTGTTCATCAAGAAGAAGGATGATTCTATGAGGTTATGCATCGACTACAGACAGTTGAATGTCATAACTATCAAGAATAAGTATCCCCTACCTCGTATTAAGATTTGTTTGATCAGTTGAAGGATATCTCAGTGTATTCTAAAATTGATTTGCGGTCTGGATATCATCAGTTGAGAGTCAGGGATTCGGATATCCAGAAGACAGCTTTCCGCACCCGGTACGGGCATTACGAGTATTTGGTAATACCATTTGGGCTTACCAATGCTCTTGTAGTATTTATGGATTTGATGAATCAGGTTTTTAGGGAGTATTTGGATCAGTTCATTATTGTTTTCATCGACGACATACTGATTTACTCCCGTTCTGAGGAGGAACATGCGCGCCACCTTCGTATCGTTCTGGAGACGCTCCGACGGGAGCAGTTGTATGCAAAGTTTAGCAAGTGTGCTTTCTGGTTGTCTTCTGTGGGTTTTCTCGGACATGTTGTTTCCCGTAGAGGTATCTCTGTAGATCCCCAGAAGATCGAGGTTGTCGCCGGTTGGGAACAGCCTAAGTCGGTTCAGGAGGTGCGCAGTTTTCTCGGATTTGCTGGTTATTATTGCTGATTTGTTGAGGGGTTTTCCAGTATCGCTTCACCGTTGACACGTCTGACCAGAAAAGGCGTGAAATTTGTTTGGACAGAAGCTTGCGAGACTAGTTTTCAGGAGCTCAAGCGGCGATTGGTGTCTGCGCCTGTATTGGTGTTACCTACAGGCGAGGACGGATTTGTACTCTACACTGACGCTTCACATCAGGGTTTGGGTGTAGTTTTGATGCAGCATAGACGGGTAGTCTCTTATGCTTCTCGTCAGCTGAAGGAACATGAGAAGAATTATCCAGTTCATGATTTAGAGCTTGCAACTATTATTTTTGCCCTAAAGATATCGAGACATCATCTCTACGGCGTCACGTTTGAGATTTTCACAGATCACAAGAGCCTCAAGTATTTATTCACTCAGAAGGAGCTAAATCTTCGTCAGAGAAGATGGATGGAATTCCTGAAGGATTATGACTGTACTATTAGCTACCATCCAGGGAAAGCTAATGTAGTTGCGAATGCACTCAGCAGAAAATCTCGGAGTGTTCTGGCTTGTCACCGGGTTATGGTCACCGATTTAGTTTAGAGCTTCTCAGAGTTGGGACTGGAGGAGCAGGGTCAGACAGAGAAAGGATTATTGGTGACTATGGTTGCTCAGTCTGTGATTAGGACGAGAATCAGAGAGGCTGAGAGTAGTGATCAGCAGCTGCAGTTCCTAGGCTGCCGGTTAGCCTCAGAGCAGCAGACTGACTTTACACGAGATGACGATGGTATTCTTTATTTTCGAGGGAGATTATGTGTACCTAAGTCACATCCGGTCATGTAGGAGTTGCTTCAGGAGGCTCATCGATCTCGGTTTGCGATACATCCTGGTGGAACCCGTATGTACCAAGACTTGAGACGTTCCTATTGGTGGAACGGTATGAAGAAAGACATCGCAGATTTTGTTGCTAGATGTTTAGTGTGCCAACAGGTGAAGGCCGAGCATCAGAGACCTGCTGGATTACTACAGAAGATTCCCATTCCTAAGTGGAAGTGGGAGCATATCACGATGGATTTCGTTGTTGGTCTACCGAGGTCTCGTAGAAGACACGATGCGATTTGGGTGATAGTTGATCGATTAACCAAATCTGCTCATTTCTTGGGGATTCAGAGGATAGATTCTCTGGACAAGCTGGCAGAGTTGTATTGCCGTGAGATTGTCATATTACATGGTATTCTTTTGAGCATCATATCAGATAGAGACCCGCGTTTCACTTCGCGGTTTTGACAGAGTTTGCAGCAGGCCATGGGTATCGAGCTTCGATTTAGTACAGCCTTTCATCCGCAGACGGACGGACAGTCTGAGCGTACCATTCAGATATTGGAGGATTTGTTGAGATCTTGCGTTATGGACTTTGGAGGCAACTAGGAGGATCACCTGCATTTGGTTGAGTTTGCCTATAATAATAGCTATCATTCGGCTATTCAGATGGCACCTTTCGAGGCATTGTATGGTAGAGCATGCAGGACACCCACCCTCTGGGAGGAGGTTGGGGAATCTCAGTTGTTAAGTCCTCAGAGTATTCAGCATGACGCAGAGCTAGTCCGTGCTATCAGACGTAGGTTGTCAGAGGCTCAGGATCGTCATAAGAGTTATGCAGATCGGAGACGCAGACCCTTGGAGTTCTCCGTGAGCGATCACGTGTTCTTACGAGTATCGCCCACGAAAGGGGTGAAGAGGTTTGGATTGAGAGGTAAGCTAGCTCCCCGCTACATTGGACCTTTCCAGATTTTGGAGCGGATTGGAGCTGTCGCTTATCGTTTGGCGTTACCACCGTCATTGGCTGGAGTTCATGATGTGTTTCATGTTTCCATGCTGAGGAAATATGTACCAGATCCTACACATGCCTTATCGGAGGTGCCGGTCACACTTCAACCAGACGCGACTTATTAGGAAGTGCCTATGCGGATTCTGGACCGCAAAGAGCATCGGTTGAGGAACAAAACAGTTCGGTTGGTTAAAGCTGGTTGGCAGCACCACTCTGATGAGGAAGCTACATGGGAGCTCGAGGATACGATTAGAGTTCGCTATCCTCATCTATTTACTTGAGGTGCGTATGATTGTTTTTCATTTCGTATTTATATCTACGTTGTTGATATAGGGTGTTGATACCTGTTGCCGTTGACTAGTACATATTATGGTTGACCAGTATTTGTTGTGGTTCACTAGATAAATTTGGGGACCAAATTTTTTGTTAGTGGGGGAGAATGTTAAATACCAAATTGTTAAGGGGTTGAAAAGGTAAATTTTTTAATTTTAGGGACCTAGTTGTAATTTTCTAATCTGGGGGGCCTTTTTGTAAAATGCCAAACATTATTTAAAACCTCTAAAACCTAACTTCCCTCATCTCGATCCGTTCTTTCTCCCCAACCCCCGTCGAACCTCTCTGCCGACGTCCGCACGCGCCGCGACCAGCGACGCCGCTGCCGCGCCTTTGTTCTCCCTTCTCCTTCTTCTTCTCCGGCGCACATCGAGCCCTAGTCGTCGTCTCTCCCTCGCGACAGCCACCGCCAGCCCTAGCTTCTCCTTCTTCTCCGGTGCGCCCGACGCCGAGCGCCGACCATCTTGTCGTGATCTTTCATTTAATCTCAGGTAAGCCATGATCAGTAGGTTATGACGCTTGGATTAGTTTGACTCTGCCTGTGTTCTTGATTTCTTTGTCGTGGGTTGATGTGTTGAGGTTCTGATACGGGAAGGTTAAGGCAAGGGAAATCAAGTAAGGTTTTTGGTTAGATTTCAATTCTGCAAATTTGTGGATTCGTGTGGTTCTTCTTAGGGTGTTGCTGTGGCTTGGGTGGAGGAATTAACATGTAAACCATTTTAATGTGTAAGAGGTGAATTGGTGGAAGGAGGATATAGCTAGTGCTTTTAAATTTAAATTTGCTTCTGTTCAACTTTGGGATTTCTTGTTTTTGCCGTGAGGTGTGGTTGTTGTCGTGAGTATTTAGTGGGTAATTAGGCAAGTTGATGAATTAAATATGGCTTAAGTTTGCTTGGCTAATATTGGTTCAATTAAATGAGGGGCTAATTTAATTAAATGAATATTATAGTTAGGTTAAGATCTTAATTTTTGTTTAGTAGTTAATTTAGCTATTTTAATAAATATATGAATAGCTGAATCTGGCATTTGACACAGGACTTTGATCGTTTAAGTGTGGTTGATTGTGGAAGGTCCTCCTCGTTTACGAAATTCTACAAATAAAGGGCGGGTACTTCTCCTTTGTATTCGAATAGTTTCCTTTACCTTAAAGCATGACTATCTTATGTCTAGTAGGTTGCTTGACCTTGTTCTTTGTCGTTAATTAAAACATCGCCGTTGAGACTTATTCTTCGTTGATCTTCGAGTGTTCCCAAATTCGTATCTGTACAGTCCTCGGTTGGTTTTCTGTTCTATAAAGTACCGCTTGTACGCGAGTACCTAGAAGTCCATTAAACACAGATAGGTTTATTTGGCATTAGAAATACCCTACCTAGTAGTGTAGGTGCATAATCGTTGGTTTTCGATTTCCGATTGGTCGTATTGATGCCCGGGATGAACAAATCCCCTGGGATCACCTCGGGAGGTCAGGACCCGGGATCACCCCGGGGAGGTAGATCGCCCATGGCCCCCCTCCCCTCCCCCCCGATGCCTGGAATCCCCGAGGTCACCTCGGGGGATCGAAGCCCAAGCCACCTTCAACCTCAAATCACGAACCTCATATTTGTGGGCCCCTGGATAAGGATCACCAACAGTGATGGGAGGATCAGGGCCCGCAATCCACGGTCATTATCGTCCTCATCCTTACAACATACTAGATTCAATGATGGCTACAACCGTTACAAGGGAGGTCCCTTAACCGAAGATAAGGAGAACGTGGCGAGAAGCACGGGAACACGTACTATCGTCCCTGCGGCCTTTGGTACAAAAGGTAGTCGAACCCCGCTAGTAAAGGGGTTACGCTCTCTCAATCTTACATACATTTTCCTTTTTTACTGCCTTTACTCTCCAACAATACACTGACTTGAGCGTCGGAGTGGACTCCGCCAGACCCCTTCCGGCGTTTCCCTTAACGCTCGTGTTGATCTCGCAGGACACAGAGTTCCTCCGCCCACAATGACTTCCACGCGGACAGACCCCCGATGACTGAATATCGTCGTAGATTTCTTCCGGGACAATACTTATTTAGCAAATTCACACAAATACAATCAAAATTAAGAAATGCACAACGATGACACAGTAAGCAAATTTTGTTCCCATTGTAAGTGATTCTAAAGACATCAGACATCGCCATAAGAACATATCACAAAGCTATCACTTTGAATATTATTATTAGGAATCTCTGACTGATCTTTTATCGCTCATCTTTTGCATAGTATGCCCATGAAGAACCGGATCCTTGTTGTGATAATTAATTGATGAGTAGTTCATGTTCTCATTTCAATTCCCACCTTGCTTTTAAGTTAACCATGTCAATTACATGCAATACAAGAGACAAATATTAATGAGCAATGTACCAAAGTAATGATGATTATTGAAAATATAAAAACAAATTGTATGGCAAAGAAAATGTACTTGATGAATTGTATGTATATATGTAAAATGAGAGGCTATATATGATTCTTCTATTGTGAAGATTAACTAAAAATACGGTAGAAGGAATGCAAAATTAAAGATCTCTATATATGAAAATAATGGGCGTCAAGGGTAGTACTTACTCTCCTCGTCTCTCTATCTGCCATGAACTTTTCTGACTGCTTCTACATCGTTGGATGAACATTGCCTAAGCAATAGAAACCAACGAGTGACATGGGAAGCCCTACCAGTGGCATCACTTGAATTTGTGGACAGTTATCTATATAGAGCTGTTCAAGAAGGGGAGGAAGTCCTTTCTCTGGCAGAGATTGTAGTTTCTTGCAATCTTCGAAACATAGAGATGTAACAGCAGTGAGGCTTTGCATCAATATCACCTCCTCAAATATCACCTCCTCAGAAGATGATTTAATTCTAAGTGTTGTGATGAATGACAGTGAGTTTTTCAGAGGAGACATTTTAAGCAGAGCAGTGTTGTCCACCATTAAATCACGCAGAGATGACAAGCTCCTGGCTTGCTCACCTTCTACATCCAACTGAACTAGCTTAGGACATCCTACGATCTTCAATTCCTTGAGGAATTTAAGGCGTCCCAAGCACTCCATCCTTCTCAACTCATCACAGTTAGAGATGTACAAATATTGCAGTTGTACAAATTGAACCAGAGGAATAGACGTTATGTATGGGCAATCACTTATTTCCAATTGAGAAACTAAACCAAGATTGACCAAGCAGTCGGGCAAAAGTTTTGCATAGTCGCCACAGTCGATGAATTCCAATACCTTGAGTGAGGGCGGTAGATAGCGGCCACCTTCCTCGTGATCTTCTGTTTTGCTATTTAATATCAAACTGGGACAGTGGTTTATTGTCAATATTTGTAGGGAAGGAGGGAAGGGAGGTAATCTCTTTAGTTTGGGACAATTGATGACACGAAGTTCACGCATTCAGGGAAATAGATCTTTGCCCTCTGTCCAAGACCACTCCTCCAATGCCGGCAAATTGTACAACTGAAGCATTTCCAACTTTGGAAAACACTTGCCTTTAAATCGATGGATCAGTTGTTTCAAAGTAGGCATGTCGTTCATGTGAAGTTTAATCAGATGCAAACGTTGACCAATAAATGGAAGAACGTCATCCCATCCGTTGCAATTTTCTAATACAAGTACTTCCAAATTAGATAGAACTTTTGGCATCAACCAACTAGGCGACCTACCTCCATTGTACCCATCAATTTTCAATATTTTGAGTGATTCGTGCGGCTGCAAGCCTTCAATTACTTCCTCTACCAACTTGGCATCCTTCTCATTATTCCAACTCAACAGCAATTCTTTTAGGTGGACTTTGTTCATTAACTAGCCCACTTTGCTATTTTGCTATCAACAACATTCTTAAGATTGTGAATACTAAGTGTTCCATGAAGCTGTGTCAAATCCTTTAGTTGTCCGAGCTTGAGTCCATCGTCCTCGTGAACACTAAATGTTGACAATTCTTGAAGATTAGTTAGTCTCCGTACATCCTTTAACATCACCTAAAACTTGCCACTTGCATCAATGTGTCTCAAATTGACCAGTTTGCTCAATTCTTGTGCTATAGACTCTAGATTAACTAACCATATTAGCTTTAGCGTTTGAAAATTATAAATATCACATAATGAGTCCGGAAAAATTTTAATTTCAAAATTCCATGATATATATCAAGGTAACGGAGGTGAATCAATTTCCCAATATGCTCAGATAATTCATGCAAACCACACGAGTTTACATCTAGAACACGAATGCATCTTACTTTTTCAAAGAGGCTCTCCGGAGGTGAAGTTTGTCTCAACACCAAGGTGCGCAACTTATCGTGTCCAAAGAACTCCAACGGTAATTTTGCTTCTTCTATTTGTAGATGTCGAGTTGTGGAACACATTTTGGTTTGTTTGTTATTTTCAAACCTGTATGTCTCTCCCGCAGAAATCATCTCAGCTAAATCATGTATAAGGTCATGCATCACAAATCGATGAAAATTGGATTCTTGAAAGAAATTCCTATTGACAAACTCAAGAAAGTAGTTGCTTCCAACATCTTCCATTCTCTTTATGTTGTTATCTTTGATGAAGCCTTCGGCAATCCACAATAGAATCAACTCATCTTTACTAAACCAGTAGTCTTTAGGAAACGTCGAGCAAAAAGCAAAACACTACTTCAGATTTTCATTAAGATAATAATAGCTTAAATGCAAAGCTGGCATAATGTCATCTTCATTTTGTTTTACTTTCCATATGTTGCTCTCCATTATGGTTGCCCAGTGTTGCTAGCATAAATCTGATTGCAGAACACTGCCCAGTGTCTTTGCAGCTAATGGTGAGCCCTTCAACTTGCAAGCAATCTTTCTACCAATGTCTTCTAGCTCCAAATAGTCTTCAGGGTTGACTGTGCCAAATGAGCATTTCTTGAACAATTGCCAAAAGACATCTTTGTCTAAACCATGGAGCAAAATTGGTTCTGCCAGACGACTAACCATTTTAGAAACTTTCATATCTCGAGTTGTAACAATGATTTTGCTACCATGAGCTCCAACTTTGAGTAGTGCACAGAATCTCTCCCAGATGCTCTTATCATCGCTCCACACGTCGTCAAGAAAAAGTAGAAACTTCTTATTCACAATATGCCGATGGAGTTCTTTTCGAAGAGGTTCTAATCCCATGTTATCATTTTGTTTCTGTGAAGTTATCGACTGTATCATAGATTTAGCGAGTCCCTGAACAGTGAAATTGTCTGACACACGGACCCAAATCTTGAGGTGAAAATTATCTTGAACTCTGTCATCTTTGAGCGCATACTGAGCAAGTGTAGTCTTTCCGGCTCCTCCTATCCCAACAATGGGCAAGACGGAGAAGGCATCGTTGACAAATCCCGATGCAAGTTCCACCTGATTAGTTGATCGCAACAACCAGTCTACCACTTGATTCAGTTCATTGTCTCTGCCAAATAATATGTCTGTCACGGGGGAAGAGCATGATTCTCTGGCCTGGAACTTGACCTCTGAAGGTTGCTTCCCTCTATCATTTGTTGGTAACACATTAAGGATACTCTTCATACTATTAGCAATTCTCTCCTGCCTTCCTTGAATCTTCCTCACTCTAGCTCTCATATCATCTTCCTCCACGGAATAAGAAGAACCAAACAACTTTTTATAAATGTTTGAAAGGCCACTGGAGCCACTTGCCTTGTCGTCCGCTTCTTCACCTTTGACCTTCTGCCTTAGGACATGGTAATGAAACTTGTTAGAGTTTGGTGACCCGAATTCTGTTTAATCCGTTAATAGTTATTAGATATTTTCTTATTAATATGTTAATTAATATATTATTTATAAATCTGTTAATTAACAGTTTCGTTATTAATTTTTTATTTGACTAAGTATTCTAAGGTCCCTATAAATTGTGTATCTCATGGACAAGTTGTATCAATCAATCAAGAAAGTTATTTAGTTATCTCTTCTTTCTTTTCTCTACCTCTCTTTTCTATCTACTTCTCTTTACTTTATTATGGTATAAGAGTTGCCGACTTTGTATTCCATTGTTCTTAGTGATTTGTCCTCCTTTGCCCGTGGTTTTTTCCTGTCAAGGTTTTTACACGTAAATCTGGTGTGTTCTTTATTGTTCTTATTGCCGTTTTCCGTGCTAATCTCGTTTCAAGTGGTATCAGAGCCAGGTTGGTTTTGAGGATTTCAACCGGGATTAATGACAACGACAAGCATGAAGTATGATATCCCACTTTTGGATCGCAACACCAGGTTTACATTGTGGCAAGTTAAGATGCGAGCAGTGCTAGCGTATCTGGATTTGGACGACGCACTGTTCGGGATAGACAACATGCCCTCGACATTGACAAAGGAGAAAAAGGAAAGTAAGGATCGAAAAGCTCTATCTCAGATCTACCTTCACATATCGAATGAGATTTTACAGGATGTTTTGAAGGAGAAATCCGCTGCTGCACTATGGCTAAAACTGGAACAGTTGTGCATGAGAAACAGTCTTACGAGCAAATTGGGTCTGAAACAACGTTTGTATTCTCATCGCATGACAGAAGGTAGTCATTAAGAGATCACTTGACCGTGTTTAAGGAAATCGTCTCTGACCTAGAGGCTTTGAAGGTCAAATATGACGATGAAGAATTAGCATTAATCTTACTGTGTTCTTTACCCTCGTTATATACGACTTTTAGAGATACTATTTTATATAGTCGTGATACTCTTATTTTGAATGAAGTTTATGATTCATTATTCTCAAAAGAGAAAATGAAACAACATGTCGAAGGATCTGAGGCTCAGGGTGAGGGTCTTATTATTCGAGGAAGGACTCAGGAGAAAGATTCTGATGGTAATATCAGGGGCAGAAATAGCGATAAGATCTGTAATTATTGCAAGAAGAAGGGTCACATCAAATCTGAATGTTATAAGCTGCAGAATAAGAATAAAAGGGTAGGTGAAAATTGAGAGAAAAATAATCAAAGAAGTCTGGTGAGGCCGATGTTGCCGAAAATTACAGTGACGGTGAACTTCTCGTTGCCTCTGATGTTGATTTGAAGCAGAGTGAGGAATGGATTCTTGATTCTGGTTGTACGTTTCATATGTGTCCCAATCGGGACTGATTTTCAACATATAAAACGGTTTCGAGTGGTGTCGTTTTGATGGGCAATAATACATCTTGCAGAATTGCTGGTATTGGTATGGTCAGAATTAAGATGTTTGATGGTGTCATTCAGATACTTGGTAATGTGAGGTACATTCCTGATTTGAAGAGAAATATGATCTCTTTGAGTATTCTTGATTCTAAAGGGTACAAGTACACTGGTGAAGGTGGACCTGTGAAGGTCAGTAAAGGGTCTCTTGTTGTGATGAAGGGACTAAGGAAAACCGCCAATTTATATATTCTGTAGGGATCCACAGTAATAGGTGATGTTGTCGTCATAAGGTGATATTTATAAAAGTAGATCACTTACGGAAGCTTGTAAGAAAGTCATTTAGTTGAAAGGACTCTTCAGTGAGCTTAGCAAAGACTTGCAGATTACTACGTCTTTTGTGATAATCAGAGTGTCATTTGTGTTGATGCAGTCTGGCCCGGTTGTTGTTTTGGTGTTTGACAATGATTTAAGTTTGGTTGAGCGAATTTGGGTTAAAGTCCTGGTCAAGGACTGGGCATGAAATCCTGGTGAGTGAAGCCAGGTCCTAGCTTGGAGGGCTAGGTGTTGGAAAAGTCCTAATTCGGAAGGGTTGGGTGAAAAGTCCTAGCTTGGAGGGCTAGGTGAAAAGTCCTAACTTGGAGGGTTAGGTGCAAATTCCCATCCTGGAGAATTAGGTGAAAAGTCCTGGCTTGGAGGGTCAGGTGCCTAGCTTGGAGGGCTAGGTTGGATGAAGTTCTAACTCGGAAGGGTTGGGTGAAAAGTCCTAGCTTGGAGGGCTAGGTTGGATGAAGTTCTAACTCGGAAGGGTTGGGTGAAAAGTCCTAGCTTGGAGGGCTAGGTGAAAAGTCCTAGCTTGGAGGGCTAGGTGAAAAGTCCTAACTTGGAGGGTTAGGTGCAAATTCCCAACTTGGAGAGTTAGATGGAAAAATCCTTGGCTTGGAGGGCTAAGGTGGATGAAAACTTAGCTTGGAGGGCTAAGTTTGAGTCCCTGGATCAGTCTGGTGATCGATCAGGGAGTTGGCACGGTGCTCCTTCGTGGATCGGTTTGGTGACCGATCCAGCGATGGCTGATCGGTCTGGTGACCGATCAGGGAGTAAGTGTTTCACTCACTGCACAGCTCCTGATCGGTCTGGTGACCGATCAGGGAGCGAACAGTGAGTTGAGTTCCCTTGCTAATCAGGTCCAGAACGGTCCGGTGACCGATCAGAGACTTAGGATTTGATTAAAGAATCACTGTTCACTCAAGCCTGATTGGTCTGGTGACCGATCAGGCAGGAGCCTGATTGGTCTGGGGACCAATCAGGAGTGTGCAGAAACTGCTGGATCGGTCTGGTGACCGATCAGGCTCCTCCCTGATCGGTCTGGGGACCGATAAGGAGCAGAACTTTAATTCAAATATGCTGTCAGAAGTCTGTTTTCACTGCCGATTCTCTGATACACTGCTGATATGTTTTGATATGCATTGCCAAGCCTCTGTTGGAGTGTGCAGGTGATAGCAGGTGATTCAAACACTCAAGGAGGGTCAATGGGAGGCTTTCCGTTGAGCAGGTTTGGCTGTTTCTCATTCTCAGGTTTCAACGGGCAACTGACGCAGCTGGCGACTGACGGAGGCTCAGCTGGAGAGGAGGTCTTCAGTGGACTGAGTGCTCAGGGAGGTCAGTGGGTTCAGGCTGGCTCAGTGGATGCTGATGAAGCTTGTGATGGTGAGCAGAGCTTAAGTGGCGAAGCTGGAAGCAGAGGCGAACAAGACAGAAACTTGGGAAGTTTGGCTGGGCTGTGTTCGTGCTCTCTGTTGCTTTGTGCTTAAGCGATCTTGTTGCATTCCTGTGAGAGCTTGGCGAGTGTTCCTTCTTGTGTGATCTCCTGTACTCAAGTTATATCATCCGTGAGATCTGTGGAGAGGTTTCTCCACCGAGAAGGAGGCTCTATCTTATCCGGGTTCATCGGGGCTTGATCTGCCGACGATCAAGGGATCGCCCACCTTACGGGCACGCCAAGGAGTAGGGGCAAGTTATCCCCGAACCTTGTACATCTTCGTCTTAGCGTTTGTTTGGTTTGTGATTTCTTTCTCTGTTTTATTCTTCCTGTTGTATTTTGTTTCCGCTGCTACTAATCTGATCACAGGAAGAAAGTTTTAGAAGAGGGGGCGATTTGAGTGTCTGGCTATATTCACCCCCCCTCTATAGCCATCTCGTTTCCAACAAGTGGTATCAGAGCTTGGGGCTCTGTTCACGGCTTAACATCCGAGAGCATATCGACAAGATGGATGGAAGAGAAGGAATGAGCACAAACCGACCTCCATTCCTTGACGGCACAGATTTTCCATATTGGAGGTCAAGGATGGAGTTCTATCTCAAAACCAACATGAGCTTGTGGTTCTCTGTCAAGGAGGGGTTTTCCCTTCCAAAGGATAATGAAGGAAAGGAGCTTGAGTTTTCCAAGTGGTCGGCTGAGCAAATCCGGAAGGGGGAAGCCAATGCCAAAGCTATTGTCACCTTGCAATGTGGGATGACGAAGGAGGAGTTGATCAAGGTGGGTCCTTTTACAAGTGCTAAGGATCTTTGGAACAAAATCATTGAGCTCCACGAAGGAACTCATGACACCCGAATAGCTAAGAAGGACCTCCTTCACAGTCAACTCCAAAATTTGTCCATGGAAGAAAATGAAAAGGTAAGTGAACTCCATGGAAGATTCAAAGAGATCCTCAATGGCCTCCACTTCATCAATGAAAAGGTAGAAAATCGGGATCTAGTAAGGTTAGTTCTAAAAGCTTTTCCAAGGAATACATTGTGGTCATCCATGGTGGATGCCTACAAGGTTTCCAAGGATCTTTCATTAGTTAAGTTAGAAGATCTATTTTGTGAAATGGAACTACATGAGATCTCTAACCGAGATTTCAGTCACCTGGCTTCACTCACCAAGACCAGGCTTCACTCATCGGGGTTTCCATCACCTGGCTTCACTCACCAGGACCCTGCTTCACTCACCGGGATTTCAATCACCTGGCTTCACTCACTAGGACCCGGCTTCACTCACTGGGATTTCATTCAACCTGGCTTCACTCACCAGGACCCGGCTTCATTCATCGGGATTTCAATCAACCTGGCTTCACTCACCAGGACCTCAATCCCTCTGTGCCCAGCCCCCGACTAGGTCTTAATCCGAATTCACTCAACCAAAACTTAAATCCGTGTCAACACCAAAATAACAATCGGGTCAGACTGCATCAACAATCTCCCCCTTTTTGTTGTTTGACAACCCGATTTAAGATTAGATATTAGATCAATTGAAGTCCAATTCAAATTCAATTATCGTAAGGGAATCAAAATCCTCCCGCTACAATATCACAACCCTAAACTTAATCAATCATTCTCTCCCCCTATGTCAAACATCGAAAAGGGTATGGTTATTAAGTTTAAACACACCTCCCCCTTAATCAAGGGTCTCTCCCCAAACCCAAAATAATCAAAAGTTAATTTCTGAATTATATATGAGAGGCATATACCAAAAATGTATCATGGCAACAATGTATATGCATCATACAGCAATAAGTAGTGCAGCTTCATCAGACTAATGATTGATACAGAAAAATTTCTGATTTATCTATGGACGATCAATTTTCAGAAAAATTTCTGTAATTTTGATTCGTTCAAGATCAGACTGCATTAACAATTGAAATTTCATAACAGGGGTGTAGACTTCATCGACATTCGATATTTCAAAAAATTTCTGAACCATGGTTTGAGTTCTTGATTGAAAATTATTCCTCGTCAAGGAGCAAGAGATCAAGAGTCATGATTCAAACAACCCGTTCATATGAATTCAAAAATTCCAACACGGGTATGTATCGAATCAGTATTATATTTGTTCCAAGTGTCTTAGCCATCATCCTAATTCTTAGTTCTATTGATAATTCATCAACTTGAAGAAAAAGGATCGGTCGGATGATCGGACTGAGGAGTAGTCTGTCACCATTTGGAACAGTCTGGGAGTTTTCTGATTAGCATTGATTTGATCGGTCAGCAGATCGATCAGGTTGAGTCCTGATCGGTCGGTGGACCGATCAGGTGTGATACAGAAGGTTTTCTGAAATTTATCAGTTCCAGAAACAGGTTTGTTTCAACTCTAAATCCTAATACAATCAGACTTAACCCATTTGATCCTAATCATGGGGTCCCTTAACCAAAATGTATATTTTCATATCAAAGAAAATCATTTCCAATATAACTTGAGAGTAAAGCCCATACATACTAAGTTTTAAAGTGTGATTTCGAAAACCATGGTAAGCTTAAATGTGATGAGTTGGATGTTGGGGATACATGTATATATATCCTAAGTCCTAGAACCTTAATTTAGTTTGATACAAAGAAGGCACTACATATAGAACTTAAGTAGTGAATGTTAAAGCTCATGTTCTTTGTTTGGTGATGCCTTATTAGTATAAACTATGTGTTAATACTGTTGGGGTTGCAAGGTTGCAAACATAGTCCCATATCGAAAACACATGGGAAAGATCATAGGCTTATAAGGGAAAAAAGATATCTCCATTAGCATGAGGCCTTTTGGGAGAGCCCAAGAGCAAAACCATGAGGGCTAAGGTCCAAAGTAGACAATATCATGTCATTGTGGAGATATCTAAATTCCTTTTGGTCCTAACAATTGGTATCAAAGCCAGATCGCTCTTCACCGGACTAACCGCCAGAAGAAGCACGAGCTAGAGTCATGATCCAGATCTAACCATATGGGTTAAGCCTTGAATAAAAGATGTGTGGGCTCCCGTGTCTTGATCAAGAGGACCAGACACCAGGCAGAGAAGTCCTAGTTGCGGCTAGGCGGTGAAGTCCTAGTAGGTCGGGTGGACCGAGGGGCAGAGAAGTCCTAGTTGCGGCTAGGCGGTGAAGTCCTAGTAGGTCGGGTGGACCGAGGGGCAGAAAGTCCTAGTGGGTTGAGGATCGGATATCAAACGGAAAGGGTTTCCGCTTGAGGGGGGGGCTTGTGGTCCTTTGTTTGAGGGGGGGATTGTTGGGGTTGCAAGGTTGCAAACATAGTCCATATCGAAAACACATGGGAAAGATCATAGACTTATAAGGGAAAAAAGATATCTCCATTGGCATGAGGCCTTTTGGGAGAGCCCAAGAGCAAAACCATGAGAGCTAAGGTCCAAAGTGGACAATATCATGTCATTGTGGAGATATCTAAATTCCTTTTGGTCCTAACAAATACTTGTTCTTTAGCATGCATTCATACAGTAAAATCATGGCATACTCAACTAGGTTAAACTCCAAAAATATTGAGGAAAACTTAAGCCTAAGATATATCATAAGAAGAAAAAAACTGTTATTCTAACTTAGACCTCAGATTACCGTAACCACAAAACTTGCAATAATGAGGCTAAACATTCTAGGCAATTCATAGTCCTAATTCAAGTTCATATCATCAACCCAAAGCATGTTTACATATTAAACTTGTATCCAAAAATAATTTTCCCTGATCATTTGTTTGGAGCACCCATTATCAACCACCCATGTTGATGGATGCTCCCCCTCAATCAATGCTAAACAATTCTAAAGATAGAGGTTTTAGGTACTCAAATTTTGGGATCTAATGCATCAACAATGAAGGACTTAGGCACCCATGCCTTAGTCATTTTCTTTTTGACTTTTTGAACCCTAGAATCATTTGATGATCAAAAATGGGTTCTTGACATTAATGATATGACACTAGGTTCTTTAGGTTGGTAACCCAAACCAACCTTGTTGTAAGCCGCTATTTGCGAATTTAGAATCATATCTAATGTTTTAGAGCTTGTTGAAAACTTCTCAAGAATATTCTTGAGGTTTTCAATTTCGCTCTTCAAATCCTTATTCTCATCCTCAAGAGCATTAACATGTAAATCATTGTTATCATGATCCTTAGGTGTTTTCAATTCCTCTACTTCTAATTTCAATAACTTAACCTTGTTCTTAGATTTTTTTAAGCAACCTAGTTAGACATGCAATAGTTCTATAGCACTTATCCAACTCGGGAGAGATTATCTCTTCATCATCCGAAGATGATGAAGGCGCGGTTGAGGAGCCCCTTGATTCGGTATCACTCCTGTCATCACTTGAATCCTCTATGGCCATGAGGGCCATGTGGCAGAAACTCTCCTCCTCCATTTCCTTCTCCTTCTTCCTTCTTCGGTCACCTGCCACAAAAGCCAACCCTTTCTCCTTTGGGCTTTGGTTAGAGATCTCATGTAGTTTCATTTCACAAAATAGATCTTCTAACTTAACAAAAGATAAATCCTTGGAAATCTTGTAAGCATCCACCATGGATGACCACAAGGCGTTCCTAAGGAAAGCTTTGAGAACATACCTTATAAGATCTCGGTTCTCTACCTTCTCATTGATGGAGTGTAGACCCTTGAGAATCTCTTTGAATCGTTCATGGAGTTCACTTACCTTTTCATTTTCTTCCATGGAATGATTTTGGAGTTGGCTGAGAAGCAAGTCTTTCTTGACACTCCGGGTATCTTGAGTGCCTTCATGGAGCTCAATGAGCTTGCTGCATAGATCCTTAGCGCTTGTAAAAGGACCCACCTTGATCAACTCTTCCTTGGTCATCCCGTATTGCAATGTGACCACTGCCTTCGCATCGGCTTCTCCTTTGTGAGTTTGCTCAGCCGACCACATGGAGAAGTCTAGATCTTTTCCCTCAACATCCTTTGGAGGAGAGAAACCCTCCTTCATAGCAAACCATATGTTGATGTTCATCTTGAGATAGTACTCCATCCTCGATCTCCAATATTGAAAATCTGATCCGTCGAAGAAGGGTGGTCTGCTGGTGCTAAAACCTTCTCTCAAAGCCATCGTTGTTGTAAGCTCTCGGATGTTAAGCCGTTTGAACAGAGCCCCAGGCTCTGATACCACTTGTTGGTCCTTCGGATGGCTAAAGAGGGGGGGGTGAATGTAGCCAGACACAAATTTTGCTTTCTCTTTGAAGTTTCTGCACTTATGGGTTAGGCAGCGGAAGACAAATGCAGAAACAGAAATAAAACAGAAAACCAAAACAAAGAGAGCAAACCACACAGACGCTAACACCGCGATGTACAAGGTTCGGGGATAACTTGCCCCAACTCCTTGGCGTGCCCGTGAGTTGGGTGATCCCTTGATCGTCGGCAGATCAAGCCCCGGTGAACCCCGGATATCAAATGCCTCCTTCTTGGTGGAGAAACCTCTCCACAAGCGGTCTCAAGAAGATACAAGATAAGCTCACGAGACACTAAGAAGGAACTCTCACAAGGATGTGACAAGAACGCTCAAGCACAAAGCAACAGAGAGCACAAAACATAGCCTAGCCAAACTCCTCAAGTTTTCTGTCTGTTCATCGCTACCCGATCTTCTGCTTCCAGCTTCGTCTTAAGCTTCTGCTCCCATCACCAGGCTCTCCATCAGCATCCATTGAGCCACAGCCTGGCCCCCTGACTCCCTGAGCACTCAGTCCATTGAAGACCTCTCCAGTTGAGCCTCCGTCAGTTGTCAGCCGCACGCCAGAAGCCGTTGAGACCTGGGAAGAGAAAATATTCAAACCTGACGTGAAGAAAGTCTCCAGTTGACCCTCTTCCTTTGTTTGGGTCATCCTCCATTACCTGCAAACTCATCAGACGCTTAGCAAAGCATATCACAAGGAAATCACAGTGTATCAGAGAAAACGCAGAGAAAACGGACGCGATCAGAGCGTCTGACAACGATTTCAAACTAAAGTTACAGCTACTGATCGGTCACCAGACCGATCAGAGAGAACCCTGATCGGTCACCAGACCGATCAGGGTAAGCCCTGAATGATCAGGCTCCAGCCTAATCGGTCCATAGTGAGAAACCATGGAATCGCGGCTTCTTATGATCGGTCACCGGACCGATCCATAGTGTTGCTGGGATTCCCAGCCTTCGCAGGCCAAATCTCCCTGATCGGTCACCTGACCGATCAGGTTGTGCCCTGATCGGTCTGGTGACCGGTCAGGTCTCTCTCTGACCGATCAGGAGCCATCCTGATCAGTCCGGGTGAGAAATGTTGCGACAATTTGATCGGTCACACTGACCAATCAAAGTTCCTCACAGAACCCATCTGAACTCTCTCTGATCGTTTACCAGAACGATCAGAAGCCAAACAGAAACCTTTCTGTTCTCTCCCTGATCGGTCACCAGACCAATCCACAACAGGAGTTCATGCCAACTCCCTTATCGGTCACCAGACCGATCCAACTCCCACAAATTCGACCCTGAGTCCAGAGAACAGCCTCCCTAGCCTTCTCTGACTCGTGCTCAGTCCCCCGGACCAAGACTCCATGCCCAGCTTCACTCACCGGGACTTCATTCAACCTAGCTTCACTCACTAGGACCTGGCTTCACTCACCAGGGTTTCGGTCACCTAGCTTCACTCGCTAGGACCCGGCTTCACTCACCGGGATTTCAGTCACCTGGCTTCACTCACCAGGACCCGGCTTCACTCACCGGGGTTTCCATCACCTGACTTCACTCACCAGGACCCCGCTTCACTCACCGGGATTTCAATCGTCTGGCTTCACTCACCAGGACCCGGCTTCACTCACCGGGATTTCAATCAACCTAGCTTCACTCACCAGGACCTCAATCCCTCTGTGCCCAGTCCCCGACCAGGACTTAATCCGAATTCACTCAACCAAAATTTAAATCGGTGTCAACACCAAAACAACAATCGGGTCAGACTGCATCAACATCATTTTCTTCACAAAGGATCAGATGTTTCATGAGAGGACAAAGTACAGTGATGTAAGACACTCCCTATAGACAAGTTTATGCATTACTTGAACTTGGTTGGTGCTAGATGTTAAGATTTACCAGTGGGGCCTTTTGGAAGATGTGGAGAATATTCTTTTGAAGATTTGTGGAATTCGCATCAAGGTGGAGATTGTTAGAGTTTGGTAACCCGAATTCTGTTTAATCCGTTAATATTTATTAGATATTTTCTTATTAATATGTTAATTAATATATTCTTTATAAATATGTTAATTAACAGTTTCGTTATTAATTTTTTATTTGACTAAGTATTCTAAGGTCCCTATAAATTATGTATCTCATAGACAAGTTGTATCAATCAATCAAGAACGTTATTTGGTTATCTCTTCTTTCTTTTCTCTACCTCTTTTTTCTCTTTACTTTTCTTTACTTTATTATGGTATAAGAGTTGCCGACTTTGTATTTCATCGTTTTTAGTGATTTTTCTTCTTCTGCTCTTGGTTTTGTCCTATCAAGTATTTTTCACGTAAATCTGATGTGTTCTCTATTATTCTTGTAACTGTTTTTCATGCTACTCTCGTTTCAGAACTCATGTATCAAGTCCTCAACATCATAAGCAACATCCTTGAGTTTCTGCATCAATGTCGTCCACTTGGTGTCGTTGCTCCGATTACTCTGTACCTTGTCAAGAATGATTTGAGTCTCCAGCAGCGACGTGCACAAAGTTTCCATGTCCGTCACGAAACCCCAATGGGGCTTCCACAGATGTGGGCGAAAGATACTTTGCTAAGATAATGACTAAACATACAGTACTAATATATTAAAATATTTGTTTTATAAATTTACTTAAATATTATTAAAATTATTTTAAATTCATCAAAATCACTTATAATAATTTAAATAGCTATTATATAATTTGTTGAAGTTACTAACGTATAAGTTAAATCTTAAATCTTTAAATTTAAACCTTGAGATTTTAATCCTAAATCTTAAATATCATTATATAAAAATATTTTTTTTATTAATTTGATTAAAATTATTTTAATTTTATCAAAATTACTTTAAATTAGTTAAAATTATTTTATAATAATTATTGTAGCTATTAATTGGTTATTACACGGTGGGTGGATTTTATAATACTATAATATAATTGTATTAAAAAAAATTTTGGATCAGGTAGTAGATAAACCTAGGTGATCGATCCGATTCCACGAAAGTTTTCTATTAGTCATCGGATAAATCGAGAAACGTTCACGGTGGACGGTTTAGAAGCCTAGCGTCTCAGAATTTGTACCCCATTTGAAGGTTTTTAAACTGCATGTCCAGGTAAAATTTTTATATTGACCGACCCCATTGTTGAACTAATCTCATATTCAAAAACCTCTTAAGAGATTTTTGGAAGTATAATTTCACTGTGTTTGAGAAGAGGTCTCACTGTCAAGATAAGTTCTCAATCAACAAACTTCTTAAATAGAAGATTTATTTATTGTTAAGAGGACTCAAATCTGAAATCTCAGATACTATATGTCTCTATATTTATTATTTGAGATAAATCACTTCGAAATAATATATTATATTAGATGTTATAAGTTGTTGTAGTTGTATAACTTTATCTGATCAGAGCTTGGACAATCATACCGTGATGGACTGGATTACGGAGTTTGGCTCGTCAGCGTTTGGCCAGCTAATGCATTATTGTGAGTGCCAAGGTCATTCAAGGTTCTTTTAGGTCATTTTCTAGTCCTTTTTTATTGGGACTTGAGACCGTCAACGACGAATTTAATTTTTTTTGGAAAAAAATATTAATTTAAAAAAGTTTTTATTTTCATCAAAAATTTGACATTTTACTCAAAGTATAATAAATCATTTAGGTTTGTTTTAATATCTTGTGCTTATAATTTGCCTTTATTATCCTAAAGAAATATTTTCTAATATATCAATAATAATTAATAAGTATTAAATTTTATTATGAATGATGCTAACCCAACCCTGTCATGATTAGAATAAAGAGTCTCTTGGACAGGCTTAAATTAATTTCAAATGGTTCAAACATAAAGAACTAAGAAAAAACAAATTTATCTACAAAGATAAACATACACAATATGACAACATTATGTAATTACCCTATCATCAACCACGAATAAGATAACTAAAAAACAAAGAACTAATTAAGTAACCAGTCAAGCAGGGAGCATGAGATAGCTAAAAAAAGTTGATGAATCAAGTATCAAGTGAATGTGGGATGACCGATTTAATTTTATGAAAGTTTTTCATTGGTCATTAGGATAAATCGAGAAGTATTCATAGTTGACAGTCCAGAAACACAACATCTCAGGGTTCGTACTCTATTTAAAAAAATAATTCCTGTAAAATACGCCATAAATAGGAAATGAATGAGATAACTAAAAGTGGGCTAAGGAGGTCCCTTTTGATCTTAAGTGCATATTCATCAAGGCATGCAAGTCCCGAACTCTACAAAACTTGTAGCCTCATAGAAAAATTAAGTAGCTGAATTAAAAAACAAAAACAAAAAACAAAAAAGCATCCAAAGGAGCAATACTAAATCTGAGCGAAAAAAACAAAACATCATAATGGAGATCAGATATACATATATACACCAAACAAGTATTGACATGGAATGATCTTTCAGACTTTCCTACTATGCAAGGATTATGGATTTAACTCTCATTAAATTCAACTGTAGAGTGGAGCTTAGTTAAAATTAATAGGTTATTATTGTTGTTGGAATAAAGTTAATATTGTTTAAAGTTCAAGAAGTATTTTGAATTCATTTCCTTGTTCAATTAGAGAAGTTAAACCACATCTGCATCAGTATATATATCCTCACAGTTTGATCTGAAAAACAGGGTATCAAGAATAGCAAAACCGGTATTACGAGAGAACTGAGATCTTTAATCTTTATCTGAATTCTCTTTAAAACATAGGAACCAAGATGTACACATGACGCATCAAAGAGGAATTGCAATAGAGAACTTCGAATTCTGATTTAGGAAGCAATTATATATATCCCAACAAATTTCATTAAAAAAAAAGAAATTAGTGCTTGATTAAGATCTCAAACTCTTGCACGTCATAAATAATATATTACAGAACAGAACAATTATGTTAATAAAAAAAAGGGAAACAAAGCTGACGTTGGTATCATTCTTTCATTGTTGTTCGCATGTTCAACCTCCAAGAACCAAATGCATAAGTTAGAGCTAGTAATTAACATTAGATACGAGTCAATAACACATATCATAGTTAATAAAGAGACAAAACTCAGAAGTGGCAAATTCACACAAATACAGTCAAAATTAAAGAAATGCACAATGATGACACAATAAGCAAATTTTGTTCACATTGAGTGAATCTAAAGACATCGATCAGATATCGTTATAAGCAAACTCCGACAGAAGCTTTTAGTGCTCGTCTTATGCATAGTATGCCCATGAAGAACCAGATCCTTCTTGTGATAATTAATTGAAGGGCCGTTTAGGTTCTCATTTCAATTCCAACCTTGCCTTCTTACTTAACCGTGAAAAATACATGCAATAAAAGAGACAAAAATTAATGAACAATGTACATAAATAATGCTAATTATCAAAGAACTAAAAAAAATTGTATGACAGAGAAAAAGTACTTGATGAATCGTATATATGTGAAATGAGAGACTGATTCTTCTATTGGGAAGATTAACTAAAAATACAATAAAAGGAATGCAAAATATATAAAAGCTCTCTATACATGAAAATAATGGGCGTCAAGGGTACTTACTCTCCTCATCTCTCTATCCGCATCAAACTTTAGCTTTTGCTCCATCAGAGTTGGATGAACATCGCGTGAGCAATAGAAAACATCTAGTGCTATGGGAAGGCCCGCCTCTGGCATCGCTTGAATCTGTGGACAGTCAGATATATCTAGCTCTTTGAGAAGGGGAGGAAGTCCTTTCTCTGACAGTGATTGGAGCCGTGGACAACCAGATATACGAAGTTTTTTGAGAAGGGGAGAAACTCCTATATCTGGTAGTGATTGGAGCTGTGGACAGTTGATTATGAATAATTTTTCTAGGAAGGGAAGGCAATGCAGCAGCTCTGTCGGCAGAGATTGTAGTTTCTTGCAACATAGGAACCATAGAGATGTAACAGCAGTGAGGCTTTTCATCAATTTCGCCTCCTCAAATATCACCTCCTCAGAAGATGATTCAATTGTAAGTTTTGTAATGAATTGCAGTGAGTTTCTCAGAGGAAACATTTTAAGCAGGGCAGTGTTGTCCACCGTTAATTCACGCAAAGGTGACAAGCTCCTTGCTTGCTCATCTTCTACACCCAACTGAACCAGCTTAGGACATCCTCTGATCTTCAATTCCTTGAGGGATTTATGGTGTCCTAAGCCATCCATCCTTCTCAACTCATCACAATTAACGATGTACAAACATTGCAATTTTACCAATTGAACCAGAGGAATAGACGTTATGTATGGACAATCACTTATTTCCAATCGAGTAACTAAACGAAGGTTGACCAAGCAGTCGGGCAAAAGTTTTGCATATTCGCCACAGTCAATCAATTCCAATTCCTTGACTGAGGGCAGTAGATGGTGGGCACCTTCCTCGTCATCTTCTGTTTTGCTATTTAATATGAGCCTCGGACAGTGTTGTATTGTCAATATTTCTAGGGAAGGAGGGAAGGGAGGTAATCTCTTTAGTTTGGGACAATTGATGACACGAAGTTCACGCATGCAGGGAAATAGATCTTTGCTCTCTGTCCAAGACCACTCCTCCAATGTCGTTAAATTCAATAACTTGAGCACTTGCAACTTTGGAAAACACTTGCCTTCAAATTCATGACTCAGCTGTTTCAAAGCAGGCATATTGTCCATTCGAAGTTTAATCAGATGCAAACGTTGACCAATAAATGGCAGAACGTCATCCCATCCCTTGCAATTTACTAATTCAAGTGTTTCCAAATTAGATAGAACTTTCGGCATCAACCAACTAGGCGACCTACCTCCACTGTACCCTTCAATTTTCAGTATTTTGAGTGATTCGTGTGGCTGCAGACCTTCAATTACTTCCTCTTCCAACTTGGCATCCTTCTCGTGATTCCATCTCAATAGCAATTCTTTTAGGTGGACTTTGTTCATTAACTCAGCCCGCTTTGCTTCTTTGCTATCAACAACATTCTCAAGATTGTGAAGACTAAGTGATTCATGAAGCTGTGTCAAATCCTTTAGTTGTCCGAGCTTGAGTCCATCATCCTCTTGAACACTAAATTCTGACAAATTTTGAAGATTAGTTAGTCTCCGTACATCCATTAACATCACCCAAAACACGTTGTCTACGTCAATGTGTCTCAAATTGACCAGCTTGCTCAATTCTTGTGGTATAGACACTAGATTATGCAACCATATTAGCTTCAGTGTTTGTAAATTATAAAGGTCGCATAACGAGTCCGGCAAAATTTTAATTTCAGAATTCCATGATATATCAAGGTAACGGAGGTGAATCAATTTACCAATATGCTCAGATAATTCACGCAAGCCACACGAGTTTACATCCAGAACACGAATGCATCTTAGTTTTTCAAAGAGGCTCTCGGGAGGTGAAGTTTGTCTCATCACCAAGGTGCGCAACTTGTCGTGTCCAAAGAACTCCATCGGTAATTTTGCTTCTTCTATTCGTAGATGCCGAGTTGTGGAAAACATTTTGGTTTGCTTGTTATTTTCAATCCTGCATGTCTCTTCCACAGAAATCATCTCAGCTAAATCATGTATGAGGTCATGCATCACAAATCGATCAAATTCAGATTCTTGAAAGAAATTCCTATTGGCAAACTCAAGAAAATAATCGCTTCCAACATCTTCTATTCTCTTTGTGTTGTTATCTTCGATGAAGCCTTCGGCGATCCACATTAGAATCAACTCAGTTTTACTGAACCAGTAGTCTTTAGGAAACGTCGAGCAAAAAGCAAAACACCTCTTCAGATTTTCATTAAGATAATAATAGCTTAAATGCAAAGCTGGCATAATGTCATCTTCATTTTGTTTTAATTTCCATATGCTGCTCTCCATTATGGACGCCCAGTGTTGCTTGCACAAATCTGATTGCAGAACACTGCCGAGTGTCTTTGCAGCTAATGGCGAGCCCTTCAACTTGCAAGCAATCTTTCTACCAATGTCTTCTAGTTCTGAATAGTCTTCAGGGTTGACTGTGCCAAATGAGCATTTCTTGAACAATTGCCAAAATGCATCTTTGTCTAAACCATGGAGCAAAATTGGTTCTACCAGACGACTAACCATTTTAGAAACTTTCATATCTCGAGTTGTAACAATGATTTTGCTACCATGAGTGTCACGCCCCGAGACCCAGGAGCCGCTGATCCAATAGAAAATCGGACAGCACCTCCCCTGTCCGGCGGACAATTTACACATACACATAACCTAATAGACATCACCATGCAGTTTAATTTGGCCTCAGGCCTCAAAACTAAACATAAACTGACAATAACACAAAATAAATCATACCTGACTGCGGACCAGTCCGACTTACGACGAAACAACCAATACAAAAACCCCTTAGGGCACATGACACTCATACGACATATACAAATCACTAACAGAAATATAAAACAAGTGTACTACAAGTACAAGGCAAAAGTATGTCGACGCGATGGGTAGGGACTGGCTGCTGGGCTCTTCTGGCGACTCCAAGTATTTCAACCTGAAAATAATATATATGGCAACGGTGTGAGTCCATAAACTCAGCGAATACCCAGTAGATATGCATAGTATGTTATAATAACAATAGAAGTCTACGCTGATACAATCTCATATGAACAATAGGAAGAAAGGGTATACTGAAGATACTGAATAGAGATACATACCAGAATCCATCTATCCTGCAGAGGGTGAAATAAATCCCTATGGAACAAGTATAACATATAAACCAAGGTATACAGGTCTCCAGTACATGCATGTCAATCAAGTCCAGCAAATAAATGCAGCAAACACAATCAAGTGCACAATGCATCGTATGCATATGATGCAATGTCATGGTCACCCCCTAACACCAGTCAAGACACCGAGACAGGCGATACTGTGTCGGCCGAGTGGGTAGAGCTGTGACACTGTACGCACCCTGCTATCACTGCTCCTGAGTGACCGAGTGGACAGGATGCTGGTGGAGTGAACACTCCGCCCCATATATATATGGGGGAGATATCTCTCTCATCTTCTCTGGTCTATGGGAAGAGAAGGGATCCCTGCTTGCTACCACGCTCCAAAACTACCCATGAGCGGTGGAGCGGAGCAATACAGAGCAAATGCACACACGCTACGGTATCCACTAACCCATGAGTGGCCGTGTGTGCCTATCATGTGCCGGAAAACGATTAGGCTCAACCACAAGGGAGTCGCTGATCGCCGGCATGCAACAATGCAAGGATGGTGTATGATAGATACACATACCTCCCTCCCAAGTCCTCAGTATACTAGGTCTCAGTCTGAATCCTATAACAGGAAATACAGTTAACCTACAAGGTATACTGGCTGAAAACTACAGATCCCTCAAGGTCAAAGGCAGGAGATACATCACAATCTCTAAGCATACATCTAGATATGACACTACCTGATACTGTATGGAACTAACAGCATAATAACTCAGGGATAAACCACAGGTATCCAGGACAGGCATAATAAACAGGGATAAATAACAAGTATCCAGAACAGACATGCTAACTCAGGGATAACTAACAAGTATCCAGGAAAGGTATAATAACTCAGGGATAACTAATAAGTATCCAGAACATGAATAATAACTCAGGGATAGCTAACAAGTATCCAGGTCATGAATGATAACTCAGGGATAACTAATAAGTATCCAGAACATGAATAATAACTCAGGGATAGCTAACAAGTATCCAGGGCATGAATAATAACTCAGGGATAACTAATAAGTATCCAGTTCAGATATAATAACTCAGGGATAGCTAACAAGTATCCAGGGCATGATTAATAACTCAGGGATAACTAATAAGTATCCAGTTCAGATATAATAACTCAGGGATAACTAACAAGTATCCGGTTCAGACATAATAACTCAGGGATAACTAGCAAGTATCCAGAACAGACATAATGACTCAGGAATAACTAACAAGTATCCAGGTCAGGCATTATAACTCAGGGATAACTAACAAGTATCCAGTTCAGATATAATGACTCAGGAATAACTAACAAGTATCCAGGTCAGGCAATATAACTCAGGGATAACTAACAAGTATCCAGTTCAGATATAATGACTCAGGGATAACTAACAAGTATCCAGGTCAGGCAATATAACTCAGGGATAACTAGCAAGTATCCAGTTCAGATATAATGACTCAGGGATAACTAACAAGTATCCAGGTCAGGCAATATAACTCAGGGATAACTAACAAGTATCCAGAACAGACATGATAACTCAGGGATAACTAACAAGTATCCAGGAAATGTATAATAACTCAGGGATAACTAATAAGTATCCAGAACATGAATAATAACTCAGGGATAGCTAACAAGTATCCAGGTCATGAATGATAACTCAGGGATAACTAATAAGTATCCAGAACATGAATAATAACTCAGGGATAGCTAACAAGTATCCAGGGCATGAATAATAACTCAGGGATAACTAACAAGTATCCAGGTCAGGCAATATAACTCAGGGATAACTACAAGTATCCAGTTCAGATATAATGACTCAGGGATAACTAACAAGTATCCAGGTCAGGCAATATAACTCAGGGATAACTAGCAAGTATCCAGTTCAGATATAATGACTCAGGGATAACTAACAAGTATCCAGGTCAGGCAATATAACTCAGGGATAACTAACAAGTATCCAGAACAGACATGATAACTCAGGGATAACTAACAAGTATCCAGGAAAGGTATAATAACTCAGGGATAACTAATAAGTATCCAGAACATGAATAATAACTCAGGGATAGCTAACAAGTATCCAGGTCATGAATGATAACTCAGGGATAACTAATAAGTATCCAGAACATGAATAATAACTCAGGGATAGCTAACAAGTATCCAGGGCATGAATAATAACTCAGGATAGCGTATAAACTTACTGCTATCTATAACAGACAATGCATAGCAATATGACAATATCTAAAAGATAAGTCAAAGGGTACCCGCCTCCAAATGGTGAAGTCCGTATCAAGGGAGATAGAACCACCCGCCAATAATCAGCAACAATAATCAATCAAGTCCCTGTATCAAGGACAGATTTAATTAGCTACTACAGAAATTTGTAACTAGCTAATTACTCCCTAATCCATTTTAGGGTTAACCTAATCCGCCCCTTTCCATTTAATTACTTTTAATTAAATAGAAATGTTTTTAATTACTCCATGTAATTAGGATTAGGTTCACCTTAAGAATTAACCCCCATCTAATTCATTAAGCTAGGGTTAACTTAATCATTTCCTTTTTCAGTTAATCTTATCCAATTAACTGATCGGTTCTTAATTAGCTTCTGTAATTAAGATTAATGTTTATGTTAGGTTGGTTTTCAATTCCAACCAGTTAATGTTCCCATACATAATTAATACCCAATCCCAATGTTTAGCTACTGATTAATTTCCATAAATCTAAACTATTCTTTCAATTCCAGTAATTACAATGAAAGAATTAGCTACAATAACTACACACTTCATCATCCAAAGCAACACTAATAGCTGCACTTACCTATATCTTCACCAACAGCCACCTCCCTACTCTGAATTCAACCACTCAATATCAAGAAGAGGGAGGGCAGCCAATCCCAGCTCTAAGCAACACCTCACGGTGGATTTGAAACAGAAGATGAAGGAATGGAGTCCAAATTCCGAATTCCTTGACCAAACCTGCATTCACACGCGAATCAACTTGAATCGGGCAGTGCCACTCACGTAGGTACAAGCAACATAGTAATTCAGATCCTTACCTCACTCCCGTTCTCCCACAGCTGCCCAGAACAGAAGCCAAGCAATTCACTCAGCTCCTCGTAGCAGAATCCCAACACCAAATATCAACAAATACAAGAAGGGAGAAGAGTTGCAAGAATCCAAACCTAAACCCCAATTCACGAACTCCGCCACAAGGCAAGCTTCAACAATCAAATTCGGAACATCTATGGAACAAATTCTAGGGCTTACCCGAATTCGCACCATCGTCCAGCCCTGGTTTCCGTGCGGGTGGATCAACCATAGGCGGTGAGCTCAATCAGTTGGCTTGAACTCCATGGCGTCGCAGCCAATAGCTAGGCGCAACCCAGACGGGAAGGTGCGTAGGCACAGATGGCTCACGATCCCGCTCCTTGCTTCCCGACGGTCAGCTTGCCTACGCCGGAGGTCGAGCGATGAGTTCTCGTCGACGATCCAAGAAGGAACAATGGAGATGCAAGGAGGACGCTTGTTGTTGGGATGACCTTCGCG
Organism: Boesenbergia rotunda; assembly: GCA_024364735.1. Taxonomy (NCBI): domain Eukaryota; kingdom Viridiplantae; phylum Streptophyta; class Magnoliopsida; order Zingiberales; family Zingiberaceae; genus Boesenbergia; species Boesenbergia rotunda. The sequence continues at coordinate 280,937 of JAGFNQ010003141.1, forward strand.
AGGGACACTGCTCACCGGAGAGGCAGGGGCGCGATGGCCGGCGCCGGATTCGACTCGCGATCGGGAGAGGCGTGGTTAGGGTTCATGCGCAGGGGGAGAAGAAGAAGGGAATCGGGTCGGCGTGGCTCCGGCGGCGGCTAGGGCACGCGGAAGGAAGAAGAAGACGGAGGAGGGGAGATCGTGTGTGGCCGACGCTTGGCTGCGATCTCGCGAGAGAAGGAAGAAGAAAAACTGCGGCGGAGGCTCTTGCGAGGAGAGGAAGAAATGAAATAGGGCTCGGGGAGTTTGGTTGATTAGGGCTCGCGGTGAGTTGGCTGCGGCCAAATGAAAAGAGGGTTTAAGTGATATGCCATTTTACATTTTAGTCCTCCTCCCTTAGCTTTTCGAATCCACACCCTTCTATATAGGATTTAAACAATTAGGCCCTTCCTAATTTAGGTTTCCTCCCACTTAAACCCTTAAAACTTATGTTTCAAGGTAATTAAATCCCCTACTTTCAGTTTGGGTCTCGAAAACCCTAAATCTTTTTCCGAAAAATTTTCTGGACCTCGTCAAAAGTGTCGGATTTAACATCCTCCCCCACTAATAAAAATTTGGTCCCCAAATTTCATTATTCCTCCTACGGCATACACTAACAGCTAAACATGTCTGTACTCCTCATGTTTGTACTCCTCATGAGTACCCACTTCGTCTGATACCCTAATGTTACACTGCTACGGAGCAACTGGAGTTTTATATTTAAGCATTAGAGTATCCCCAAGTCAATAGCAACCTCTCAAGTCATATATAGGTATATATATATATACTCTAATAGACCATCAGAATTTTCACATATAATTTAAAGATTGTTCCAATATGTCATATCATATGCTGCCATCAATAACAGACTGCCTAAACAATCAACCACCAAAGGATCATTTATCCATCCAATGATCCATCAAAAAGCTACAATCCGATAGGAGCATGCCTACTAATAAAATCCTCAAAATACAACATATCATAGAGACTCGTCAATCTCAATCAACCTCTCAACACCAACTAGAAAGTCCACGGTGATAACAACCCTATCATCCGTTCAACTAGTAGGTCCACGATGGGAGTCTAATAACCAAAAACCAATGGTCATCTTTGACATCCTGATTAATATCCTATATCTCACCGGAAGATAAGGATACATCTAACTCCACATCCTCCGCACCCTAGCGGGTCATACATCTTGATGCACCATCGAGATTATCCACCCACGAACACTCGATCTATGCGTCAAAATCCTTCATAGAATCACGTACAATAAACGAGTCGACCAACCATCGGCTCGTAACCCAATATTCTCTGATTCCTCCACTCAAGGTTCAGAAACCTCCAAGTTCCAACTCCATAACATACAGACACGCTATCTCCCATGAGTATCTCAGTATAATCACAAAGTGATTCTTTGTTTCCTGGAAGTCATCATAGACCTCTTCCACCTCAAGGTGGTCTAGCCTCGTAAGGGATTCGCCTCAGCGCAAATCATAAGTCCAATGGTAACTTTTCTGTATCGGCTCAAGTCACCTATCAAACTGTACCGTCTAGGTCATCAACCAGGTACACATGATTCATGGTCAAAGTTCTCATCGAATAGGATGTATCAATCCTCTACTAACGATGATAGTATATAGCTAATGCTACCCTCCTACATCCATGTAGGTCAGAAACCCTAGTCATGCCGTCCAGGTCACCTAACCAGGCACATGCAACCCAAAAGTCGAAATTCCTTACATTAGGATAAATCGATTCTATACCGATTGCCAACTACGGTAAGCAGCTCCAGTTCTCGCTCAGCTAATAATAGCTAGAACACATACTACATATAGTAAGGTCTAGGAAAATCAAATTCCTTAACCTCCAATAGGTTGTCAACATACTCGACCTTGGCGTTCCGACTCAACAATCGGTGCCACTAGAGAATTTACATTCTCCACTCCAAGATCTCATCCATAACATGTCACTAATCGCTCACATGAACGATCATGAATAAAATAGATTGACAATATGTCAATCCAACTAAAACCAAGTCTATAAATATTTATCCATCCAGTATGAATATATGATCCCACCAAGCTGGGATAGTCTAACCAAATTACCAGACGGGTACAAGAATAAAAACATGATCCGATAACATGAGAAAAATTTTAACCATACCTAAATATACGGTATAGTAACATAATCCAGTAACCTAAGAGAATTACTAACCATACTTAAGTATATAATAATGGTAACATGATCCAATAACATGTGAGAATTTCTAACCATATCTAAATACAGGAATAATAACATGATCCTATAATATGAGGGAATTTCTAACTATACATCACTATACAGGAATAACAACCTGATCCAATGACATATAAGATTTTCTATCCATCCTAACTAGGATAAGGGATACAAGAGATCAGAAGAAATACCTGTCGCCAAAAGGAGTCCCATCGCGCCAAGTCCCAGACAACCACATCGAGAAAACAACTCCGAACAAATCCGAAAAGACTCGTAAAATAAGTAGGCATCGCAAACCTACGGTCTTATACCAAAATAAATTGGTATCGGATAGAAACCGTAAATCCACAAATACCCGAGGTATCTCGCAACCTGGGCTCTGATACCAAAATAAATTGTCACGCCCCGAGACCCAGGAGCCGCTGATCCAATAGAAAATCGGACAGCACCTCCCCTGTCCGGCGGACAATTTACACATACACATAACCTAATAGACATCACCATGCAGTTTAATTTGGCCTCAGGCCTCAAAACTAAACATAAACTGACAATAACACAAAATAAATCATACCTGACTGCGGACCGGTCCGACTTACGACGAAACAACCAATACAAAAACCCCTTAGGGCACATGACACTCATACGACATATACAAATCACTAACAGAAATATAAAACAAGTGTACTACAAGTACAAGGCAAAAGTATGTCGACGCGATGGGTAGGGACTGGCTGCTGGGCTCTTCTGGCGACTCCAAGTATTTCAACCTGAAAATAATATATATGGCAACGGTGTGAGTCCATAAACTCAGCGAATACCCAGTAGATATGCATAGTATGTTATAATAACAATAGAAGTCTACGCTGATACAATCTCATATGAACAATAGGAAGAAAGGGTATACTGAAGATACTGAATAGAGATACATACCAGAATCCATCTATCCTGCAGAGGGTGAAATAAATCCCTATGGAACAAGTATAACATATAAACCAAGGTATACAGGTCTCCAGTACATGCATGTCAATCAAGTCCAGCAAATAAATGCAGCAAACACAATCAAGTGCACAATGCATCGTATGCATATGATGCAATGTCATGGTCACCCCCTAACACCAGTCAAGACACCGAGACAGGCGATACTGTGTCGGCCGAGTGGGTAGAGCTGTGACACTGTACGCACCCTGCTATCACTGCTCCTGAGTGACCGAGTGGACAGGATGCTGGTGGAGTGAACACTCCGCCCCATATATATATGGGGGAGATATCTCTCTCATCTTCTCTGGTCTATGGGAAGAGAAGGGATCCCTGCTTGCTACCACGCTCCAAAACTACCCATGAGCGGTGGAGCGGAGCAATACAGAGCAAATGCACACACGCTACGGTATCCACTAACCCATGAGTGGCCGTGTGTGCCTATCATGTGCCGGAAAACGATTAGGCTCAACCACAAGGGAGTCGCTGATCGCCGGCATGCAACAATGCAAGGATGGTGTATGATAGATACACATACCTCCCTCCCAAGTCCTCAGTATACTAGGTCTCAGTCTGAATCCTATAACAGGAAATACAGTTAACCTACAAGGTATACTGGCTGAAAACTACAGATCCCTCAAGGTCAAAGGCAGGAGATACATCACAATCTCTAAGCATACATCTAGATATGACACTACCTGATACTGTATGGAACTAACAGCATAATAACTCAGGGATAAACCACAGGTATCCAGGACAGGCATAATAAACAGGGATAAATAACAAGTATCCAGAACAGACATGCTAACTCAGGGATAACTAACAAGTATCCAGGAAAGGTATAATAACTCAGGGATAACTAATAAGTATCCAGAACATGAATAATAACTCAGGGATAGCTAACAAGTATCCAGGTCATGAATGATAACTCAGGGATAACTAATAAGTATCCAGAACATGAATAATAACTCAGGGATAGCTAACAAGTATCCAGGGCATGAATAATAACTCAGGGATAACTAATAAGTATCCAGTTCAGATATAATAACTCAGGGATAGCTAACAAGTATCTAGGGCATGATTAATAACTCAGGGATAACTAATAAGTATCCAGTTCAGATATAATAACTCAGGGATAACTAACAAGTATCCGGTTCAGACATAATAACTCAGGGATAACTAGCAAGTATCCAGAACAGACATAATGACTCAGGAATAACTAACAAGTATCCAGGTCAGGCATTATAACTCAGGGATAACTAACAAGTATCCAGTTCAGATATAATGACTCAGGAATAACTAACAAGTATCCAGGTCAGGCAATATAACTCAGGGATAACTAACAAGTATCCAGTTCAGATATAATGACTCAGGGATAACTAACAAGTATCCAGGTCAGGCAATATAACTCAGGGATAACTAGCAAGTATCCAGTTCAGATATAATGACTCAGGGATAACTAACAAGTATCCAGGTCAGGCAATATAACTCAGGGATAACTAACAAGTATCCAGAACAGACATGATAACTCAGGGATAACTAACAAGTATCCAGGAAATGTATAATAACTCAGGGATAACTAATAAGTATCCAGAACATGAATAATAACTCAGGGATAGCTAACAAGTATCCAGGTCATGAATGATAACTCAGGGATAACTAATAAGTATCCAGAACATGAATAATAACTCAGGGATAGCTAACAAGTATCCAGGGCATGAATAATAACTCAGGGATAACTAACAAGTATCCAGGTCAGGCAATATAACTCAGGGATAACTACAAGTATCCAGTTCAGATATAATGACTCAGGGATAACTAACAAGTATCCAGGTCAGGCAATATAACTCAGGGATAACTAGCAAGTATCCAGTTCAGATATAATGACTCAGGGATAACTAACAAGTATCCAGGTCAGGCAATATAACTCAGGGATAACTAACAAGTATCCAGAACAGACATGATAACTCAGGGATAACTAACAAGTATCCAGGAAAGGTATAATAACTCAGGGATAACTAATAAGTATCCAGAACATGAATAATAACTCAGGGATAGCTAACAAGTATCCAGGTCATGAATGATAACTCAGGGATAACTAATAAGTATCCAGAACATGAATAATAACTCAGGGATAGCTAACAAGTATCCAGGGCATGAATAATAACTCAGGATAGCGTATAAACTTACTGCTATCTATAACAGACAATGCATAGCAATATGACAATATCTAAAAGATAAGTCAAAGGGTACCCGCCTCCAAATGGTGAAGTCCGTATCAAGGGAGATAGAACCACCCGCCAATAATCAGCAACAATAATCAATCAAGTCCCTGTATCAAGGACAGATTTAATTAGCTACTACAGAAATTTGTAACTAGCTAATTACTCCCTAATCCATTTTAGGGTTAACCTAATCCGCCCCTTTCCATTTAATTACTTTTAATTAAATAGAAATGTTTTTAATTACTCCATGTAATTAGGATTAGGTTCACCTTAAGAATTAACCCCCATCTAATTCATTAAGCTAGGGTTAACTTAATCATTTCCTTTTTCAGTTAATCTTATCCAATTAACTGATCGGTTCTTAATTAGCTTCTGTAATTAAGATTAATGTTTATGTTAGGTTGGTTTTCAATTCCAACCAGTTAATGTTCCCATACATAATTAATACCCAATCCCAATGTTTAGCTACTGATTAATTTCCATAAATCTAAACTATTCTTTCAATTCCAGTAATTACAATGAAAGAATTAGCTACAATAACTACACACTTCATCATCCAAAGCAACACTAATAGCTGCACTTACCTATATCTTCACCAACAGCCACCTCCCTACTCTGAATTCAACCACTCAATATCAAGAAGAGGGAGGGCAGCCAATCCCAGCTCTAAGCAACACCTCACGGTGGATTTGAAACAGAAGATGAAGGAATGGAGTCCAAATTCCGAATTCCTTGACCAAACCTGCATTCACACGCGAATCAACTTGAATCGGGCAGTGCCACTCACGTAGGTACAAGCAACATAGTAATTCAGATCCTTACCTCACTCCCGTTCTCCCACAGCTGCCCAGAACAGAAGCCAAGCAATTCACTCAGCTCCTCGTAGCAGAATCCCAACACCAAATATCAACAAATGCAAGAAGGGAGAAGAGTTGCAAGAATCCAAACCTAAACCCCAATTCACGAACTCCGCCACAAGGCAAGCTTCAACAATCAAATTCGGAACATCTATGGAACAAATTCTAGGGCTTACCCGAATTCGCACCATCGTCCAGCCCTGGTTTCCGTGCGGGTGGATCAACCATAGGCGGTGAGCTCAATCAGTTGGCTTGAACTCCATGGCGTCGCAGCCAATAGCTAGGCGCAACCCAGACGGGAAGGTGCGTAGGCACAGATGGCTCACGATCCCGCTCCTTGCTTCCCGACGGTCAGCTTGCCTACGCCGGAGGTCGAGCGATGAGATCTCGTCGACGATCCAAGAAGGAACAATGGAGATGCAAGGAGGACGCTTGCTGTTGGGATGACCTTCGCGAGGGACACTGCTCACCGGAGAGGCAGGGGCGCGATGGCCGGCGCCGGATTCGACTCGCGATCGGGAGAGGCGTGGTTAGGGTTCATGCGCAGGGGGAGAAGAAGAAGGGAATCGGGTCGGCGTGGCTCCGGCGGCGGCTAGGGCACGCGGAAGGAAGAAGAAGACGGAGGAGGGGAGATCGTGTGTGGCCGACGCTTGGCTGCGATCTCGCGAGAGAAGGAAGAAGAAAAACTGCGGCGGAGGCTCTTGCGAGGAGAGGAAGAAATGAAATAGGGCTCGGGGAGTTTGGTTGATTAGGGCTCGCGGTGAGTTGGCTGCGGCCAAATGAAAAGAGGGTTTAAGTGATATGCCATTTTACATTTTAGTCCTCCTCCCTTAGCTTTTCGAATCCACACCCTTCTATATAGGATTTAAACAATTAGGCCCTTCCTAATTTAGGTTTCCTCCCACTTAAACCCTTAAAACATATGTTTCAAGGTAATTAAATCCCCTACTTTCAGTTTGGGTCTCGAAAACCCTAAATCTTTTTCCGAAAAATTTTCTGGACCTCGTCAAAAGTGTCGGATTTAACAATGAGCTCCAACTTTGAGTAGTGCACAAAATCTCTCCCAGATGCTCTTATCATCGCTCCACACGTCGTCAAGAAAAAGTAGAAACTTCTTATTCACAATATGCCGATGGAGTTCTTTTCGAAGAGGTTCTAATCCCATGTTATCATTTTGTTTTTGTGAAGTTATTGACTGTATCATAGATTTAGTGAGTCCCTGCACAGCGAAATTGTCCGACACACAAACCCAAATCTTGAGGTGAAAATTATCTTGAACTCTGTCATCTTTGAGCGCATACTGAGCAAGAGTAGTTTTCCAGCTCCTCCTATCCCGACAATGGGCAAGACGGAGAAGGCATCGTTGACGAATCCCGATGCAGGTTCCACCTGATTGGTTGGTCGCAACAACCAGTCTACCACTTGATTCAGTTCTTTGTCTCTGCCAAACAATATGTCTGTCACTGATGAAGAGCATGATTCTCTAGCCTGAAACTTGACCTCTGCAGGTTGCTTCCCTCTATCATGTATTGCTGACAGATTCATGATGCTCTTCATACTATTAGCAATTCTCTCCATCCTTCCTTGAATCTCCCTCACTCTAGCTCTCATATCATCTTCCTCCAAGGAATGAGAAGAACCAAACAACTTTTTATAAATGTTTGAAAGGCCACTGGAGCTACTTGCCTTGTCCTCATCTTCACCTTTGATCTTCTGCTTGAGGACATGGTATTGGAACTCATCTATTAAGTCCTCAGCATCATAAGCAGCATCCTTGAGTTCCTGCATCGATGTCTTCCACTCGACGTTGTTGCTCCCACGGCTCTGTTGAAGGATGAATCGTGTCTCCCGCAGCGAGATGCGCAACTTATCCATGTCCTCCGCGAAACCCCGGCGCTCGGCAAACAATTGGATGGCTTTGTCGCTGGCCTTATCGATCAAGGTCTGGATGAAGGCCTGCGCGAACCATCCCCCCACTGTGAGTGAGATCGCCATTTGATTGCAGAAGAGAGCAGTAGCAGATCCTTGTACGTAATTCAATTCTCTCAGATCTGCAAGCCAAAAGAGCTGGAAAAACAAAACAAAGGCAGTAGTAATCAACGGCACACGTCCTGTAGTAGATCGAACTATTGATGGCAAATTATAAGGATTATAGCAAAGTAATATGTATAAGAGATTTGATTACCTAAATCCAAATTAATAAAGTGGACCTGGAGGTGATCGTTGCTACCGTTGAGTACTGGGCAATGCTTTTGCAAACTACAGAATACTCTGATCAAGAAGCAAATATTGCTAAAATGAAGTTGCAGATCAAAGCAAATTAAGTTGGGCGATGCTTCTGCAAACTACAGGACAGTCTCCGGAAGCAGCTAGCAAACATTATTGCAAAAAGGAAGTTGGAGATGAAGGTAAATTGAGAGTGATTTTTTTTAAGCGTTCAGTGGAAGCTGCTGACTCAGTCAGGATTAATTAAAAATATATAATATATAATATAATTATATATATAACAGAAAATGAATCGATACCTAACCCATCACCCAATTCATCGAAAAACTCTCACCCATTCAATTTTATTTTATTTTATTTTTTTTGAAAGCTTTGTGCATAGCTGGAATTATTGTGAATTCGAGAACGTGCATGCTTGGCTTCGTGTGCAACAGACATGTGATCGTGCGTGGATTCGGGAGCTAGTCAAATTTAGCACTTTTCAATGTAAATCTTAAAGCAACACCAACTTCTTCATTATTAGAACGTATAACGCATTAAAAATTAAATAAAATTTTAAAGAACAGATGAAAATTTCTCCTACCGTTAATTTTTCTAATCAAATTACAATATTTATTCTCACTTACCTTTCAAGGTCCAATATCTTAGGACATGATTAAATTGAATATTACGTGATAGATATGTTATTATTTCATAATTCTGTCATAGTAACTTTCTCTAATATAAATTTATTATATATTTCAAATATATCTTCATTCTTATATATTTTAAATTCTGATGTCTCTTATCCTATGTCACCTTATTTATTATTATTTTTTATTTTTTATTTTTTTCCACCGGGGCTATGGTGCAGCGGTAGAGCGACTAGTCGCTATTCCAGGCATCCGCGGTTCGATCCCAAGTTACGGTGTATTTGCAGGAATTTTTCTTCAAATGGGGCGCGAACCCTGGGATGCTGGACTTCTAGACCGCTCACTGCCAGCACTTCCCGATTTACCCTGGCAGCCGGTGGGCCATTTAATGTGGTCAGGCCGGTCGCCCGAGATTGGTTAGAAAAACCTCGTTAATCATTTTTCTTATTTATTATTTTTTATTTCTTTCTCTCTATTCATCTATATCTATTATAAGTATTAATAGGTAATGATTTAATTATTACGTTTGGTTTATCTTTTATTGATTTTATTATATTCTAAATCTTACTCAAAATCTTATTTCTATTAATCTACTATGGGGGGGGGGGATTTTGAAAATTATTTTTTAAAATCTTAAGCAATTACAAAAGGGGGAGAAAGACTTAAGTTAATTTTTTTTTTTGAAAATCTCATTGTTGATGCAAATTATTTTTTTTGTTATTTTTTGTTATTTTTTTGATGTGTGACAAAGGGGGAGAGAGACTTAAGTTAGATTTTTTTCGATTTCTCCCAAGTGTTAAACCCAGAACCCTTAAACCTAACCTAACTTAAGATATTGTCAAACATCAAAAAGGGGGAGATTGTTGGTGCAAAGAACATCAGTGACGAATAGTCATCCTATAGTATTTCAATATTTGACAATATACTGAAGTTAGTGACAATATATATATATATATATATATATTTGGCAATATAAGGTGTAGTCAAAGTGATCAAGGGTTAAACCATACAGGACCTTATGTTTGGTTGGGTAAACACAGGTTTGATCTGTTTGACAAAGGGTTAAGCTAAATAGGATATGATATTTGGCAGAATAAATAGAACCTAGGGTTTGATATATTTACCTAAAAGTTGGAAGAAGTCTAGTCAGGATCAAGATAACTAGCAAAGAAGTGATTAAGTTGGAAGAAATCCTAGTAAGTGAAGTTAGATGGAAGAAATCCTATTGAGTGATGCTAGGTTGGAAGAAATCCTGGTGAGTGAATGGATAGTGAGTGAAACTAGGTGGACTAAGTCTTGGTGAGTGAAGCTGGGCACGAAGTCATGGTCCGGGGGACTAAGCACTAAGTCTTGATCGGGGATCGGGCAACGGAGTCTTTGCCAAGAGAGGGTTGTCTGACAGAAGTAGAGATGGGTCGAGGTCGGACATCTCGAGATCCGAGTTCTCGGAGGCCAAGCAAAAGTCCAGCCAGAGGTCCCAGTTGGCAAAAGCTTTAGTCGAGCGGGGATCGCGAACAGAAGTAGAGACGGGTTGAGGTCGGACGTATCGAGATTCGGGTTCTCGGAGGCTGAGCGAAAGTCCAACCGGAGATTCCTGTTGGCAAACGTAACTTCTCCAGGGTGGAGTAGGTGAGGACGCATTCCTCGGGAAAGGGAACATTAGGCGTCGGTTCGACCTAGGGTTTCGGGTTAAATCCAAAGTCAGAACCAATAAATTAAGGCTAAGATTATGTGTATTTTTGTCTTGTGTTTGTTGTCGTGCAGGTACCTGGAGTTGGAGCAAGATAGGAGAGCAAACACAGGAAAAACGCGACTTGAGAAATAGCTTCCAGGGCGCCTGACTAGAATCAGGAGCCCAAGAAGGTTGGGCGCCCTAGTTGGGGGAAGCCCCTCCTAAGCGCCTGGTAAGCTAGGCGCTTGAGGCTTCCCAGGCGCCTGAGAAGGCTGAGCTTATCCCTGCTGCGATTTCGGTGCTGCGATGAAGTTTTGACCGCGACGTGGTAGGCACCCAAGAGCTCACAGGCGCCCGAGAACTCAGTATATAAAGGGGTTCGACCCCTAATCTCAGGACATCAATTTTCACATCCGCTAAAGCAGTCTGTGTGAAGCAAACACGCTCAAGTCGAAGCTGTGTGACCAAGGAATCTCCAGGAGGAAGTGTGCTGCACTTCGGACTTCCGGATTGGCCTGATCTTCAATTTTCTGTTTGTTTGTTTTTAAATTAAAAAGTTGTACTTGTTTTATTATTATTTCTTTGCTTATAATTCAAACTGTAAGACGGGTTTCTCTGCCTCTAGAAAGTCGGAATGGAGACAACTAGTGGACTCACGTTGAGTGCTTAGGCCTTGGATGTACTAACCCTGGGGGGTTGGGAACCAATTAAATCCCATGTGTTTCTCTTGTGCCTTTTTTTGTTTTATTTTATTTTTCCGTTGCATACTAACCTTGATAGAAAGACGAACAAACGACGAAATTCTGGCAAAATGTTCGAGTCGATATTCACCCCCCCTTTATCAACCGGTACCGATCCTATAGTTCCTTCATGCAACTCTAAGAATTTTTCCCAGAGGTCTTTTGTTGATGCGTAGGTCCCGATTCGATTGACTTCTTGTGATGGTAGAACGGTTAGCAGATGAAATTCTGCTTTCCCATTTGCTACGAAGTCCGCGTGTTCCTTCTTTGTCCAAAGGCTTTTGTCTTTAGGTTTGTCATCGACATCTTTGGGAACTGCAAAACCATTTTCATGATTAACAATAAATCGAAATATGTTTTGAAAAATACTGCATCTTGCATTTCCAATTCACAAAATCCCCCTCAATATTGGCTGGTAGATGACTGATCCGACCATTTTGTAGACTGCTTCAGATGGCGGATAATCCTTCTGAAGCGTCCTTGCTCAGATACCAATTGGCGATGATCGTAGGTAGCAAGAGGGGGTGAATTTCCCTTGAAAATATAAAACTATCTTTTGTTTCGTCTTAAACAAGGATGTTTGTTCGTTAGTGCAAATAATAAATAACATTAAAAATATAGCAAACTTAAAAGAAAGAGGCAGTCGAAATTTTACTTGGTTTGCAACTGGAGAGGTTGCTAATCCAAGGCAGAATATAGCTTGTATCTCCTGAATAAACTCTTCGGACGAAAAAGCCTCTTACACAAGAAAAAGCTCAGAAAAGGAAATGAAAACTATACAGAACTTGTTTGCTATTGCTTGAGATGAATGAGTGAATTGAAACTGAGCTCTAGAGGCCTATTAATAGCCACGGATAAACATATCCGTTTGCTGACATGGCAATATTGGGGTGGTCGAGTGCTCCAGGCACCTGACACGTGTCTTGACAGTTATCTGCAGCGCAACGATCGCAAACGACTAGCTTTGTTGATAAAACAACCTCTCGGGCGCCTGTATGCATAAGGGTGCCCTAGTGCTCGGGCGCCTAGTGTTCGAGTGCCCGAGACCCTGGACGCCCGTATGCATACAAGCGCCCGAGAATGGTTTAGGTTAGCAGCTGCTGACCAATCTCCAGCGTGATTTCTGGTCTTCGTGGGTGATTTCTGGCCAACCGGAGTTAGGCTCACCCGAACCCAACCGGAGCGTCCTTCCTTCCAGCTTCTCGTCCCTCGAACGTTGTGCACGTCCTTCTCGCTCCACTGTTGTACTCTTCCATAGCTTCCGCGTTACTCAGATGCACCAAGCCCGTCGGCTCACTTCCCCATACAATCCTTCTCGTCCACTGCGTCTTACGCTCGACTTCCTCCGCTCTTATGTTCCTGCACACTTAGACAGAGGGATTAAAAACAACATGACCAAACTTAAATTGGTTAACCACATCAAAACCAACCTGTGATACTTATAATATCGTAGGCAAGAAGGACTCTATATTTTGGATCAACTCAATACTAGATAGTGTAGCTTCGAGTGTGAATTTATCATCTTTTCGCTTGAGTCATTTATCTTCTAATTTTATTTGTGGCATTCTTGCTTATGTCATGTTTCAGTATCTCGTTTACAGTTTTTAGTTTGTACGGGAGTATTAGGATCTTTAAAATGTTCTAATATTTCTGATTATAGTGGTTGTAAACTGGTTAAATTTTCCGTCTTACCCTTTTATAAAAGATTTTCTCTTTCCTCTGCTCCATTTGATCTTATTCATTTTGATACGTGGGGATCCTCTCTATTCCTACAAAAGGGAGTCAAGGTGTTATATTTCATTTATCGATGATTTCACTCGTTACTCTTGGATTTATTTCATGAAACACATTTCTGATTATCTTATCATTTTCAATAACTTTAGATCTCTTGTAAAAACTCAATATTCTTGTGTCATAAAGTGATTTCGTTGTGATTTTTAGGGGGGGGGTGAATATACTTCGAATGAGTTTTTATGTTTACTTGCTTTTAATGGTACTATTCATCAAACCTCATGTACATATACTCCTGAACTGAATGGAATGGCTGAACGGAAACATAGATATCTTATTGAAATAACTCATGCATTTTTATTATCTACTAGTATTCCTAGTGTCTTTTGAAGGAAGCAATCCTTACCGCTGCTTATATAATTAATAGAATTTCAATCTCACATAATTCAGGCTTATCAACTTTTGAAAAATTGTATGGTCATGCTCCTGCTTATTGCTCTTTGCATGTTTTTAGTTGTACTTGCTTTGTCCTTCATTAACATGTCAAGCGTAATAAATTAGCCCCTTCGGTCTACTCTATGTATCTTTTTAGGTTATGGTGTTGGTCAAAAGGGATATCATTGCCTTGATTCCATTAGTCAAAAATTCATTCATGATGGACTCGATTTCATTATTGACAACCTCTTGTCACAATGGGGTGTCAGGACTAGAGAGAGCTTCACTTAATGTTCTTGGGTCCATTTCCGACATAAAAGTTATGAAGTCCGGCTCGAACGATTTCTCAACTCTAGCCCGTTTTCTTGGATGTGGCTCTGAGCTTTGATCGTCAATAGTCCTTTTTCGACAAATAAGTTCAAGAACGTCTTGTTTGTTAGAACTTCTATTGTAATCACTTTGAACGTTTCCTTCTTATTTGGGTATACGTTTTTAAAGAATATTGCATTATGAGATTCTATGGTTGTTCCCACATGAATATCAGAAATGTCTGACTTGTAAACTATGAAACGATATGCACTACTGTTATGGCATATCTGCTAAATATCGCATCGAACGTTTTAGGTCCGATCTTTACTTGCTTTGGTATGGGTACTTTGACCTTTGACAAGCACTCTCACACTTTCAAGTATTTGTACGATGGCTCGCGGTCATTCTATAGTTCATATGACATTTTATCATTTTTCATGTGAGGGATTTTATTGAGAATGTGCTTTGTCGATAATATAGCTTCCCCCCATAAGTTCTGGGGCAAGTTTGAATTTATCAACAAAGCATTCATCATTTCCTTTAGTGCCCAATTTTTATGTTTGGTAACACCATTTGATTAAGGTGAGTATGACGCCATTGTCTGATGAATAATTTCATATTTTGAACAAAACTCATCAAACGGTGCACCATATTCTCCACCTCTATCGCTACGAATTATTTTAATTCATTTATCAAGTTGATTCTGAACCTCTGTTTTATACGTTATGAAAGCCTCTAAGGCTTCATCTTTGATTCATAAAAGAAAGACAAAATAGAACCTCGTAGAGTCATCGATAAAAGTAATAAAATACTTTTTACCTCCTCTAGTTTTCATATACTTTAAGTCACATGGATCACTATATATTAATTCTCGAAGAGTCGTTGACCTTTCAACTGAATAAAAATGTAGTTTGTTAAATATCGAAGTTTAGAGGGCTAAAAAGTTTAAAAACAAAAATTAGGGGCTTTATTTAGATAAACCAAACTTGAAGGGGTTTTCTATGAAATGACAAAAACTAATAAAACAATTCCTCACCTAATTCATTTCCTCCCCCCCCCACCCATTCTCTCCCTCGACGCCGCAGCGATTCCACGAGCGAGCGACATCGAACGCTGCTGCACTTCCTCTTCGTCGTCTTCATCTTCTTCGTCTTAGTCTTCTTCTTCATCTTCCTCTTCTCCTTCGCTTGTTCCGACGCCAACCTGGTGCTCGCATCGTCGCAATCAAGCAAACTCACGCTGCAGCCTTTGCTTGCGTGAACCCTAAGTCGCGATCTCCTTTCTTCATCACGTAGTCCCTCGCCACATTCCTTCTCCTCTTCTCTTGATTTCTTCTTCTCATCACCTAGCCACGCGATCAAGGCACTAAGGTGGAGGCACTAGTGAGTCACCCATCGCGATCATTTGAGGTATGGAAACTCTTTGTTAGGTTTTTCTATGGAATAAGTGTTGTTTTGATAAGATTCCTTCATTAATTTTTCATGGTTTCAAGTTGGCCGTGAGTTTGGTTCTATATGGTGTTGGGTTGTTATTGAATATGTGGGAGGTAGGAATTAAGTTTGATTTTCTATTAGTGCACTAAATTTGTTGTTGCTGTGAGGGTTTGAAATTGTGGAGTTTTGGTGGTTGCTAGGAAACGTGTTACCGTGAGCTAAGCCACGAATTGATTGGTTGTGTAGGGCTTGTTCTTGGAGTCTTGTACGTGAATTGTTATTTGGATAATGTTGTGGACTAGTTTTGGATTATCTCCTTTGATCTTGTTTCCCCCATTGCCGCAAGCTACAAATTGATGAGGGAGTGTTGATTTTGTTTAGCTACTGTTCCTAAGATTGGTTTGAAGTAGAGAAGGGTGATAAAAGGTTGAGTTGGGAGTAACTCGGAGCAGTAGAGGTGGTCTTATTCTTGTTATGATTGAGGATTTAATTTGTATTAAAGTAGTTCTTTGAGTTTAAATTGGGTATGAGACTTAAAAATCTAATCTTGTAAATTGGGTTTAAAAGGAACCCATAGTTGTTTTGGTTTTGGTTAAATCGGAATTGTAATTAAGATTTATTCTAATTATGTTTAGTATTTTATTTAGCTAATTTGGTTAGTTTATAGATAACTAAGTGTCTGATACAAGACCTTGATTTGATACGAGCACCTGGACGTGAAAATTACTTGGATACACTATATGAATAAGGCGGATACTTCTTCTTTGTATTCTTGTAGATCATTGATCTTAAATGCATAGTTGTTTGATTTTTGAGTAGGACTGCTTGATCATGTTCCTTGTTTTGTTGATATCCTTCATTGATACTTTCTTTGCTTGATCTTCGAGCTAATCGTATTTTATATGCGTACAGTCTCCTCGTTGATTTTCTATTCTGTAAAGTACCGCTTGTACACGAGTACTTAGATTTTATCATTAAACACAGTAGGGTTGGTTGGCATTAGAAATACCCTACCTAGTAGTTTAGTTGCATGTTTGGTGATTTTGGTTTTTATTAATTGTATGGATGCATTGTTGGTATTTTGGTTGATTGTGCATTTAGTATCATGGACCATATCTACACAGTTGCATGTTGATGAGTATTGGCTTCCATATGGTTAAGTAATCGTCAATCATTTAGTTGTTTTGCCACTCAACCACTCATCGTAGTAGTTGCTAAAGTACGAGCAACTGTCCTGTTATGCCACACTCGACCGCTTATGTGCAGTGGATGTTGGAGTTGTAGGCATAGTTGACACCCTCACCGTTGTTTTCGAGGGATATCAGATGTTAAATACCGAAAATTTAGGGGTTCAAATGGAAAATTTGAAAAATAAAGGGCCTGATTTAGATTAGAGAAATTATGTGGGTTAGTTTACAAAATATCCAAAACTAATTAAAGCCCTAAGTCTCCTCCCACACAAGCTATTTCCTCCCCGATGTCGTTTCTTTCCCCCCCCCGACGCCGCAAGTCAAACCGCACGAGCGGTTCCTCTCCCTCGCGACAGCCACTGCCGCCGCGCCTACCCTTCTCCTCCCTGTTCCTCTTCTTCTTCTCCGGCGCGCACGAGTAGAGCACCACCACACACACACGGGTCGACTTCCCTCTTCTCCGGCCGCGAGATAGAGCCAGCGGCGCCATCCCTTCTCTTCCTGTGCCGATCATCGACGTCGACCGCTACTCCTATTGCTGAGGCCTCCTTTCTCCCTCTCGTTCTTCTTCTCCTTCCTAACCGTCCGCGCCCAGCAAGTCAACGTGATTCCTCGTTACTGTAAGCGATCCCTCTGTTGCCGCAAACCCTAGTCGTGCAAGGTAAGAATTGGTTGCTTTAGATTGATTTAGTATATGTGGGGTAAGAACATGTTTCAGGGATGCTATAGTTTTGTTTCTGTTTAAGTTGGATAATTTTGATACCTGTTGTGGATGGGTTACGAGTTGGAGGTTATGTTCAGATTGTTTTTCCCCTTGGTTCATGGGCGTAGCTGTGGGGATTTTGTTGTAGTGTGAGGGAGTTTTTGATTAGTGGTTTTAATTTGTATTTAGTTTGTGATTTGGTACTTCTTGGCTGTGAACATCAAGGTTGTGGAATTCTTTTTGTCGAGTTCATCTTGTCCGTTTTATACTATGGGATTCTTGTATGGGAATTGGAAAGTAATTGGTATTTTCAATTCCTTGTAGCAAATCTGATTTGAAACAAGTGATATTAGGATTTGTGGAGTGTTCTGTGATATTTCCCTATTATTATTGGTTGGGTTGTTATAGTTGCTCTTGGGAGCAGTCGTAGTATTTGGCCCTAATCATGATGATGCAAATTAATTGGGAGTTAAATAATTTATTTGATATTAAACGATAAAGGTAATTAGTAGGATTACTCTTATATGGTTAGTAATTAGTTTAGCTAATTTAATAAATTATATACATGACTAAATTATATCCGTAATACAGGACCTTTACGTTGGCCTCGCACAGTTGATCGTGGGAGGTTCTGTTCGTATACGTTCTACAATAAAAGGCGGGTATTTCTCCTTTGTACTCGAGTAATTTTCTTTACCTTAAAAGCATGGCTAGATTATGTCTGATAGGTTGCTTGACCTTGTTCATTGTCGTTATTTAAAACATGCCATTGAGACTTATTCTTCGTTGATCTTCGAGTGCTCCCAAATTCGTATCTATACAGTCCTCGGTTGGTTTTCTGTTCTATAAAGTACCGCTTGTACGCGAGTAGCTAGAAGTCCATTAAACACAGATAGGTTTATTTGGCATTAGAAATACCCTACCTAGTAGTGTAGGTGCATAATCGTTGGTTTTCGATTTCCGGTTGGTTGTATTGATGCATCGTATACTCGTGGGATTTTATTGCATCGTTGTTTCTCCGGTTGTTTGTGCATCGTATAGCATGCACCATATTTGCACGTTGCATACTAACGACTGTTGGCTTACATTTGGTTAAGCCGTCGTTAGTCATATTGTTGCTCGATTCACTCAACCACTTGTTGTCGTGGTAGTTATTAGAGTGCGAGCATCTGTCCTGTTATGCCAAACAGTGACACCCTCACAGTTGTTTTTAGAGGGATGAGCTGCTGGTGGCTCACCCTCACCGTTATTTTTCGAGGGATATTGTAGCTGTAGTAGCTCCCCCGATGTACCGGGGTTTGGAGTGTAGGCTCCCCAGCATCCTGTCCACTCACCCACGCCTTATGTGGTATTTGTTGTTGGAGTGGTATAGTTGTCACAGCCCTACCCACTCGGTCACACAGATGAGATGTGTTGACGACTTGACTGGCGTCAGGGGTGACACATGTCGTTGCATCATGTGCATACGTATTTCTTTTATGCATTTGCTTGTGTTTGATGCACTTATATGAGCTATGATTGTTGCACATGTTTGACATGCATGTATATCTTGATATTATTGTTGTTGAGTTGTTCTATACCTGTTTAGTCGTTATTCGGACTTTATACTATGTCGATTTACATATGTTATGCATGATTTGATTTCTATATTTCCTTATGGAATGTACCTTGTTGATTTCTCTACTCTGTTTATCCTTATTATGTCATGCTTATTTGTCTACTCATATACCCGCAGAGTTCGCCCGGACTCACCATCCCTGCCTTCCTTTTTGTTGTTTCAGATAGCAGGTAGACGTATATCTTGGAGCCAGGAGAGGATCCAGTTGCCAGTTCCCAGTGTCAAGTTGAGTTAGTCTCCCGTATTTGGTTTAGTTATTTGTTTCAATACTTGGAGTTGCATTTTATTCATTATTGGGTTTTGTTGTTATCAGAGACTTTTGTGTTCTCTTTGAACCGTAGTTTCACTTTATGTTTAAGGTAGCTGAGCCACCCGTTATCTTTTGTGTTAATATAAACTGCGTGGTGATGTTTTATTTTCTGTTATGATGCCTGAGCCATCTTTTATGTTGAGATATATGTATTATTGCTCCATATTGTCCGCCGTACAGGAGAGATGCTGCCCGATTTTCGAGGAAGCATGTGCCTCTGGGGGCGTGACAATTTTTGGTATTAGAGCGAGGTTTTTGCGAGTTCCTTTGGGATCTGTGGATTTTTATGATTTTTTTTGTGTCAGTTTGTTGAGGTTTTTGCGATGTTTTAGTGTATGTGAGTTTACTGAGTTGTTTTACGAGGTCTATCTGTATTTTACGGATTTGTGTATATTTTTGCGGAGTCATTTTCTTGACTTAGTTGTGTTGGGACTTGGCAACGATGGACTTCTCCAGGCAACAGGAGGTATATCTCTTTGGAATTCTTCTATTTTTTTTTGTCTTCATTATCTAGTTGGCTATTCAGTTAATTGGGTCATAATATGAACTAGGGATGTCCAGATGTGTTTACAAGGAGAATATGAAAGCATATGGGATGCCTATGAATTTAGACTGGGTTGAAATAAGTTGTATAGTCTCACGTCGTTATCTGTTAGAGTATGGCCATATATCCTTTGGCATTGTGAACTTTGTGCTTCAATTCTCCTTCTCCTCCATCTCTGCAAGTTTTGAGCAAGTCATACACTCTACTATGTGAATATAATTGGTATAAATTCTTTAAATTCTACGATTGTTCCTTCCATTTTTGTGTTTTAACATCATGTTAAATTAACATTGCATTGCTAGTGCGTGTTTAGATCATTTCATTTCTTCTTCTGTTAGACTTAATAGGGATGTACTTAAATGATACTAATAACTAATGAGTAAAATAAATATATTTCTTCTAGCAATGTACCAATACCAGAATCAGTTCTGATATCAGTTTAAGATTAAACCTCGTGGTCTTGGTATTGGTTGACATCAGCTGGTTTTCTGCTAACAATTGCAGATTGGTTTAGCTCTCAAAGAACCCAGACACCTCAGTTCCTTTCTAATCAACATATTTTACATAATTAGTTTAAAATATCACTCAAGTTAAGTTATTATGTGCTGAGGTGAAAACATATAAGTGAAGTTAAAAAAATAGTTACTATTGCAGGAGTCTATTGATAATTCAATTCTAGAAAACATCCACTTAGTTTCAGTCTGAAAAAAAATCAGCTTTCTTCAGGGGAAAGTTGTGTCCTATGTCCCTTCAATTCAAACCTCATTAATAACAAACAACTAGCAATCTCAAAGGCAGTGGTGTAAACTTATCCCAACAATGCTGCATTTATTCTCCCCATAGCATGAATTATAAGTGTTGATTTTTCATGGCAAAATTCCATTGAATGATTGAAGTATAAAACAACTCTTAGATTCAGTGATAAAGATAATAGCAGAGATCAGTTCAACATCTAGTACTGTTTATCTAGATTGAGATTTAAAAAAAAACTTTGAGAATATAAGATCTAAGATTTAACCAGTTCTATTTTTGCCAACCTTGAAGGAAAACTCTCCTTTTATAACCTTCGAAACCTTGCTACAAGTTTGTCTATCTTAGCAGGTGACTTTGTCTTCAGCAAGATTGATCTTCACGATCCGATTATTGTAGTGCAGTAATGACTTTTGTTTGTTTTCTATGTGGGTAAGTAGTCGGTTGATCATTTATCATCAATCGATTGTCAAGCCAACTCAGTCACAAATAGAATCATTTTGTTTGTTAACTCCTTGAACTCAATCGACTACTCCAGTAGAATAATCCTTCAGTCAATTGAAATCCATATTAGTCAACTATTCCAAGTCACAAACTTAGTTTACTATAATTTTAAGGTTTGGTTTGCAGTCGACTACCTGTATCATCCTTGTATCCTGAATCTATATATTTGGGTATTGGATTTCGACTCACCAGTCAATTGTTGATCACAATTATGACTAGTTATAAAATTGAGTCTACCTATATTGAGTTCTACTCTCATTCTCATATAGGTCATTTAACACTCAGTTGAAGTCTTATATTTTGTAGTTTGACTTCACCCTTAGCCATTGATCCTGTCCTCAAACTGAGGAGAGCAGCGTATAATCAATGTTGAACAGCACAACATCAATGTAGACTTGTAGAAGACTCAAAGCTGAATCAGGAGCGCCTTGAAAATAGAGATAAGAGAAAAGAAAGGATCCACTCAAAAGAAGTCATATATGCAGACACACACATACATCCTATTCACCCTAACCTTCTGTCCTGAAAGCATGATGTTTTTCCACATGGATTTAAATGCCATGCTTTATGCCCCACATCTAGCTAGCATGTATAGAAATACGTAACACAAAAGAAACCAAGCTAACAATAGCTGTCACCCAACAATTATATCTTATGTCATTTCAAGAAACCACAGATCTTCATCATTATCAATGCTCATTTGTTAGCCATCTAAATTGATTTGTCTTTGCATATTCCACAGTAGCTATTTAAGAAGAACTAGTTTGCTAACAAACACTGAAAGTAATGTTTGTTGCTATTTAAAGTTGATACTTTAGATCCTGTGATGTTCAGGCCATCACATGATTCTACTTGATAACTTTGCTTTGTCTTTGAGCTAGTGACAATGAAATGGAAAACAAACAGATGATAAATTATGAAAGTTTTTGAAGGAATAGTAACACCTACAATCGTGCTAAAGAGGTCAGAACTCACAAATCATTAAAAAAACAAATAAGTCATGAAGCCAAACAAGGGGGAAAACCCTTAAACAGGCAATGAAACTAACACTATCTTTCCATAGTTGTAAACATCACAGTTCAAATTAAATGAGGGTGTGACATGATAAACCATCTATATAATTCAGTCCTTGTGATAAATGGCATTCCTATCAAAGGTCTTCTGTAGAATTGTTGCAAATGAAACTAAACTCCTGAATAAGGTTGTCTATGTTTGAGTGGAGATTAACAAAAGAGGTTTATCACTTCAAAGTTCTAGATAAGTTAACAATGATTGAATCACTGTTGATCGTTGGTATCATTTTCTGCCTGAAATGGTTGTAATTATATGGCTTTCTGATTGTCCAACTAATATTCTATAATTGATTGTTAAAGCCCTAAATAATTCTCTACAAATTAACTCAACATCTAATAGATGTGACATGTGAGTTCTTTGGACCCGTAGAAAATTAAATTGACATGGCAAAATGAAGAGTAGACAAAACATTACATGAAGTATTGGACATATTATTTTATTTGCCCATGCAGTAAAAATAAAAAAAAAAAATAAAAAAAATAAAAAATAATAATAGTAATAATAATAATAATAATAATAATTCTACTTAATCTTAAAACAATATATATATAGATATATATATATAGTGTGGTTGATGGCTCTTCTTGTTGTGCCATTTCGTGGAACATAAAGACCATGAATGCTTGAATCATGTACAAGATTCATGTTAGTCATTGTCGGAAAGAAAACAGTTGTGCAAAAAAAAAATGTAGATTACTAGGAGACAGCAGCCTTGATATTCCTGCTTTTGTCTATTTTTGTTCAATAGAATCTGGTTGATTAAAAGAAGGATTATGTGTTGATTAGGTTAGGAAGTAACGCGTTGTTACTTAAAATGTAATCAAGTAGATGATATGAATAGGATTTATTTTAGTTATTAGTTATGTGTAGATCAGTTGTGACCAACATATTAGTTTTCAGTTTACCAACCTCAGCAGATGGTCGAAGCTATAAGTTGTCAGACTCAGCGAACGGTGGGAGCTCCAGCACCTCAGACTATGCAGCCAGCAACAATTCAGATGGTTCAGCCACTGCCTATTCAGATGAAGCCACCATCAGTTCCAGAGATGGATCGGGTTTACACTGTCACCAGAGAGAAGACACCGCAGGTCGATGAATCGATTTTTGAGATATTGAAAGAGCTATAGGGTATCTACGTGTAGGTCACTGCTTGTAACTAGGTAGCTACCATTAGAGAGATGTTGGACATTTCCCAATATGATAGATAATGCATTTGACTCACAATCAGGGTTAAGGTTGGTTGACAGCACTACTCTGATGAGGAAGCTACTTGGGAGCTCGAGGATATGATCAGAGCTTGCTACCCTCATCTATTTACTTGAGGTGCGTATGGTGGATTTTTATTCCGTATTTATACTATATCTGGGTTGTTGATACCGGTTGCCGTGGACTAGTACCTGTTGTGGTTGACTAGTATTTGTTGTGGTTTACTAGCTAAATTTGGAGACCAAATTTTTGTTAGTGGGGGAGAATGATAAATACCAAAAATTTAGGGGTTCAAATGAAAATTTTGAAATATAAAGGGACTGATTTAGATTAGAGAAATTATGAGGGTTAGTTTACAAAATATCCAAAACTAATTAAAGCCCTAAGTCACGCCGCAAGCCAAACCGCACGAACGGTTCCTCTCCCTCGCGAAAGCCACTGCCGCCGCGCCTACCCTTCTCCTCCCTGTTCCTCTTCTTCTTCTCCGGCGCGCACGAGTAGAGCACCACCACACACACACGGGTCGACTTCCCTCTTCTCCGGCCGCGAGATAGAGCCAGCGGCGCCATCCCTTCTCTTCCTGTGCCGATCATTGACGTCGACCGCTACTCCTATTGCTGAGGCCTCCTTTCTCCCTCTCGTTCTTCTTCTCCTTCCTAACCGTCCGCGCCCAGCAAGTCAATGTGATTCCTCGTTACTGCGAGCGATCCCTCTGTTGCCACAAACCCTAGTCGTGCAAGGTAAGAATTGGTTGCTTTAGATTGATTTAGTATATGTGGGGTAAGAACATGTTTCAGGGATGCTATAGTTTTGTTTCTGTTTAAGTTGGATAATTTTGATACCTGTTATGGATGGGTTACGAGTTGGAGGTTATGTGCAGATTGTTTTTCCCCTTGGCTCATGGGCGTAGCTGTGGGGATTTTGTTGTAGTGTGAGGGAGTTTTTGATTAGTGGTTTTAATCTGTATTTAGTTTGTGATTTGGTACTTCTTGGCTGTGAACATCAAGGTTGGGGAATTCTTTTTGTCGAGTTCATCTTGTCCGTTTTATACTATGGGATTCTTGTATGGGAATTGGAAAGTAATTGGTGTTTTCAATTCCTTGTAGCAAATCTGATTTGAAACAAGTGATATTAGGATTTGTGGAGTGTTCTGTGATATTTCCCTATTATTATTGGTTGGGTTGTTATAGTTGCTCTTGGGAGCAGTCGTAGTATTTGGCCCTAATCATGATGATGCAAATTAATTGGGAGTTAAATAATTTATTTGATATTAAACGATAAAGGTAATTAGTAGGATTACTCTTATATGGTTAGTAATTAGTTTAGCTAATTTAATAAATTATATACATGACTAAATTATATCCGTAATACAGGACCTTTACGTTGGCCTCGCACAGTTGATCGTGGGAGGTTCTTCGTATACGTTCTACAATAAAAGGCGGGTATTTCTCCTTTGTACTCGAGTAGTTTTCTTTACCTTAAAAGCATGGCTAGATTATGTCTGATAGGTTGCTTGACCTTGTTCATTGTCGTTATTTAAAACATCGCCATTGAGACTTATTCTTCGTTGATCTTCGAGTGCTCCCAAATTCGTATCTGTACAGTCCTCGGTTGGTTTTCTGTTCTATAAAGTACCGCTTGTACGCGAGTAGCTAGAAGTCCATTAAACACAGATAGGTTTATTTGGCATTAGAAATACCCTACCTAGTAGTGTAGGTGCATAATCGTTGGTTTTCGATTTCCGGTTGGTTGTATTGATGCATCGTATACTCGTGGGATTTTATTGCATCGTTGTTTCTCCGGTTGTTCGTGCATCGTATAGCATGCACCATATTTGCACGTTGCATACTAACGACTGTTGGCTTACATTTGGTTAAGCCGTCGTTAGTCATATTGTTGCTCGATTCACTCAACCACTTGTTGTCGTGGTAGTTATTAGAGTGCGAGCATCTGTCCTGTTATGCCAAACAGTGACACCCTCACAGTTGTTTTTAGAGGGATGAGCTGTTGGTGGCTCACCCTCACCGTTATTTTTCGAGGGATATTGTAGCTGTAGTAGCTCCCCCGATGTACCGGGGTTTGGAGTGTAGGCTCCCCAGCATCCTGTCCACTCACCCACGCCTTATGTGTTATTTGTTGTTGGAGTGGTACAGTTGTCACAGCCCTACCCACTCGGTCACACAGATGGGATGTGTTGACGGCTTGACTGGCGTCAGGGGTGACACATGTCATTGCATCATGTGCATACATATTTCTTTTATGCATTTGCTTGTGTTTGATGCACTTATATGAGCTATGATTGTTGCACATGTTTGACATGCATGTATATCTTGATATTATTGTTGTTGAGTTGTTCTATACCTGTTTAGTCGTTATTCGGACTTTATACCATGTCGATTTACATATGTTATGCATGATTAGGTTTCTATATTTCCTTATGGATTGTACCTTGTTGATTTCTCTACTCTGTTTATCCTTATTATGCCATGCTTATTTGTCTACTCATATACCCGCAGAGTCCGCCCGGACTCACCACCCCTGCCTTCCTTTTTGTTGTTTCAGATAGCAGGTAGACGTATATCTTGGAGCCAGGAGAGGATCCAGTTGCCAGTCTCCAGTATCGAGTTGAGTTAGTCTCCCGTATTTGGTTTAGTTATTTGTTTCAGTACTTGGAGTTGCATTTTATTCGTTATTGGGTTTTGTTGTTATCAGAGACTTTTGTGTTCTCTTTGGACCGTAGTTTCACTTTATGTTTAAGGTGGCTGAGCCACCCGTTATCTTTTGTGTTAATATAAACTGCGTGTTGATGTTTTATTTTCTGTTATGATGGCTGAGCCATCTTTTATGTTGAGATATATGTATTATTGCTCCATATTGTCCGCCGTACAGGGGAGATACTGCCCGATTTTCGACGAAGCATGTGCCTCTGGGGGCGTGACATCAGAGCTGTTAGTGGCTCCCCTTTTTTCCTGTGATTTTTGGAGTAGTTGGCTCCCTAACATCCTGTCCACTCAACCACATATACTAGTGGTATTCATTGGAGTGAGTACAGTTGTCACAGCCCTACCCACTCAGCCACACAGATGTGATGTGTTGGCGCCTTGATAGGCGTCAAGGGTGACACATGTTATTACATCATATGCATTTATTGCATTATACATTTTCTTGTATTTGCTGTATTTGGTTGACATGCAAGTATGTTTTGATATTATGTTATTACTCTGTTTCATACATGTTTAGTTAATATTTTGTTTCTTAGAGACTATACACTATTATTATTATTTTTTGCTTGTTATACCTTTTGTTATGCTATGCGTTTATCAACTTTTATACCCGCAGAGTCCACCCGGACTCACCATCTCCACCATCTATTTTTGTTTCAGGTAGCAGATAGATACATTACTTGGAGCTAAGAGAGGATCCAGTTGCCAGTCCCACAGTGTTGAGTCGGTTTGGAGTTTGTTTCAGTGTCTAATTTATTTTCGCGTTTATTTCCTAGATTGGTATTGACTTTATTTATCTGGTATTTGTCTTAACAAATTTTTGTTTATACCGTATTAGGCTGGTATGTTCATTTTTGGACTTACATTGGAATTTTCTTTTATATATGGACTTTCTGCTATTTTTATTTTTCTTAAATATATTATCTGCGTGGTTGTGAATTTACAATACTATTGTGGTACCAGGCGTGTGAGGCTGAGTTATATTTTTGTGGAGTGTTTGTATAAATGTCCCAACTTATCCGCCATACAGGGGAGATGCTGCCCGATTTTCGAGCAAGCATAGGCCTCTGGGGGTATGACATAGTCTCGTCATCTTAGCTTCCACATACACTTCACATTTGTGCATTTCGTCAACATTGACATTTGGTAATAAATTTAATTTGATAAGAAATTTCAGAGTATTATTATTAACATGTCAAGTCGATCATGTCATAAATTAAAACACTCAACAACATAGCTGAAAGTTTTTATTTTATTACCTTAAAACTCACTGTGTACAGTTATTATAACTATTTTGAACAGACTCTGTTTTAAATATCAGTTAGCTACGATGACACCATTCATCGTAAGTACAAAGTTGTTTGACTAGAACACTAGTCTAAAACCTGCCTTGACAAGTGCCGATCCAGAAACTAGGTTCTTTCTGATGTCGGGAACGTTGTGCACATCAATGAGTATTAGCTCCTTCCCAGATGTCATCTTTAGGACAACTTTCCCGAGTCCGACAATCGGCGATGTAGTGGAATTGCTCATATAGAGTTTTCTTCCACTTATCGGCGTATACTTGGAGAACATCGTCTTATCAGAACAGCTGTTATGTGTTGCTCCAATATCGATCCACCACTGCTTCGAGTTGTCCACCACCGTGTTGGCTTCAAACACGACTGTAGTGAGATCCAGTTTCGATAAATTAGGGAGCCTGCCATTAGAAGTTGCGACATGGTTCGTAGCATCCTTTTGACTCTTGGTTGGTTTCTTTGGGAGTCTACAATCTTTGGACAGGTGTCCTGGCTTTCCACAGTTGTAGCACGAGCCCTTAAATTTCTTGCCTTGAGCTTTCTTCTTGAATTTCTTTGGCTTCTTGGCGTTCGGCTCAACCATGTTGGACATCTCGTCGATAGCTCGCTTCGTTCCTCTAGAGTCGGATAACATTCGATTATCCTCCTCTATTCATAGCCTCAGGATAGGGGTGTCAATTCGGGTGGGTCGGGTCGGATTCGGGTCGGGTTGGAATTTTTTTTTAACTCCCAACCCGAACCCGAACCCGATTTCAACCCGAAATGCCCAAACCCGAACCTGACCAACCCGAATCCGACCCGAATAACCCGAAAAATCGATTCAAAACGTCTTTTTTCGCTATTTTCCCTATAATTCTTCACTTTTATCTCAATACTCCATCATGATCATACTAATATTGATATTAATATACATAAAAATATCTTAATTTTCAAAATAAAATTTGATTTAACCCCCAAAAAATCCACCCAACATTAAATTTGGATCAACCCGATCCCGATCCGAAAATTTTCAACCCGAAACCCTTCAACCCGAACCCGACCCGAACCCGACCCGAAAAATTTCAACCCGAACTCGATTTTTTTGGGTCGATTTGGGTTGGGTCGTCGGGTCGTGTTGATTTTTGGCATCCCTACCTCAGGATCAGGTCTTCAAGTTCCATCTCCTTTTGTTTGTGCTTGAGGTAATTTTTGAAATCCTTCCACGACGGAGGGAGTTTCTCAATTGCCGCGTCTACTTTGAATGACTCGTTTAGCTTCATGTCATCGACATCCAGATCATGCAATATCTGTTGTATGTCTTGGACTTGAGACGTTATGCTCTTGGAATCCACCATCTTGAAATCCAAAAATCGGCCGACGATGAATTTCTTCAATCCAACGTTTTCAACTTTGTATTTCTTTTCTAGTGATTCCCATAGAGATTTTACCATCTTCATCGGACTATACACATTATACAACATGTTTTCCAATATGTTGAGAACGTAGTTGCGGCAC
Organism: Boesenbergia rotunda; assembly: GCA_024364735.1. Lineage (NCBI taxonomy): Eukaryota > Viridiplantae > Streptophyta > Magnoliopsida > Zingiberales > Zingiberaceae > Boesenbergia > Boesenbergia rotunda. The sequence continues at coordinate 309,842 of JAGFNQ010003141.1, forward strand.
AGGAAATCTCCATGTGACCATGCAACCTTACTGTTGGAATCACCTTTCATAGTAGCTGGTGGGTCTTGATGCACAAACTGTACAAGGTTTAGCATTGTCAGATAGAACAACATCTTCTGCTGCCATCATTTGAAGTCGGCTCTGTTGAACTTTTTTGGCTTCTCTCCATGTGGAACGGTGGTCGGAACGTCATTGATCCATCGTTTGAAGTCGACTACGTTGAACATTTTTGGCTTCTCGGCGGATGGAATGTCGTTGATCAAAGTCATATCAATTTGCATAATATCATTTTACATTTGTTGGGAGTTGATTCCGGGGTTGTTGCCAGGAGGGTGCAAACTAATATGATTTCGTCGAGCTACATGTGCTCACGGATAGCAGCAATTCATTTCTCAAGATACAACGACGATGTCTCGAAATAGCAACACTATAAATTTCGAGACCAACGAATCTTCTCGTAGATTTTTTAGACTCTAGATGCACAAGATGGGATGAATGCTAATGACTTTGATGATTGAATGAATGAATCCATCATCTAGGGAACTCTATTTATATAGGGGAAGAGCTGAGGTACCCTTTGGTGAGTGGGTGTGACCTTTGGTTTAGGATTAATATGCGTCGTTCGATCTGGAGGGTTGTAAACCTTTAGATAGTCCTTTGATCCCATCCATCAGATCTGAATGGTTGTAACCCTTCAGATATCCCTTTGAGCTTAGCCTCCAGATTTGATCTGACGCTTTAGATCAAGTCTTATTACCAACGGTCAGATTGCGGCTCTTCGCGATTAGCACTTCAGATTGCATCACTTGCGATCCAGCACCCATCTTCGATCCAATAATTGCCATTCGTTAGCCCGGTCAGCAGCCCAGTCATCTCTCTCCTCCTACCTAAGTGCCACATAGGCACAACCACGTCACCCAAGCGCTACGTAAGAACTGCCATGTCACCTGGAGCATAAATTTAAGAAGTGCAAAGTGCGCCAACATTGCGCATATTGCGCACGTATGCACGTGGTGAGTGGTGGGCTCGCAGGTGCGAGCACCTGCTCGCCTGAGAAGAGACCATCTGTGTTTTTCTTTTTTCTTTTTTTAACTCCATTAACACAGGAACACATATAAGGAGGCAAACTCTTTTGAAAATTTTGGATATGGGACTATTCCCTATCTACTGCCTTTTATGTCAATTTTTTACTGACGTTAATTAATTAATTTCTCATTCACCCGTAATCTATTTTGATTAAATTAATAGTCTAGATTCATCTACGTGAAATGTATATATTTTTTTAAGTGAATTCTGACTTTTATCGATTGATGGTACCTTAATTTTTCTTTGTAAATCCATATTTAATCTTTTTTAAGAACCAAATATCCAACAGATTATCAATAAGCTGAATATATATAAGGTGTAACCAGTCATACCACATTCTAAAATGAGCCATGAAAAATGTATTATGTATTTATGTTCCATTAAATACAAACATTTCTTTTTGCGGTATATATAACATATGCAATGAATAGATAGGTGAACCATCATGAATAAATTATATTAGAATAAAGAGGCTCTTGTTCAGTCTTAAATCAATTTTTAGGAAAAGTCAAACCACATCTACATCAGTATATATATCCTCACAATTTGATCTGAAAAAACATGGTGTCAAGAATAACAAAGGCGATATAATGTGAGAACTGAGATCTTTAGGGGGCGTTTGATTTAGGTATTTTCTATTTTCATTTTCTTATTTTCTAGAAAATGTTGTTTGATTTGTATTTTCTAATTTTATTTTCTGGAAAAGGAGATGTTATTTTCTAAGAAAATAGAAAATGTCAAAATGTCATTTTCTAGAAAAGGGAAAATACAGTAGAAAATGGGAAAATACGGTGACCCTCGCAACAAGACCCTCACCGCTTCGTCGAACCCTCGCAACAAGACCCTCGCCGCGTAATATCATTTTATTCCTCCTTGAACCCTCGAACCTGATTCCCTTTTCTCATGCCCTATCTTGCCGCAAGACCCTCGTCGCTTCATCACTTCTTCTTTGCCGCAAGACCCTCGTCGCAAGACCCTCGCCGATTCCCTTTTCTCGTGCCCCTTCTTCGCCGCAACACCCTCACCGCAAGACCCTCACAAGACCCTTAGCAGTGTCGTACACTCATACGGTATGCATCACCCTACTTCCTCTTTCGCAGTTTTTTTACAATTTACATTGACAATATATTGGTATTTTTGTATGGTTTGTTTACTCTTGAATTACATTAAAATTCCCTAAATATTAAGGTAATTTTTTAGAGAATACAGTATGGGAGGGCATAATCCCAGTGTCGAAATGGAGAAATATGAGTGGTCAAAGGCTAATGTTTGTTGGAACTTGGATGGCTAGAGAGGGGGTGAATGTAGTCAGACACCGAAACCTAGCACTTTTTAAGTTTTCTACACTTAAACGTTTAGTAGCACAGCGGAAGCAATAAAAACAGAGTATGCAGAATTTAAAACCTAAGCTAAGAACAAACATAAGAATGCTAAGAAAAGGATTTACAAGGTTCGGGGATAACTTGCCCCTACTCCTTGGCGTGCCCTTAAGGTGGGCGATCCCTTAATCGTCGGTAGATCAAGCCCCAGAAAATCCGGATAAAATGCAACCTCCTTCTCGGTGGAGTAACCTCTCCACAGCATTTCAAGATGATGAAGTATAAAGTATAGGAAACACAAGAAGGATCTTACTTAGCACTTAGAACCACAAGAACACAAGCAAACTTCTCCGAGCTCCACCCAGCGCAGATCTCACGCAAGAACTTCCTTCTTCGTGTCTTCTCGCTGATGGACTCAAGCTCCTTGTTTTTTCTTCCAAGATCCCAAGTAACAGACGGTTGCTTCAAATATCACAGTCGCTTGCTCAAGATGATGGAACAACAGATCGCACAAGCACAATCTGGAGAACTTCGTTACGTAACCAGAACTTCACTCAGCAAACTCTTTCTTGAAGTGTATTCAGCTCTTCTCCGCTACGCAGCTTAAGTCTCTCCACTGATCGCAAGGTCATCTCACTGCAGCCTCCAGCTGCTCACCTGCAACAACCAGCCTACCACTGAGCTCTCCTGGACTCCCTGAGCTTCCCTCAGCCAGCCCAAGTCAGCAGCTCCAGTAGCGCCAACAACCGTTGCAACCTAAGATGGCAAATGGACAAACCTGCTCCAAAGAAAGACCTCCATTGACTCTCCTTGAGTGTTTGAATCCATCCCTGTCACCTGCACACTTAATCAGAGCATTAGCACAGCAAACAAGAGTGAATCAAGTATCAGAGATTAAGCGCAGAGAAATCAGATGTGTTCAGACGCGATCAGAACGTCTGACAGTGCATTTGAATTAAAGTGATCGGTCACCGGATCGATCAAGATGATCCCAGACCGATCAGGCTCCAGCCTGATCGGTCACCAGTGAGAAACTTGGGATCGTAAGCTCGCATGATCGGTCACCCTGACCGGTCACCAGATCGGTCACCAAACCGATCCAGAAATCTGCTTGCCATAATCCCGCCAGAAATACACTGCTGATCGGTCACCAGACCGATCAGGATGATCTCAGACCGATCAGGCGCCAGCCTGATCGCTCAGGGTGAGAAACCTCGCGACAATTGATCGTTCAGACTTATCGGTCAAGGTTTCTCCCTGATCGGTCACCAGACCGATCAGGAGCCGAACAGTAGGTTTACCAAAGACACTGGAAGCTCCCTGATCGGTCACCAGCCCGATTAGTCATCGCTGGATCGGTCACCAGACCGATCCACGAGGGAACTCCGTGCCAACTTCCCTGATCTGTCACCAGACCGATCCGGGCAATGCCAAACCCACTCTAAGTCACGAGAATCAGCCTTCGACCCATCTTCGACTCGTGCTCGATCCCTCGGACCAAGACTCCATGCCCAGCTTCACTCACCGGGACTTCAGTCAACCTGGCTTCACTCACCAGGACCCGGCTTCACTCACCGGGATTTTCAAACACCTAACCCTCCAAGTTAGGACTTTTCACACCTAGCCCTCCAAGCTAGGATTTTTCACACCTAACCCTCCAGGTTAGGACTTTTCCACACCTAGCCCTCCAAGCTAGGACTTTTACAACACCTAGCCCTCCAAGCTAGGATTTTTCCACACCTAACCCTCCAAGTTAGGATTTTCCAACACCTAGCCCTCCAAGCTAGGATTTTTTCACACCTAACCCTCCAGGTTAGGATTTTCTCCAACCTAGCCCCACTAGGTATGCCTAGTCCACGACCAGGACTTAAACCCAATCATCTTATCAACCTAAACTAAAATCGGTGTCAATACCAAAACAACAATCAGGGTCAGACTGCATCAACAATCTCTCCCTTTTTGTTGTTTGACAACCCGATTTTAAGTTTAGGGATCTGAATCCAATAATCTCAAATCTCATAATTGTAGTTGAATCAGGATCCTCCCCCTACAACCATTAAACTCATAATCGTCCTAAACTTAACCAACCTCACTCTCCCCCTTTGTCAAACACTGAAAAGGGTGTAGACGGGTTGTTAAGTTTAAACGTACTCCCCCTCAACCCTTGGGGTGTCCCAAAATAACATAAGATTTGATTAATTTTGAGAACATATGAAACACATATGATAAATGTAAGTCATGACAAAGCAATCATATGTATCATATGGACACGATATAGCAATAAACAGAGCATTGCATAATAAGGCATACAAGATGATATCAGGTATATGACCAATCTTATAAGCCAACAATAAGCAGAATAGAGTAAGTCAAATATGATAAGCATGCATAATGTCAGATGCATTACATCGCATCAAAGTTAAGACAGATACAACACAAAAACCAGTAAAGTCAAGTCATAGGCATCTAGCAATAGAGTCATACAATCCAAATAGTTAAATAGTCAAGTTAACGGCAGAAGCAGAATACATCAACCATCGGCAGGGGGGGGGGTCATCATGCATAGGGTCATCCATCGTGTCATCATCAGGAACAAAAGACCCTGGTGCAGCACTACCAGAGGGCGCATCCCCAGGAAACGTGTGTCAGCGCCACTCATCATACCATGTCTGCTACAGAGTACGGACCCCTGAGACATTGGACTCCACCGCGGTCAGTCTGCGATCGAAGGATCGGAACTCCGAGCGGACCTCCTCTCGATAGAGCTCTCACAAATGAAGATCATGCTGGATGGTCCGATCAAGCTCTGAAATCTGCCAGCTCAGATCTGGCTCGGGCTCATAGTCATAGTCAGCAGCAGCAGCAGCGGGAGCCTCATGATGTGCAGCAGCATCGGCTGGTGCCTGAAAGTGTGCGACTCCCCTAGGTAGCTCGCCAAGACCCCTCCCATCCTTCCATACAAGCGCCCGATCGTGATCCCTGATGAGGATGCCAGACTTGGCAAATGCCCGCCTGCCAAGTCTGCAATCCTGTCTAACCATGGGCACTGCCCTGCCCTTGGTTACATCAACACCTACTGACATAAGCCCGTCAGTGATGACGTGACCAAATGCATATAGACAGTGAGTCGGCTCGGCTCTCTATAGGATAGGATGGACTGAAAAATGCTCTTCATGATGTCAAAGTCCATGCGGCGGTGCATACCATAGAGCATCAGGCAATGGTAAGGTCGGATCTCAGTCAAGGGTTTGGAAGTGATCGGCAGGATGCAGTTTGTGATTATTTTGAACAGAATGTAATCAACAGGGGAGAGACGGAGGGCCGTAAAAGTCGGAAAGTAGGGCCCTAACTCGTCAAGACCATCTGGGCGAGGATGGCCAAAGAAATGTTGGTAAATGCCGTCGGGGGTAACGTCCACAAAAGGAGCCGACAAAGGGTCAGGGAGCTCTGGATAGATAGAATATAAGTTAGGCGATCGACGACCGCCCAAATACTCCGCCAGGATCTCATAAGAGAAATCAAGATTTCTCTTAGCTACTTGGGTAGTGAATTCAAAGCCCCCTTGAGGCCCTTGTTGAAGGTTATTGTAGAATTCCGAGACAAGGTGATAGTTTATAGTCCTTTCGAGGGAAAGGAGAAAGCCCAGGTTATAGAAGGTAATTATCTCCACAATGGAGGGGCAATGCTCGCTAGGAAGGGTCCATCAATGGACCGGTAAGAAAGCAATTTGAAAGTTCTGGATTGGAAGGCCTGCTCACAGGCAGCGTTAGGGAAACGAGAACTTGAAGAAGGCTGAGGCCTTCGGGAGGGCGCGAAAGAAGAAGGGCCTTTGCCCTTTGAGCTTCCCTCCACGGGTTCTTTGCCCTTAGATGACTTTCTAATGGATTTAAAGAATTGGTCATGACAATAGATTAAATCAAATGAGGTGAATCAAGTGAACATAATCATGGCAATGATCACAAAATCAAGACACAGAAATTGTTTTAATGATAAGGTCACGGAGAAAAAAAACGGGATCGATTAAATCATGATGACAATGAGTAGATCAATCACAGTGACGGTCAGGGTAAGATCACGACATCACATTGAAAGGATCAAGTTGATAACCATGGCACAAATTAAAGGATCAAAAAGGTAAGAGTTGATCAAAAATCAAATAACAGAAAGATGTGATAGAGTTTAGGTCACGGCATAGGCAAGGCCACGGCAAACACCACAAGATAAAAATTCTGATTAGCACAAATACATGATTTATGAAGTAATCTGTATGATAAGATGAAAGAAAAACTTACTTAGGTGCCATCGTGGAGTTGGTTGAGAGGTATCACTCGCTGAGTTGTGAAGAAAAGCACACAAGTGATGCTTCGTGAGACAGAACCCACGAGCAACAGAGAAACTCCCAACAGCGCAGAAGGGAAACAACTTCAAGCACAACAGGGAGAAGGAGATGGCACGCACAAGGAAGAAAGAAAGGGGGTTTCGGCGTTGAGGAGTTTTGGTCGGCTAGGGCTTGGGAGTAAGGGAATACACGAAGTTAATAGGTTGGTGGATCGGTCCACCAACCGAAATTTAATGTGATCGAATGGATCACCGTTCGATCTGGGAGCGCCCAAACCAATCAGGCTCCAGCCTGATCGGGCTGGCTTGGTCCTGATCGGTCGGATGACCGATCAGGCAGGATCCTGATCGATCGGCTGATCGATCAGGAAGCGAACAGTGGGTTTTCAAAATCTTCTGTGAACCTCCTGATCGGTCTGTGGACCGATCCACACAGTGAGCTAGATCGGTCTGTGGACCGATCTAGGCCTGCACAGAGAGGTTGCAGAGGGATATCACAATTCAGCTGGATCGGTCAGTTGGACTGATCAGACATGCTCCTGATCGGTCCGGTGACTAATCAGGCTCCCTGATTTCTCTTGATACGATCTGAAATTTCAGTTTCAGACTTTCAGACGATTTCTGATTAAGATCTGATGGAAATGATCGAACTTGGGAGTGATCCCATGACTATAGTTGATCCTTTAACAAGAATCAAAGGTCCTTATGGTTTTGACAAATCACTTTGCTCCACCCAAGTGGAGTCAAACTCAACGAACAAACATCCACTCAATTTCAAACAAGTTTGTATCAATCTGAGGTTTCCAATCAAGTTTCTTTGATTGGAATGTCCAAGTATGATCATGGAGCCAAATACACATGTGTTATGCATTGGTTTTCCCCATACTTGATCACCGTAGTGATTTTTATCTCGTCAACCAAATTTCTCAAGAGATGCAATGACATTTAGAGAAATTAGGTTGATCCTAGCATCTCACCCCATTTCTAGTAAACAAAAATGTTTTGTTGAACCATATAGTTTATGTGAGATATCCCCAAATTACCCAATTGTTCCCAACCATTTGAATTGATCATGAAGGGTTTTAAATGTTTTTAATTCTATGAAGCACGACATATTCCCAATTCCCTTCTTAAGAAACTAAACTCATTTTCGAGGAGTGGTTTAGTGAAAATGTCCGCTAGATTTGATTTGGACTCCACATGTGAGAGTACAATATCTCCTCTAGCTACATGATCTCTAATGAAGTGGTGGTGCACTTCAATATGCTTAGTTCTAGAGTGATGGACCGGATTCTTTGTTAGGTTAATTGTGCTAATGTTGTCACACAACACTTGCACACCCTTGTAGCTTAATCCATAGTCCTCTAATGTATGAATCATCCACAACAATTGTGATACGCTCTCCCATGGCGATATATTCTGCCTCGGTCGTGGAGAGAGCAACACAATGTTGCTTCCGACTTGACCAACTAACTAGAGATGATCCTAGGAATTGGCAACCCCCACTTGTGCTTTTCCGATCCAACTTGCATCCAGCATAGTCAGAATCGGTATAGCCAATCAGGTCAAATGATTCGGTACGGGGGTACCAAAGACCAACTCCAATTGTGCCTTTAAGATATCTCAAAATCCTCTTAACAGTGATTAAGTGAGATTCCTTGGCACATACTTGATACCTTGCGCACATACCCAAAGCAAAAAGAATATAGGTCGACTAGCTTTGAGATATAGCAAACTACCTATCATGCTCCGGTATTGGGTCAAATCAACAGGTTTACCACTCTTATCATTGTCTAATCTTGTGTTTGTAGCCATGGGAGTGGTTACCTCCTTAGAATCACTCATGTTAAATTTTCGGAGCATCTCTTGAGTATACTTTGATTGGTGCACATGGATTCCGTCACGAGTTTGCTTGATTTCAAGTCCAAGGAAGAAAGTCAACTCTCCCACTAGACTCATTTCAAATTCACTCTCCATGTGTCCAATAAACACATTTAAATAGCCCTTATTGTTTGAGCCACAAATTATGTTATCGACATATACTTGGGCTACAAAAATATTATCACCATCTCTTCGTAGAAATAGTGTAGAGTCTATTTGGCCTCTAACAAAGCCTTTTTCAATTAGAAATGTCGACAACCGCTCATACCAAGCTTGGGGTGCTTGTTTAAGGCCATAAAGTGCCTTTTTGATCTTGAACACGTGGTTTGAAAATTCGGAACTCTCAAACCCCGGAGGTTGTTCGGCATAGACTTCTTCCCTAATCAAACCATTTAGAAAAGCCAATTTGACATCCATTTGATATAGCTTGAAACCACGATGTGCTGCAAATGCAAGCATCAATCGGATGGACTCTAATCGTGCCACGGGAGCATAGGTCTCATCATAATCAAGGCCTTCAACATGACTATAGCCCTTGGTTACTAAACGTGTCTTGTTTCTTATGATTTCTCCCTTATGGTTCAATTTATTTTTGAAGACCCATTTGGTTCCAATGATGGTGGTCTTCTTAGGTCTAGGGACCAAGTCCCAAACTTGACTTCTCTTGGCTACGGGTTATGAATGGTTGAGGTTTGTTTTCTTGTGACTACCCTATCCTTGTTGTTGCTGTTAACTCCATCTAATATTGTGTCTACTCTGATGTTTAGTTAGGGTTGATTATAATTGGTTATTGTGAAATATCCACTGATCAGTAGATGAGTTATGATTTGGAGTGAAATTGCCATGACTTGCCATGAGCTTGGATCAGAGCTGTTGCGATTTCTTTGGTTGGGTGTTTGTATACGAACTATGTGTAGGCTTGGGTTATATTGGATTTATTGTACATTTGGTCCATGCTAAAAATTGAGAGTATATATATATATATATATACTTCATTGATTAAACCTAATATTTAACTTGATTAATTAAATGAATATAATAATTAGGATAATCCTAATTAAATAAGAAAGTTTGTTTAGCTGAATACCACATATTATTAGCTAAACACTATGCTTTTGATACAGGTCCTTGAATTAGACTTGCATGGTTGATCGTGGAAAATTTATTTCGGTCACGTTCTTCATTAAAAGGCGGGTATTTCTCTTTTGTACTCGAGTAGTTTCGTTTACCTTAAAGCATGACTATCTTATGTCTAGTAGGTTGCTTGACCTTGTTCTTTGTCGTTTGTTTTTTTAACATCGCCGTTGATACTTAATCTTCGTTGATCTTCGAGTATTCCAAATTTGTATCCATACAGTCCTCTATTGGTTTTCTGTTCTGTAAAGTGTCGTTTGTATGCGAGCACTTAGAAATCCATTAAACACAATTAGGTTTATTTGACATTAGAAATACCCTACCTAGTAGTGTAGGTGCATATTCGTTGGTTTGCGATTTTTGGTTGGTTGTATTGATGCATCGTATACTCGTTGGATTTTATTGCATCGTTGTTTCTCCGGTTGTTCGTGCATCGTATAGCATGCACCATACTTGCACGTTGCATACTAACGACTGTTGGGCTTACATTTGGTTAAGCCGTCGTTAGTCATATTGTTGCTCGATTCACTCAACCACTTGTTGTTGTGGTAGTTGTTAGAGTGCGAGCATCTATCCTGTTATGCCAAACAGTGACACCCTCACCGTTGTTTTCGAGGGATATTAGAGTCGTTGGTGGCTCACCCTCACCATTATTTTTCGAGGGATATTGTAGCTGTTGATAGCTCCCCCTATGTACCGGGGTCTGGAGTGTGGACTCCCCAGCATCCTGTCCACTCAACCACACATTTGTGGTATTCATTGGAGTGCGTATAGTTGTCACAACCCTACCCACTCGGTCACACAGATGTGATGTGTTGATGGCTTGACTGGCGTCAGGGGTGACACATGTTATTGCATCATATGTATACGTATTTCTTTTATGCATTTGCTTGTGTTTGAAGCACTTATATGAGCTATGGTTGTTGCACATGATTGACATGCATCTATATCTTGGTTTTATTGTTGTTGTGTTATTTTATGCCTGTTTAGTTGTTATTCGGTTTTATAACCTGTGGTTCTATATATGTTATGCATGTTTAGGTTCCTATATTCCTTATGGATTGTACCCTGTTGAATTCTCTATATATTATATCCTTTATTATGCCATGCTTATTGTCTACTCATATACCCGCAGAGTCTGTCCGAACTCACCACCGCTACCTCCCATTTTTGTTTCAGGTAGTAGGTAGTTACGTTCCTTGGAGCCAGGAGAGGATCCAGTTGCCAGTTCCCAGAGTTAGTTATTTTTCCGTATTTGGTTTAGTTATTTTGTTTTCAGTACTTGGTAAAGTTGTATTTTATTCGTTATTGGGTTTTTTCGTTATCAGAGACATTTGAGTTCTCTTTGGGTTGTAGTTTCATTTTATGTTTAAGGTGGCTGAGCCACCCGTTATCTTATAACTGCGTGGTTGTGTTTATCTTCTATGTTTTGTGATACTAGCCGCTTGTGGCTAAGTTATATGGTGAGTTATTGTGTATATTTGCCCCATATTGTTCGCCGTACAGGGGAGATGCTGCCCGATCTTCGAGTAAGCATGTGCCTCTGGGGGCATGACACATCCCTTTGACTAGAAGGGCATTCTTAATTCTACGACATTCGGATATTTGAATGTCTCTTATTCCTATGACCTTAAGACTACCATTATTACCAAAGGAAACATTACCTCTACTTTTGCATTGAAGGGTAGTAAATAAAGATTTATCATCGGTCATGTGTTTGGAGCACCCACTATCAACGAACCAAGTTGATAGATGCTCCCCCTCAATCACAACCTACACAATTCGAAAAATAGAAGATTTAGGTACCCAAACCTTGGGACCTAAAGCACCTACTAAGCAAGACTTAGGCACCCATGCCTTGACAACTTTCCTTTGAACTCTAGGTGTCTTAGATTGTCTAACATCAGTCCTAGACATTAAAGACACAAATGATGGTTCTTTGGGTTGGTAACCAATACCAGCCCTATTGTAGACTGCCCTTTGGGCATTCAAAATCATGTCTAGAGTCTTTGAGCTTGTTGAGAATTTCTCAAGAACACTTTTGAGTCTCTCAAATTCACTCTTCAATGATTTGTTTTCATCCTCTAACATCTCAATATGCAAATCATCCACATCCTCATCCCTAGAGGATGTCAATTGTTCAATCTCTAATTTCAATGATTTAATTTTTGCTTTTGACTTTTTCAAGAAATCAGTTAAACAAGCAATTGTTCTATAGCATTTATCAAGTTCGGGAGTGATTACCTCTTCATCATCCGAAGATGATGTAGCCGCGTTTGAGGAGTCGGAGGATTCATCACGGCTCTCTTGGTCATCCAATGCCATGAGTGCCACATGCTGTGTACTCTTTTCTTCCTTCTCTTCATCGGATGAACTTGAGGAGGATTCATCCCAAGTGGCCTTCAAGGCCTTCTTCTTTTTCATGGATCTATCCTCCTTCTTCTTGAGCTTTGGGCAGTCCTTCTTGAAGTGCCCTTTCTTACTACATTCGAAGCACGTAATATTAGTCTTATCAAGCTTAACTTCACTTGGGTTACCTTTACTCTTGAAGCGACGACTTTTTCTCATCATCCTTCTAACAAAATTGGTCATCTCGGAGGAAGAAGAGCCGCTGCCATCCTCCTCGGATTCGGACTTGGATTCGGATTCGGATGAAGATGATGAGATTTCCTTCTCCTTCTTCTTCTCCTTCTTCTTCTTGTTCTTTTCTCCTGCAACTAAGACAATCCCCTTCTCCTTGGGGCCTTTGTTAGCCATTTCATGTAGTTCCATCTCACAAAATAAATCATCTAACTTTACAATTGATAAGTTCTTGGAAACTTTGTAGGCATCCACCATGGATGACCACAAAGCATTCCTTGGAAATGCTTTTAACACATACCTCACAAGATCGTGGTTCTCGAGCTTTTCATCAATAGAGTGGAGACCATTGAGGACTTTCTTGAACTTACTATGTAACTCACTTACGGTTTCATTCTCCTTCATGGAGAGGTTTTGGAGTTCGTTGAGCAACAAATCCCTCTTGGCGATTCTTGAGTCTTGGGTGCCTTCATGGAGTTCAATAAGCTTGTTCCATAAATCTTTTGCACTTGTAAAGGACCAACCTGTAGGACCGGTGCCGTCGATAGAGGGGGGGTGAATATCGATCGTGAAAATTACTCACGGAAACTTCGTAGAAAAACTTAGATCGTTCTGGACTTAGAACATTAGTAGCACAGTGGAAAAAGTAAATAAAAGAAGTAAAGCAAGACAGTGACACGGCGGATTTTTACTTGGTTTCCGACCCCCAGGGTCAGTACATCCAAGGCCTATGCACGGGTACGCCCGTCCACTATTGGTCTCCTTCCCGGACTTTCGGAGGCGGAGAAACCCGACTTACAGTGCAAGATTTACAAGCAAAAATATAGAAAATGAAGTACAGAATAAGTAAAAGCGAACCGAACAAAAATTTGAAACTCGGCCGATCTGGACCTCCGAAGTGCCGCGCACTTCCTCCTGGAGCATCCAGGTCGTAAAGCCTCGTTTCTAGTGCGTTGTCATCGGTCAGAATGCTTGGAATGGTACTTGGCAGTTGTATTTGAAGCAGGAGAGTCGAAGCCCCTTATATAGGCCTCCTGGGGGCGCCCTGGACGCTGGGGGCGCCCCGGAAGACTCGGTCAACTCTTATCCTTGCGCCGACCTCGCCGCAGGTGATAAGACTTTTGACCAGGGCACCCCGGACCTCCCGGGCGCCCTCATGATGGCTTATCTATGTTTTGGGTTTGAAACTGCAAATACAGCTTTGAACCAGGGCGCTCCGGACGCTCAGGGCGCCCCGCTTGACACCTGTTCTGCCTGCTTCATCATAACTGCATTTTTACCTTTGGCTCAGGGCGCCCTGGCTGTTGAGGGCGCCCTAGCTATTGAGGGCACCCTCCTTGATGGGGGCGCCCTGCACAAAGACTGCACAGCTGGTTTTTTTGCTTGCTTTGTCTCCGATTCTTGTTACCTGTAAGATACACAACCACAAAGCATATATGCATAGAATATTAAGCTTAAGGACTTGGTTCGGACTTCGGATCTCCTCGAAACCCTAGGTCGAACTGGCACGAGTTCCTATCCCCGAGAACTCGCCCTTCACCTACTCCTTTCAGGAGACGCTTGCCACCCAGCCCTTCGGGTGGACTTTTACTTAGCTTTCGATACCTCCGGACCTCGAGACGCCCAAACCCTGACCCGTCTCTACTCCTGTCCTTAGTCATCGCTCAGCTAAGTTGCTTAGTCCCTTGGACCAAGACTTGATAACCTAGCAGCCCTTCGCCAGGTGCCTAGCAGCCCTTCGCTAGGTCTTCTATGCCTAGCAACCCTTCGCTAGGTGCCTAGCAGCCCTTCGCTAGGTCTTGGGGTTTCGTTACCTAGCAGCCCTTCGCTAGGTGCCCAGCAGCCCTTCGCTAGGTCTTAGGGTTTCGATACCAATCAGCCCTTCGCTAGGTGCCTAGCAGCCCTTCGCTAGGTCTTAAGGTTTCGATACCTAGCAGCCCTTCGCTAGGTGCCCAGCAGCCCTTCGGTGGGACTTAGGGTTGCGATGCCTAGATTAACTAGGACTTTTCTTCAGCTTTGGTTACTTCTCTCTTACTCCCCTTTGTCTGTTCAATGTATCACTGACTTAAGTGTATTGTCAAACATTAAAACACTTAAAGAGGAATATCATTGATGCAACTTGCACCAACAATCTCCCCCTTTTTGATGTTTGACAATAACTTAAGTTAGATTGGTTTAAGGGGCTAACTTACCATCCTTGGGATCAAACTAAAACATGACCTTAGTTTTGAAAAACATTTTGATCAAATGATCCTTTGGTAAGAATCCAAAAAAAAATTCTAACTTAAGCACACCTCTCCCCCTTTGTCATACATCAAAAAAAAACTTGCACCAACAATGAGAGTATTTTTGAAAATACTTAGTATAAAATTTTGAAAGCATAGCATAAAACTAATACTTAAGTATTTTGAACTGTAGACAACTTAGACAATATTTTTGTGAAAATGCCAAATATTTAGAAAGATGATCTTTGAGGCATGCAACTGATTTTGAAAAATGTAAGTACCTTTGAAAAATGTATTGAGACTTTTGAAAAATACAATTTTTTTTAAAAAAATTAAGTGCTTTTGAAAGAATATTTGGCTTTGAAAGACATAAGTACTTTTGAAAACATAATATTTGACTTCACTTGGTTTATTTTCCAGTCTGACACCATCCTGGGAAACCTTGTTGACTATAAGGACATTTCCTAAGTGTCCTGGAAGTTTTTCAACCCAAGTAAATATTATCAAAAATTTCATGAGTCACAGAATAATAGGATGTAAGTTAATTTTGAAAAATGTAAAAATTTTTAAAGTTATAATACTTTAAAAGGACATTTTCCTCCAGTCTGACACAATCATAGGAAACCTTGTTGACTACAAGGACATTTTCCTAAGTGTCCTGGAAGATTTTTCAAACTCAAAATATTATTTAAAATTGATCAAAATCAGATGAATTTTTTAAAAAAATTGATAGCATTTTAAAATAATACTTATGTTTTCAATAGGATTTGAAAATACCACGCATGAAAACATTTGAAATATTCAATAATTCTTTTAATTTGACCTCCCCCTAAACTTGACCCAGTCCTGGGAAGCTTGTTGACCACAAGTACTCTTCCTCTGAGTCTTAAGGTTTGATTCAAATCAAAGGAATTTTCTAATAATTTCAAAACAATTAATTAAAAGAAACTTTTTCAGAAGTTTGATTTAGACTCCCCCTAAATCTGACACGTCCTAGGAGTCCTTGTAGATTATGAAGTGGACTTTCCTCTGTGTCTTTAGGGTTTATCAAAATCAAACAAGACAGGTAAATTTTACAACATAAACCCTTTTTTTTTGAAAAACACAAGTGATAACGATTTAAAGCTCAGTTTTCGAAAGGTATTTTCAAATAATAGTAATTTTTACAGTGTAGTTTTCGAAAAGCCAAAGAAAACGAAAATCACTCCCCCTGTATCCGATCCCGTTTGACTCTATCTAAGTGCCTTAAGGAACTTTAGTGTTGTCCTAAGAGGCTTGTGTCTAATTGCGTGAGTCAAACAATTTTTGAAAAGATATAATTTTTGAGAAACGTATAATATGTATATTCAATCAGACAAGCATGAAGTCCATAAAAATTTTATTATGTTGAAACACTATTTTGAAAATATATTTTTAGAAAAATATTCTAATGATTTTGAAAACCAATTTTGAAAACCATTTTTCAATTTATTAGTCCTTAACATCTCACCCATTTTAGATGTATCAATACAACAAGCATGATTGCCTTATAAGTGTATTGTGAGATGCTTGAATGAATTTTCTTAATTTATTATTAATTCTAAGATTTAATTGAAGCTTGTGTTAGATTTGAATTTGACAAGAAGTAACTTGAATTTGAATTTCAAAAATTGGCTTCCAGGTCTTGGCGAGGCACTAGACCTTCTTTGGCCGTAGCCTTATTGGATCATCAACCCTTTCCTTGACAAAGCCTTTTAATGAAATTTCATTTTCAAAATTACTTTTTGAAAAATTCTGGTCTAACTAGTTTGAGTTTTGGATCGGTAGCTTCGGCTAGTTTCACCCGTCTAAAGAGACCAAGTAAACTTGACCTTATTAGAGTTGGCTTCCCTAACGTACTATCATCTCACCGCCACCCAATACCAGGTTGATCAAGTTTCAATTATTCTTTTTCCTATAGCCGTTCTAATATATGCATAAAATTTAAATATGTATGACATGTCATATATTTAAAGGAAGTAGCAAATGCATGGCATGACAATTATGCATGAGTCAAGCAATTCCAAACATTTTATTTAAGTTTCTAATGATGTATCAAATTCCCGATTTGATACATGTCGTGTGAACCCGCGAATATGTCAACCCACTTTGACATATTTAATGTTATTAATTTTATTTGTTATAGTTTTGGGTAAAATTTTATTTTAGTTTAAGTTTAACGATTAGTTAGAGATTATATTGATTAAGGATTAATTACTTGAGAATTAATTGATGTTGAATTAATTGAATTTGAATTAATTAAGATTAAAGTATTAATTAATTGAATTAATTTCAATTAGGTACGATTTAATTAATTAATATTTAATTTGAATTGAATTTAGATTTAATTTAAATTTAATTTAATTTGAATTTAATTTAATTTGAATTTTTTGAATTTAATTTAATTTGAATTTACTTTAATTTAATTTAAATTTAAATTTAATTTAATTTAATTTGAATTTAATTAGGATTTAATTTGAATTAATTTGAATTGATTTTGAATTTGGATTAATTTGAATTTAATTAATATTTAATTAAGATTTAATTTGAATTTAATAAATATTTAATTAAGATATAATTTGAATTTAATTAATATTTAATTAAGATTTAGTTTGGATTTAATTAATATTTAATTAAGATTTAATTTGAATTTAATTAAGATTTAATTAAGATTTAATTTGAATTATAATGATTAATCAATAATTGTGGGTTTAAATTCATCATTTTCATTATTTCAAAAATTTCTTTTTCATCTTTATCTTTCTTTTCAAGTTTTTCTAATAATTTTGATTTATTTAAATTTTGTAATTTTTATTGATTATGACCTTTATCTTAGATAGTTCCATATCCTCTTTAAGATTTGATTTTTCAATATCCTTACAGTAGGTGAAGTAAATTAGGCCACTAGTTAGAGTTTTATAATAATATTCAATATTATCTATGATTAAGTTATTATCTAGGAGATTTTTATTTTCAGAATTATCCTCAGAGTTATCCTCAGAGTTATCTTCAATATTTTCCAGACATTCAGAATTAATCTCTAGATTATCCTTAGAATTAATTTCTGGATTATCTTTAAGATTTTCAGAATTAATTTCTTGATTATCCTTAAGATTTTCAGATTCAGATTTATCCTTAGGATTTTCAAATTTGAATTCGAATTTATCCTCAGGATTTTCGAATTCGAATTCGGGATTAATTTCAGATTTAGAACTAGAATTAATTGTATCATTATCTGTAGAATTATCAGAGTTTATTTTAGATTTAATATCAGAATTAATTTTAGCAGGAAAATTATTAGAATTAATTTTCTCAGATAAATTATCAGAATTAATTCTATTAATTTCTGAATTGATATTCTGAATTAAACAATTAATTTCTGATATTTTGATCATATTCACGTTTTGTAATTTAACATGTAAAGAGTTAATTTTACTATGCAGTAAATCTACTTTATTAGAAAAATTAACTATTTTATCACATGGCAGTGCAGGAACTTGTAAAATTTTTGGAACATAAATTTTTCGTACCTTTGTCGGACATTTGTTTTTGTAGTGTCCGAATTTTTCGCACTTGAAGCATCTGATATGGCTTTTATCTCTCCGGACTCCTGGCGCTGGTGCCCCCTTTGCCGCCGGTGATGAACGATTTTTATGAGTAGGGCACTGATTTTTATAGTGCCCTCTCTCCCTGCATGTGAAACAAATAATATGCAATTTAAAATTAGACATTAAAAAAATGTACCTGATTCACCCCTGGGCTCCCCCTCAACTCCTGGCGTCGTTGCTCCGTCGGCGGTTAGTCCGGTGAAGAGCGGCTCGGCTCTGATACCAATTGTAGGACAGGTGCCGTCGATAGAGGGGGGGTGAATATCGATCGTGAAAATTACTCGCGGAAACTTCGTAGAAAAACTTAGATCGTTCTGGACTTAGAACATTAGTAGCACAGCGGAAAAAGTAAATAAAAGAAGTAAAGCAAGACAGTGACACGGCGGTTTTTTACTTGGTTCCCAACCCCCAGGGTCAATACATCCAAGGCCTATGCACGGGTACGCCCGTCCACTATTGGTCTCCTTCCCGGACTTTCCGGAGGCGGAGAAACCCGACTTACAGTGCAAGATTTACAAGCAATAATATAGAAAATGAAGTACGGAATAAGTAAAAGCGAACCGAACAAAAATCTGAAACTCGACCGATCTGGACCTCCGAAGTGCCGCGCACTTCCTCCTGGAGCCTCCCGGTCGTAAAGCCTCGTTTCTAGTGCATTGTCGTCGGTTAGAATGCTTGGAATGGTACTTGGCAGTTGTATTTGAGGCAGGAGGGTCGAAGCCACTTATATAGGCCTCCTGGGGCGCCCTGGACGTTGGGGGCGCCCCGGAAGACTCGGTCAACTCTTATCCTTGCGCCGACCTCGCCGTAGGTGATAAGACTTTTGACCAGGGTGCCCCGGACCTCCCGAGCGCCCTCATGATGGCTTATCTGTGTTTTGGGTTTGAAACTGCAAATACAACTTTGAACCAGGGCGCCCCGGACGCTCAGGGCGCCCCGCTTGACACCTGTTCTGCCTGCTTCATCATAACTGCATTTTTACCTTTGGCTCAGGGTGCCCTGGCTGTTGAGGGCGCCCTGGCTATTGAGGGCGCCCTCCTTGATGGGGGTGCCCACCACAAAGACTGCACAGCTGGTTTTTCTGCTTGCTTTGTCTCCGATTCTTGTTACCTGCAAGATACACAACCACAAAGCATATATGCATAGAATATTAAGCTTAAGGACTTGGTTCGGACTTCGGATCTCCTCGAAACCCTAGGTCGAACCGGCACGAGTTCCTATCCCCGAGAACTCGCCCTTCACCTACTCCTTTCAGGAGACGCTTGCCACCCAGCCCTTCGGGTGGACTTTCACTTAGCTTCCGATACCTCCGGACCTCGAGACGCCCAAACCCTGACCCGTCTCTACTCCTGTCCTTAGTCATCGCTCAGCTAAGTTGCTTAGTCCCTTGGACCAAGACTTGATAACCTAGCAGCCCTTCGCCAGGTGCCTAGCAGCCCTTCGCTAGGTCTTCTATGCCTAGCAACCCTTCGCTAGGTGCCTAGCAGCCCTTCGCCAGGTGCCTAGCAGCCCTTCGCTAGGTCTTGGGTTTTCGTTACCTAGTAGCCCTTCGCTAGGTCTTAGGGTTTCGATACCTAGCAGCCCTTCGCTAGCTGCCTAGCAGCCCTTTGCTAGGTCTTAAGGTTTCGATACTTAGCAGCCCTTCGCTAGGTGCCCAGCAGCCCTTCGCTGGGACTTAGGGTTGCGATGCCTAGATTAACTAGGACTTTTCTTCAGCTTTGGTTACTTCTCTCTTACTCCCCTTTGTCTGTTCAATGTATCACTGACTTAAGTGTATTGTCAAACATTAAAACACTTAAAGAGGAATATCATTGATGCAACATGCACCAACACAACCTTGATTAGTTGGTCTTTGTTCATGCCACATTGCAAAGTTACCACTGCCTTCGCGTCGGCTTCACTTTTCCGGGTCTGCTCAGCCGTCCATCGCCAAGATTCCAATTGTTTTCCTTTATCATCCTTTGGAGGGGAAAACCCTCCTTCACAGCGAACCAAGTGTTGATATCCATCTTTAGGTAGTATTCCATCTTCGATCTCCAATATTGAAAATCTGCTCCATCGAAGAAGGGAGGTCGGGTGGTGGAGAAACCTTCTCTCAAAGCCATTGTTGATAGCTCTCGGTTGTTAATCCGCTTGAACAGAGCCCCAAGCTCTGATACCACTTGTTGGAACTTGGATGGCTAGAGAGGGGGGGTGAATGTAGCCAGATACCGAAACTTAGCAGTTTTTAAGTTTTCTACACTTGAACGTTTAGTAGCACAGTGGAAGCAATAAAAATAGAGTATGCAGAATTTAAAACTTAAGCTAAGAACAAACACAAGAACGCTAATTACAAGAGGATTTACAAGGTTCGGGGATAACTTGCCCCTACTCCTTGGTGTGCCCTTAAGGTGGGAGATCCCTTGATCGTCGACAGATCAAGCCCCGAAAAATCTGGATAAAATGCAACCTCCTTCTCAGTGGAGTAACCTCTCCACAGCATTTCAAGATGATGAAGTATAAAGTACAGGAAACACAAGAAGGATCTTACTTAGCACTTAGAACCACAAGAACACAAGCAAACTTCTCCCGAGCTCCACCCAGCGCAGATCTCACGCAAGAACTTCCTTCTTCATGTCTTCTCGCTGATGGACTCAAGCTCCTTGTTTCTTCTTCCAAGTGAGCAAGTAACTGACGGTTGCTTCAAAGATCACAGTCGCTTGCTCAAGATGATGGAACACCATATTGCACAAGCACAATGTGTAGAACTTCGTTGCATAACCAGAACTTCACTCAGCAAACTCTTTCTTGAAGTGCATTCAGCTCTTCTTCGCTACGCAGCTTAAGTCTCTCCACTGATCGCAAGGTCATCTCACTGCAGCCTCCAGCTGCTCACCTGCAACAACCAGCCTACCACTGAGCTCTCCTGGACTCCCTGAGCTTCCCTCAGCCTAGCCCCAGTCAGCAGCTCCAGCAGCGCCAGCAACCGTTGCAACCTGAGATGGAAAATGGATAAACCTGCTCCAAAGAAAGACCTCCATTGACTCTCCTTGAGTGTTTGAATCCATCCCTGTCACCTGCACACTTAATCAAAGCATAGCACAGCAAACAGCAGTGAATCAAGTATCAGAGATTAAGCGCAGAGAAATCAGATGTGTTCAGACGCGATCAGAACGTCTGACAGTGCATTTGAATTAAAGTGATCAGTCACCGAATCGATCAAGATGATCCCAGACCGATCAGGCTCCAGCCTGATCGGTCACCAGAGAGAAACTTGGGATCGCAAGCTCGTATGATCGGTCACCCTGATCGGTCACCAGATTGGTCACCAAACCGATCCAGAAATCTGCTTGCCATAATCCCGCCAGAAATACACTGCTGATCGGTCACCAGACCGATCAGGATGATCTCAGACCGATCAGGCTCCAGCCTGATCGGTCAGGGTGAGAAACCTCACGACAATTGATCGTTCAGACTGATCGGTCAATGTTTCTCCCTGATCGGTTACCAGACCGATCAGGAGCCTAACAGTAGGTTTGCCAAAGACACTGGAAGCTCCCTGATCGGTCACCAGACCGATCAGTCATTGCTGGATCGGTCACTAGACCGATCCACGAGGGAACTCCATGCCAACTTCCCTGATCGGTCACCAGACCGATCCGGGCAATGCCAAACCCACTCTAAGTCACAAGAACCAGCCTCCGACCCATCTCCGACTCGTGCTCGATCCCTCGGACCAAGACTCCATGCCTAGCTTCACTCACCGGGACTTCAGTCGACCTGGCTTCACTCACCAGGACCCGGCTTCACTCATCGGGATTTTCAAACACCTAACCCTCCAAGTTAGGACTTTTCACATCTAGCCCTCCAAGCTAGGACTTTTCACACCTAACCCTCCAAGTTAGGACTTTTCCACACCTAGCCCTCCAAGCTAGGACTTTTCCAACACCTAGCCCTCCAAGCTAGGATTTTTCCACACCTATCCCTCTAGGTTAGGATTTTTCAACACCTAGCTCTCCAAGCTAAGATTTTTCCACACCTAACCCTCCAGGTTAGGATTTTCTCCAACCTAGTCCCACTAGGTATGCCTAGTCCACGACCAGACTTAAACCCAATCGTCTTATCAACCTAAACTAAAATCGATGTCAACACCAAAACAACAATCAGGGTCAGACTGCATCAACAATGTTGTCATGTTTGTTGAGATCATTTATGAAAAAGTGAAGCAAAACAAGTTACAAACATCTACCTTCACTAATACGGTTTGGGACGAGATCAACAAAGAATTATTTCTAATTACAAAGAGGAATTATGGTGTAGAGAGGCTTAAAGGTAAACGGAATCGTCTACGCACTAGACACCGATTTTTTGCTACATTGCTTGCATATACTGGTGTTACAATGGATCCAGACACCGGTAAAGTGAATACTCCAGAGGAAGAATGGGCAGAATTTTATGTGGTAAATATTTTTATCCATTTAAATATATATTTTTATTGTATGTTTGTATTTAATAAAATGCTAATTTTTGTAATCATGTACAAAAAAATAAAAAGGAGTACAAGTCAATACGAAAGGAAGGTTGTGATTATTTCCACATTCTTAGTGAAGTTTTTAGTGGGACAACTGTAACAAGTGATATGCATAGGGCATCTACTCAATTCCCTCCCACATCAGATGAAGAGAGAGAGCTCGAAGATGCATTCATTAATACATGTGTTAACTCATATGTCGAAGTCGTTGTTGATGAGAATGAGGATGTTGGAAGAGAACTTAATAATCGAAGGTGTCGTACTACAGAATCATCTGATAGTCATCGACGTAAAGATTCTAAACTTTCAAAAATTGAAAAAATATGAGGCTTGCATGGACAAGTGGAGTAATACTTTGCAACAACTAGGGGTGAGTATTCGGTTAAAACCGAACCGAACCGAACCGAATAAATCGAAAACCAAATAAACCGATTTTTTTCAAAAAAACCGAACCGACCGAATTTCTCGATAAAAATCGAGAAAATCGAACCGAAAAAATTCGGTAATCGGTCGAAAACCGAAAACGAATACAAATTTAAATAATTCGAATTTAATAAAATAATAATTTATTTAATTAATTATATTTTAAAAAAAAATTAAAAAATATTTATTCGGTTTAACCGAATTACAAACTCAAAACGAAACGAACCGATTTAACCGAAAAATCGAACCGAATTATAAAAAAAACCGAAACCGAATTAACCGAACGAATTCAAATTCGGTTAATTCGGTTCGGTTAATTCGGTTTAACCGAATTTTTGCTCACCCCTAGCAACAACTGAGTGAAGAATCTATTGCTAGGCAAAAATATCTGGATTTGAGGGTTGCTAAGTTAGAACGTGAACAAGATATATCTGGCTCTTCTGGAACTAGTGTGTTCAATGATCCTTACTCTATGGACAAGTGCATGCACATTTAAATGAGATGGATAATTTATCTACCCAAGTGTACACAAAAGCTACAGAACTTTCCTTAAGCCTGGTCTACGAGAAATTTTCCTGAAAATTCCATCAAATACGAGGGTTGAATGGTTGTGTTGCCTCAATCTTGATCGTGTGTAGGGTCATATGTTGACAAGTTCATGGGGATTTCTTTTATTACCTAACTGAAGACTATTTCATTATTGGTGTTTGTTTGATTTTGTGGCTTGAATATTTAAGACATGTTTAATATGTTGAAATTTAATGTTGAAGACTATGTTTTGAAATTTAATGTTAAAAACTATGTTTAAGACATGTTTGATATTTTGAAATCTGTGTGTTGAGATAAATCTATAATTAATTTTATGTATGTGTGTGTTGATTTTAATATCATTTTGTCGCAGATCATGTCAAGCTCTGATGAAGAATATGATGAATTAGGCCCGGATATTAATTTACTTATAGTTTTGGGTCTCGCAAATGATTTTTTCCATGACATGACTCCATTTCTTGGATATATTGATTGGATGCCGTATCGAACTTCATCTCTTACTGGGAGGATGTATATTCAAGATATACTTGATGGTGTCACGCCCTTAGAGGCACATGCTTCCTCGAAAATCAGGCAGCATCTCCCCTGTACGATGGACAATATGGGGCAATTATACATACTATCTCACATGTATAGCTTAGCCACATGCGGCTAGCATCACAACAATATAAAAAAAATACACAACTACGCAGTTTATAATAATTTAACGGGTGGCTCAGCCACCTTAAAACATAAAAAAAATAACAATCCAAAGAGAACTCGAATGTCTCTGATAACAACAAAACCGGTCCGAATACACGAAAGCAAATAAAAGGCTAAACTCACCAAGTGCCGAAAACAAAACACCCGAACCAAAACAGAAACAACTCAACACTGAGGACTGGCAACTGGATCCTCTCCTGGCTCCAAGAAACGCAACTACCTGCTATATGAAACAACAAAAAGGAAAGCAGGGATGGTGAGTCCGGGCGGACTCTGCGAGTATATGAGTAGACAAATAAGAATGACATAATAAAGATAACGGAGTAGAGAAATCACCAATGTACAGTCCATAAGGAAATATAGAAACCTAATCATGCATAACATATGTAAATCGACATGGTATAAAGTCCGAATAACGACTAAGCAGGTATAGAACAACTCAACAACAATAATATCAAGATATACATGCATGTCAAACATGTGCAACAATCATAGCTCATATAAGTGCATAAAACACAAGCAAATGCATAAAAGAAATACGTATGCACATGATGCAATGACATGTGTCACCCCTGACGCCAGTCAAGCCGTCAACACATCCCATCTGTGTGACCGAATGGGTAGGGCTGTGACAACTGTACCACTCTAACAACAAATACCACATAAGGCGTGGTTGAGTGGACAGGATGCTGGGGAGTCTACACTCCAACCCCGATACATAGGGGGAGCTATACAGCTGCAATATCCCTCTAAAAACAACGGTGAGGATGAGCCACCAACAACTCATCCCTCTAAAAACAACGGTGAGGGTGAGCCACTGATGGACCCGAAATAGACTGTCACGAATGTGAGTCTCAAATTTAGATATTTATAAATGCTGGAAACCCTTTTTGCAATCAAAGAATGAAAACGTAGTAAAGGGACCACAGGTCGTATTTTTCCTCGGGACTAGTTGAGAGTTCGTTTGATTCGATGCTTGTATTTATGTGTCGTTTGTGTTTGTGGGTTTCAATTAGAGTTTGGGTTTGGTTTCAATCAGAATTGAAATTGCAATAGAAAGAAGAAAATTAACCAAACAAACTTAACCAAAGTAATGGCAATGAAAGATTCATCCAATTATTAACTTAATCAAACCGAGGTAGATTTGCATATTTGGAGAATGATACTAATAGCACATGCAATGATCACACTAAAGGTCAGGATTAATCTCAGAAACGAAGACTCAAACAACCAACCATCAAGCAATCCGTAACCAAACTTATATAAAGTCAATGTGAAGCTTCACTTGATTCACAATGCAAGCTTTTACAAACTAATATGAAGAATTAAGACTTGAAGTTCAGAAACAATGCAAATGAAATACAATCTCTTTTAACTCAATAGCCCGCATGAAGTTGCATCCAACTTAACACCAATCAATGCTAAAATTCCATCTGATACCAAGTGCAGAATTAAAAGAGAACCGATTTGATGCCAAGAGAAGGAAGTTTATGTGCCAAGGCTGATGTGGAGTGCTGAGCTAATTCTGACCATTCAGAATGGGAACTAATCAATCAAGATTGGAAAGGTAAACTACCAATACCCTGATACGCAAGTCATGCAGAACAAAGATTCAGCAACGAAATTCAGCACAATTCAGAAACTGTCAATGCAGAATCAGTTTCAGAACTGCAGATCAATTCGATTGCAAACAAACACATGAAGCAAGCTGAATTCGAGTGTGCAGTTTAATGTCAAACAAGATGTAGAAGATTCGAAGGTTCTCTTGACAAAACTTTAGAAACCAATAACGCCTAAGCTGACAGACTTAGAAACCAATTCATGTGCAGAAATGAATTGCAAATGCAGAAACTGAGAGTTGAAATCAGGGAACAATGAACTCAGAGATTTTCGAAGCAACTTGGATCAAGTTCAGATGCTGAAATGAGAAGACTGATACTCAGAATTTAAGTGCAGAAACGCAGAAGTTCAGAATTGATACAATAGCAGAAACTGTAATTTGATTTGCAGAGTTGAAATCTGAATGAAGGCAGAAATCAGAACATGAAGTGCAGGATGTAGTAACCGAATGAGATACTAAACCAAACTAAGCAACTGAGATCGAATTTACCAACTAGTATCAAGAACAACTTAGAAATAAACTAGACTACTGATATAAAATGCAGGGTTGAAAACTGATACTGCAGAAACTAAGGCTGATACGCATGCTGCAATCAAAGAAGAAAGACTGATACGCAGCATGACATTGGAAAGAAAATGAAATCAAGGGAAGTATTAACTAAATAAGCTATCCAACTAATGGAAGAACAGATTCGAACCACTAATTAAGCAGAATAAATCCAGAACCGAAGCTAAAACAACTGATGAAGAAATTTAGAAACAGAAACAGCTACAGAATTGAAATTACAGCTAAAAACTAAAATTCAATAAGAAATCTAAGCCTCAATCTCTCATCTCAACTCAAGAAACCCTTGCTGTCACTCAAGGATGAGCCTCGAATTGAGAAAGAAGCAATCCATACAAGAAAACCAATCAACTGATACAAAGTTCAGAATTAAAATGGCACGCTGCAGGAAAGAAAGTTACAAACTAAAAACAGAAAATTAAACAAGAAAACTATCCTCAATCACTCTATTAGGTCAAGATCTCCTTGTTCATCACGTAAGGGCTGGCCTCGAACCCCTAAGCTCAGCAATTCATTTGAAAACAGCTCAGTCAGTCGAATCTGCTCAAACTACACGCGGCTGGAATTTTCCAGTCCAATCTCTTCTATCTCAATGGATGGACTGCGATGATGATTTGAGAATCATCTGTGCTCACCTGAGAACCCCTACAAGCAGCTCAAATGATCGGAAATGGCTTGTGGACGAGAAACAAGCGATTGGGTAGCAGAGATGCCGAAACCCTCAAACAGCCCTGTTCCGGCGCAGATTGAGCTGAAATCATCCAACAAAACTATCCTCCAATGATCCAGATCTTGTTCCAAACAAAAAATTGAGGTGGTCGCGCCTCGGATTGAAGAAAAATTAAAGAACAAATGAAGAACAGACGAAGAACTGAAGACTTGCGACGAAGACGCGACGAGGCTGAAGAGCTGCGCAGGTTTTTGATTAAATACTTAGCATTGGACGGTTCAGATTGATTTGAGGAAATCCAACGGCTGATCTTCATCAGATCTGACCCAAACTTTCCAGATGTTGATCAATGGTCAGGATCTGCCTCGTGGTAGCTCGGATCCTCCAGATGTACAACGGATGGTCCAGATTAACCTAATCTTTGAATGGACGATCTAGAGCCCTCCGAGCTTTATCCAACGGTTGATTGAGCTCTGATTGGAATGAAACCTTCAGATCTTAATCAGAGTGCTTGATCAACCCTAACCCTAGCTCGGATTGCTTCAGATGGTCCCGGATGGCTCAGATCTAGCAGCTTTTGAATCGGACGGCCCAGATTACTCCAAAGCTTGATAACTCGATCCGGGTCCACTTTCGACTCAAGTTTGACCCAGTATGCCCTAGGTCCATGAACCTTTCATGCCTACAAAAAATAGATCAAAAATTTAGTGGCCAAATAATCCAAAAATATCAAGATTTGCAATTAAGTCCAAAATAAAAGAAAGTTCTAAAATCTAGGGCAATTTCACAATTAAGCAATAAAAACATAGGTCAAATATGGATTCTAGCAACTAAAATAATCAATAAAATGGTACTTATCAGCCACCAACAACTCATCCCTCTAAAAACAACGGTGAGGGTGTCACTGTTTGGCATAACAGGACAGGTGCTCGCACTCTAATAACTACCACGATAACAAGTGGTTGAGTGAATCAAGCAACAATATGATTAACGACGGCTTAACCAAATGTAAGCCCAACAGTCGTTAGTATGCAACGTGCAAGTATGGTGCATGATATACAATGCACGAACAACCGGAGAACAACGATGCAATAAAATCCAACGAGTAAAACATGCATCGATACAACCAACCGGAAATCGAAAACCAACGGTTATGCGCCTACACTACTAGGTAGGATATTTCTAATGCCAAATAAACCTATCTGTGTTTAATAGACTTCTAAGTACTCGCGTACAAGCAGTACTTTACAGAACAGAAAACCAACAGAGGACTGTACATAAACGAATTTGGAATACTCGAAGATCAACGAAGAATAAGTCTCAATGGCGATGTTTTAAATAACGACAAAGAACAAGGTCAAGCAACCTATCAGACATAATATAGCCATGCTTTTAAGGTAAAGAAAAAATACTCGAGTACAAAGGAGAAGTACCCCCGTCTTATAATTGTAGAACGTATATGAACAGAACCTCCCACGATCAACTGAACGAGTCCAAAGTCAAGATCCTGTATAAATGATAAGGTTTAGCTAATTATAAAATTATTAACTTAACTAAACAAAATACTAAGCGTGATCAGGATTCATCCTAATTACAACAGACTCCCAAGAATCTAGAACTTCCTAGCTACCGAACTAAATCAAATGTCCACGACACAATATAGGACAACAACCAAACATTTCCAAATTAATAACATAAATAATACTCAGGGTATCACATGGTTCCTCTACAACTCGAAACACCAATTCAACACTAACTACACACTTTATCAGACCTTATATCAGATAATCTATAATTACTCCATCCCTTTTTTATCCAAACAACCACGCCACAAGTTGAATGAGTTATAAGTGCACGTTGAGGTTAATTTTACCATAAGAACAAATTTTACAATAAAACAACCTCTTAGAGCAGATTCAACACTGAATTAACCATTCTCCTCATCCTATAGACCACACAACAACATAAATAACACTGTTTAACTGCCTAAGTAAAAATTAAAGGGAGCCTTATCTTTCTCAATATAACAGATAGAAAATTATTCATAATCGTAATATTAGCAGCAAACTTAATCACCCATCCGCAACCAAACTCAATGCGGCCAAAGGGTAACATAATTGATTAACCTAGTTGATTTGAACAAACAACACAAAAAGAACTCAAGCCAAACTTTCGTTACCCTACAGCTTCACCTTCTTCGACTATAGCTCCTACGGTTCAGGCGGTGGTTGCAATTCGCGAGATAGAAAAGGCTCGACAACTTCACAATCGCGAGAGGAAGAGGAAAGAAAAACCACGAACTCCTCCTTCGTGTGCGCTGAACCAGACGAAGAAGAAGAACTCGCTGAGCGTCCGCTAAGGTTCCGCGTCCAGGCAGAGGCGACGGCTAGGACTCGGCTCGGCGTCGAAACCAGCGAAGAAGAAGAAGAAGAAGAAGGGACGGAGAACAAACGGAAGAGTGCGGGTTGGTCGGCGGCGTCGCTGGTCACGGCGCGTGCGGCTGCGGCGACTAGGTTGGCGGCGTGGAACTGCTCGGGGAAGAATCGAAAACTGATCACGGGTGAAAAGGGCTTTAGGGGCTTTTATATAACTTAATTTTCGACTTTTTTGCAAATCAACCCAACAACTTCAGTAAATTCCAACTAGGTCCCTATTTTTTTGAAATTCTTACCTTTTCAACCCCATTAAAACTCGGTATTTAACATTCTCCCCCACTAATAAAAAATTTGGTCCCCAAATTTCACTAACAAACCAAAACAAATACTAATCAACCACAACAGGTATCAACACCTCAATTATAATATAAATATGGAGTAAAAACCAACCATACGCACCTCATGTAACTAGATGAGGGTAGCGAGCTCTGATCGTATCCTCGAGCTCCCAAGTAGCTTCCTCCTCAGAGTAGTGCTGTCAACCAACCTTAACCCTGATTGAGAGTCAAATGCATTATCTATCATATTGGGAAATGTTCAACATCTCTCTAACGGTAGCTATCCAATTACAAGCGGTAACTTATACATAGATACCCTATAGCTCTTTAATATCTCAGAAAATCGATTCATTGACCTGCGGTGTCTTCTCTCTGGTGATAGTGTAAACCCGGTCCATCTCTGGAACTGATGGTGGCGTCGTCTGAATAGGCAGTGGCTTATCATTTGAATTGTTGCTGGCTGCATAGTCTGAGGTATTGGAGCTCCCACCGTCTGCTGAGTCTGATAACTTGTAGTTTCGACCATCTGCTGAGGCTAGTAAACTGAAGACTAATATGCTAGGCATAGCTGATCTACACATACAATGGTGTATGGATACATACAGAAAGAACGGGATGCTCAAACAAATGGAGGTTGTACTTTTGCTCATGAAAAGCAATCAGGTCAAGCCAGATACGATCATATTCAATCTCCTTATTGATGCGTATGGATTCTCAGGGTATTGTTCCAAACAAGAAGTTCTTTTTGGAGGCTTTAGAAGCATTTGGTTATGAAACAATAACTGAAGCTAATACAGCAGATACTTCAAATGCTCAACTACTTAAATCCTAGATGTCTTCAGTCATTAAAAATTAGCCTAATGCCTCTACCATTAATTAAGGCATACACGCAACATTGCTGCATATTTCCTCAATCCTCTTGCTAAAGATCTCAGATGCTTTATATATATATATATAGTTGAGGAGCTTACTGCAAACAAGCGGCAGATTTTTTTTTCATGCCTAAACATGATTTTCAGGTGAACATATCTATTTCTAGACGAGATATCTATTTTCTAGGCCAATTTTTCAGACAAGTATTTGCAGTAGACAAACAGGATCAACTTTCAGGCCTGATTAGAATACCTGGAATCTCATTCCTGATGGCATTATCTTCATCTACGGTTAAATAAATAAATAAGTAAATCAATAACTCTCTCCTCTCATCACAAAATCCAAATCATATATAACTTCTACCACTATATTCATATTCCTGAAGAGTATGTGCTCTATAAATACATTATGTCATGACAGAAGCAACCTCACCATTGAGAAGCGTTCTTAACACCCTTCCTTTTAATCAAATCGCATAAAGAATGTCTAGGATTCATCCAAGGCTGAACAGAAATGATGATGAAAAACTTAGTACAATAGCAAGCCATCCATCAGTATGGACAATATGGAACAAGTCGAGCATGGGTTTTCAAGGAACAGATGGGTTCACAATTTACGACACAAATGTTTTGCAGGAGAGCTTTTGCTCATGAACGGCGATGGAAAACCAATCATGGCTCTGAGGACACAGGTACACATGAAAGTTGTTTTAGTTTGCCACTTTTCAATAGCCACAATATGGTAAGACAGGAAAATTACCAAGGGTAACAAAGGCTAAGTTCCAAATCTACAGATTGAGAGACGTGCAATTAAAATGTCACACTGATTTTCTATGATCAGATAGAATAAAACATTCTAGATTTTTTTTTAATCCCGATTTAATAAACTTTTATATGATATTGATTGACCGTAACTTCCCTACAGAAACTTTTTAATGTTCTCAGAAAATACAGTCATACTTGGAAGTAGCACCAATAGCCTATCTTTTAAGATGGTACGCTAGAATGCATGAAGTACTTTTTCCTTCTATGAATAACTGAGAAACATTTCCTTTTTGTTGCAAACATTTGCAATGTCAAGCACGTGAAATTATGGACAATAATACCTAGGAATGCTGGAAACAGAACAACTAGTTCCCTTGGCATCAGATAACTGTAAAGGAATAATCATTTGATGGTACAAAATTAGAAATCACAGATAGATCAGGGCTTATGCTTACTTGAGATTTAATTGGTAAAAAGTTGAGAGCTAATGTTATCTCAACCAAGGAATTGAAGACCAACTTGTACTTCATGAAGGAATAGAATAGGTCATGCTTAAACTCAACTTCTCTGAGATTAATTTCAAAAACCACAAGAACAAAGAACTATCTCAACCCAAGGAGCAGCTACTTCTATATTATACTCTTCTTAAAAAAAAAATCTTTTTACCGTTTATCTATTTAAATAGATTTGATTTTTTTTTTAAACACGTGCAATATTTGAGGATGCACAAAGCATCATGGAATCAAATTCCCCTTGACTGTTTTAATGGATAAAAATATCAAAATTACTTTATAAAGTTGGTAAGTTGTCAACTGACAAAATATACTAATCCTCAAAGATACATAATCTATTTCCATGTTATACATATCTTATAAATAATTTTACAAGTTATGTTTTAAAATAGTTATCAAATGAATAGATATTCCTAACTGTGAAAGATTTAATCCTTGTTATTTCATAATGTTACTTTTGAATAGTTTTTTTTCCCTTTTTGTGTGTGTACAACATTGGTTAGTGGTTACTCATTTAGCTAATTATCACTTAGGAAGTGATCGAGTATAACCTAGGTTAGGTATCAACAATTTGCCATTAGCAAAATTCAATTAATTTTAGTGGTCTTACTGTCTGAGGATTTAATGAGGTTTACAAAGTTTCTCTTGTGACTCGTCATTGTACTTAAAGTTCTTTTCATTGGTTAAGATTAAATGCAGTCAACTGCATGCTAACAACAAAGTGATCTTCAGGTCATCTCTTACATAAGATTGTGATAAAGCCCTTGGCTATTTTATTGAGTGGTTTCATAGCATTAATTGTTTATTAAGGAGCAATTGTACACTGGAAGTTTCTAAATGACTTTAGATACTATGAACCCAAAAGAACATTGGGCCTGTGCTGATTTATATCAAGGTTCAATATGGAAACACACTAATCTTAATTTGCTTTGTCAACTAGCATCCCTTATTTATTTTGATTATTTTGCACAATTAGACCAAGGGATTTAGTTCATACAAAGTGGCTTGCAATTGTCCAGCAGGTTCAGAAATGGAATGGAAAGTTTCCTAGCTTTATAAGCTGTCATTGAAAAATTCAGATGGAAGAATCTCTAACGATACCTAAATAAGGTAGAGTATACGAGAGGCCAAAAAGAATACCTGTCGTCTGAAGAAGTTCCATTGCTGCCAAGTCCCAAAAATACTATCATACCGAACTATGTCAAGAAAATGACTCCGCGAAAATACAACCAAATCCGTAAAATACCGATAGACCTTGAAAAAAACAACTTCGTCAACCCTCGAGAAAAAGACTCCGCAAAATAAACAAATCTGTAACATACAGATTGACCTTGTAAAACAACTCCATAAACCCACAGAACCAAAACTACGCAAAAACTTCCCACAGATCCCAAAGAAACTTGCGAAACCTCGCTCTAATACCAAAAATTGTCACGCCCCCAGAGGCACATGCTTCCTCGAAAATCGGGCAGCATCTCCCCTGTACGACGGACAATATGGGGCAATTATACATACTATCTCACATGTATAGCTTAGCCACATGCAGCTAGCATCACAACAATATAAAAAAAATACACAACCATGCAGTTTATAATAATTTAACGGGTGACTCAGCCATCTTAAAACATAAAAGAAATACAATCCAAAGAGAACTCGAATGTCTTTGATAACAACAAAACCGGTCCGAATACACGAAAGCAAATAAAAGGCTAAACTCACCAAGTGCCGAAAACAAAACACCCGAACCAAAACGGAAACAACTCAACACTGAGGACTGGCAACTGGATCCTCTCCTGGCTCCAAGAAACGCAACTACCTGCTATATGAAACAACAAAAAGGAAAGCAGGGATGGTGAGTCCGGGCGGACTCTGCAGGTATATGAGTAGACAAATAAGAAAGGCATAATAAAGATAACGGAGTAGAGAAATCAACAATGAACAGTCCATAAGGAAATATAGAAACCTAATCATGCATAACATATGTAAATCGACATGGTATAAAGTCCGAATAACGACTAAGCAGGTATAGAACAACTCAACAACAATAATATCAAGATATACATGCATGTCAAACATGTGCAACAATCATAGCTCATATAAGTGCATAAAACACAAGCAAATGCATAAAAGAAATACGTATGCACAAGCAATGACATGTGTCACCCCTGACGCCAGTCAAGCCGTCAACACATCCCATCTGTGTGACCGAGTGGGTAGGGCTGTGACAACTGTACCACTCTAACAACAAATACCACATAAGGCGTGGTTGAGTGGACAGGATGCTGGGGAGTCTACACTCCAACCCCGATACATAGGGGGAGCTATACAGCTGCAATATCCCTCTAAAAACAACGGTGAGGGTGAGCCACCAACAACTCATCCCTCTAAAAACAACGGTGAGGGTGTAACTGTTTGGCATAACAGGACAGGTGCTCGCACTCTAATAACTACCACGATAACAAGTGGTTGAGTGAATCAAGCAACAATATGACTAACGACGACTTAACCAAATGTAAGCCCAATAGTCGTTAGTATGCAACGTGCAAGTATGGTGCATGATATACAATGCACGAACAACCGGAGAACAACGATGCAATAAAATCCAACGAGTAAAACATGCATCGATACAACCAACCGGAAATCGAAAACCAACGGTTATGCGCCTACACTACTAGGTAGGATATTTCTAATGCCAAATAAACCTATCTGTGTTTAATAGACTTCTAAGTACTCGCGTACAAGCGGTACTTTACAGAACAGAAAACCAACAGAGGACTGTACAGAAACGAATTTGGAATACTCGAAGATCAACGAAGAATAAGTCTCAACGGCGATGTTTTAAATAATGATAAAGAACAAGGTCAAGCAACCTATCAGACATAATATAGCCATGCTTTTGAGGTAAAGAAAACTACTCGAGTACAAAGGAGAAGTACCCGCCTAATAATTGTAGAACGTATACGAACAGAACCTCCCACGATCAACTGAACGAGTCCAACGTCAAGATCCTGTATAAATGATAAGGTTTAGCTAATTATAAAATTATTAACTTAACTAAACAAAATACTAAGCGTGATCAGGATTCATCCTAATTACAACAGACTCCCAAGAAACTAGAACTTCCTAGCTACCGAACTAAATCAAATGTCCACGACACAATATAGGACAACAACCAAACATTTCCAAATTAATAACATAAATAATACTCAGGGTATCACATGGTTCCTCTACAACTCGAAACACCAATTCAACACTAACTACACACTTTATCAGACCTTATATCAGATAATCTATAATTACTCCATCCCTTTTTTTATCCAAACAACCACGCCACAAGTTGAATGAGTTATAAGTGCACGTTGAGGTTAATTTTACCATAAGAACATATTTTACAATAAAACAAATTCTTAGAGCAGATTCAACACTGAATTAACCATTCTCCTCATCCTATAGACCACACAACAACATAAATAACACTGTTTAACTGCCTAAGTAAAAATTAAAGGGAGCCTTATCTTTCTAAATACAACAGATAGAAAATTATTCATAATCGTAATATTAGCAGTAAACTTAATCACCCATCCGCAACCAAACTCAATGCGGCCAAAGGGTAACATAATTGATTAACCTAGTTGATTTGAACAAACAACACAAAAAGAACTCAAGCCAAACTTTCGTTACCCTACAGCTTCACCTTCTTCGACTATAGCTCCTACGGTTCAGGCGGTGGTTGCAATTCGCGAGATAGAAAAGGCTCGACAACTTCACAATCGCGAGAGGAAGAGGAAAGAAAAACCACGAACTCCTCCTTCGTGTGCGCTGAACCAGACGAAGAAGAAGAACTCGCTGCGGCGTCGAGCGTCCGCTAGGGTTCGGCGTCCAGGCAGAGGCGACGGCTAGGGCTCGGCTCGGCGTCAAAACCAGCGATGAAGAAGAAGAAGAAGGGACGGAGAACAAACGGAAGAGTGCGGGTTGGTCGGCGGCATCGCTGGTCACGGCGCGTGCGGCTGCGGTGACTAGGTTGGCGGCGTGGAACTGCTCGGGGAAGAATCGAAAACTGATCACGGATGAAAAGGGCTTTAGGGGCTTTTTATATAACTTAATTTTCGGCTTTTTGCAAATAAACCCAACAACTTCAGTAAATTCCAACTAGGTCCCCATTTTTTTTTCGAAATTCTTACCTTTTCAACCCCATTAAAACTCGGTATTTAACAGATGGGCACCCCCAAGTTTGCTTTGACAATTTCCATATGTCAAAACATGTGTTTGTGAATTTTTGTCGGATATTAAAAGAGATGAATCTATTGCAAAATCGAAAGAAAGTTATAGTTAAAGAAGGTGTTGCTATGTTCTTACTAATCATCGGGCACAACACACAATATTGAATTTGTGCCGATCGATTTCAACATTCATTGTACACTTGTAGCAAGTGGTTCAAGCGAGTTTTATGAGCTGTTTCTACATTGGGCATATATATAATTCGACGATATGAATACGCCCATCCTCACATATTGCTTTTTACACTTGCATGCGTATCGATATGTTTTTTACATTTGTGTATACAAGTTGGGAGGGGACAACAAATGATTCTAGAGTTTTCGTAGACGTACTGACAAGGCATGAAAATAATTTTCCTAAACCTTGCGGGTAAGTAATATAAAAAACTCTATATGTATATTCATTTATGTTGGTGTTTTACATTATTAATATGGAAATATTATCACAGATCAATTTTATCTGGCTGATTCTGGTTACCCAAATATGCCGGGATTTCTCGCTCCATATCAAGGTCGACGCTATCACTTGAGAGATTATCGGCGCCAAGGCAGACCAAGAGGGAAGAAAGAGTTATTCAATTATAGGCATATATAGTACATGTCGTAATATTTTAGAGCGATGCATTGGAGTGCTCAAAGCAAGGTTTCGAATTTTAAAAGATATGCCAAACTATCCAATTACTAGGCAAAGATTAATTCCAGTTGCATGTTGCGCGGTGCATAATTTCATACGTCGGCATCATGCAATGGATAATTTGTTTATGGAATACTCTTCTGATGATATGGTCATGTCTGGAGTTGAAGAAGATTTTGATAATCAAGAGCCGATTCCAATTGATCCAAGTCAAACAACTCAGATAGGACACATACGTGATGAAATTGAAAGCCATATGTGGAATGATTATGTGGAGCATCATCCATAATTAGCTAATGTTTGGTTTCAGCCTTTTGTAGCGAGCAATTTTGTTATGAATGGTTGTTTTTGTTTTCGAATTTTGGTTGTTTTTAGAAGGTTTTTGTTACAAGCTATGGGATGGTTTATTTGAAGAGTTAAGTGTACTTGTGGCATCTGATATTCTAAAAACCAAATTGTAAAAATTGCCTTTTCTTTTATAACCCACTTGGATGTCAATGCCATGCGCTCAGTGTCCATCTTCCGAATTTTTTTGTGGTTCTACTCCTCTTTTAGTAACAATTTCTGATTGTTAGCAAACTTGGTGTTCCAATTAAGACGACTTTTAAAAGCTCTTGTGTTACGTTATTTACCTTTTGTACAGCTACTGTACTTCGAGCAGGAAGAGAGTGGTGGATTGAGCCTAGTATCGCAGGTTAGCTAAATGTTGGGCTAATATCTATTATTTGACATTAAATCTAAAAAAAAGAAGACTGTCTGAAGTTCATGCTAGATTGTTATCATGTTGAAATTGTCCTCTCTTTGTAGTGAACTTCATGATGTTATTAGATGATGATATATCTTTTAACTAATAGTACTTTTGATGTTCATCAAACTTAACGAATGGCACAGGAAGACAACACTAAAACTGGCAAGGGTGCTTCAGCAGGAATATTCTTCCTTTGTTTTCCGGTGTATCGGTTTGATCCAAACCATGCGGTAAGGTCGACTGTTTCAAAAGTTGTACATCCAACTTTTGGACCTTCTAACTTAACCTCTATTGGTCACCTTTGTTTCTTCAAGATATCAGTTGCTAAAGATCCTGATACCGACTTCTTTAAGAAATTGGATGGGTTTCAAGCATGCGAGGTCAATGAGTTGAAATCGGGCATTCATGTCTTTGCAGTCTAATGAGCATTCATTTACTGAAACAGTTTTGTTGTCAGTTTTGTAATCAATTTTACTGAAACAGTATAATGAGCATTGATTTACTTTGAATGTTTTGTTGTAAAAGGTGGTTGATTTGATGAACTGAGGTCAATTTATCACTACTTTGATTTACTTTGAATGTTTTGTTATAGAAGGTGGTTGATTTGATGAACTGAGGTCAATTTATCACTACTGATAAACGTTAGGTCATAGAGATCCACATATATGTCGGTAACTTTGGAAGTGATACTGATGTTATTCATTTGTTGTACCTAGAGGAGGATTTTGGGAAAAAAACATAAAAGAAAATTCTACAATTCGATACATGTTTGCGTATACTTGTCTATTCTACCTTTGTATTGAAGACTCGTAATTCTTTTGCACGATTATTGGTTACTTTAGTGTTCATTTGCCGACCTTAATCACATCGTTGCCGGTTCAAAAGTTTGGCATTATCAAGCTAAACATAAAGACTTGACTAATCACATCGTTTTAAAAAAATTATTTTATTTATAATTTTCAATATTAACATACCAAACGTATTTTTCAGTTTTCTTTTTTAGAAAATAGAATTACAGTATACATACCAAACACATTTTCCGTTTTCCAAAAATTAGATCAGAAAATAGAAAAATAAAAAATGAAAAATAAAAAATAGAAAAAAATTTCAGAACAAAACACCCTCTTAATCTTTATCAGAATTCTCTTTAAAACATAGGAACCACACATGACGCTTCAAAGAGGAATTGCAATAGAGAGCTTCGAATTCTGATTTAGGAAGCAATTATATATATCCCAAATTTCATTAAAAAAAAGAAATTAGTGCTTGATTAAGATCTCAAACTCTAGCACGTCATAAATAATATATTTGAGAACGATTGAGTTAATAAAAATAAAAGAGAAACAAATTAAAGCTGACGTTGAAACCAAATCTTCAAGTAATGTAGAGGTGAAATTTGAGGTTTATAATTTAGAAATAGTGAAAACTCAAATATATTTTTTTATCTTGAAATTAATGTAATATGCATGGAGCAATACAACTAGGAATATGTTACGAATTGGATCATTAAAAAGCACATTTAGAGCTTTAAATATGGGAGATATTTCAAGAAGTTTTTATAATATTGATGTGACATATTGAAATCATAAATAAATTTATTTAGAACTCTAACGATTGAAAATGTACCCAAGGAATTGAAAGCCAATACTTCTGTAATTTTTCAAGAAGCAGAGCATGCACGTTTGCAATTAATAGAGGTGATGGAGCTCATTAAAGGCTAACTGTTTTATGATCGATCATAAAAAAGGACTTGATCTTCTCTCGGATTTTCTTCAGGATGTTA
The DNA here is from genome assembly GCA_024364735.1 of Boesenbergia rotunda. Lineage (NCBI taxonomy): Eukaryota > Viridiplantae > Streptophyta > Magnoliopsida > Zingiberales > Zingiberaceae > Boesenbergia > Boesenbergia rotunda. The sequence continues at coordinate 349,374 of JAGFNQ010003141.1, forward strand.
AGACATGAGGAAAGAAACATGGGTTCTTTGAGTGCATCAGTGGTTAAAGCATTCAAAACTCTTAGGCCGGAGACTAATATTACTCCAATCCTTCCTCCTAATGCCGTCACATTTGTCGAGCTTAATTTCTTAAAATATATAACAAGCTTTTTAGAAATAAAAAAGCATACGTTGTATGGCCAAATCGATCGACTATGACACCAAATGTATAGTAGCATCAAAAGACTTGGGTATCTCTCATTGGCATGCAAATAATGATTCACAACCTAAACACGATAATGATAAAAATGTTGTTTGCATAACAAAATGCAACAAAAAAAAAAAAAGGAAAACCTCCAAACATACACACACTTATTTTTGGCTTTTTGTTCTCTCTACCCCAAGATGAACTAGTAGAACTCTCAAACACCTAATGCATAAGTTAGAGCTAGTAATTAACATTAGAAATGGTACAACATGACTTACAAACGCTGGCAGGCAGGGCATGTTGCTTCATACAGTCTGATCAACAAATGTTTCAAGTGCAATAGATGATAAGAATAGTTGCAAAATATAAAAGTCACAAATTCGATAAGAATAGTAACAAAGTATTCGAACGTCCAAACGACAAATTAATATGCCACAATACTTATTTAGCAAATTCACACAAATACAGTCAAAATTAAAGAAATGCACAATGATGTCACAATAAGCAAATTTTGTTCCCATTGTAAGCGATTCTAAAGACATCGATCAGATATCCCAATAAGAACATATCACGAAGCTATCACTTGAATATTATTATTAGCAAACTCCGATGGAAGCTTTTAGCGCTCGTCTTATGCATAGTATGCCCATGAAGAACCAGATCCTTCTTGTGATAATTAATTGAAGGGCCGTTTAGGTCTCATTTCAATTCCAACCTTGCCTTTAAGTTAACCGTGTAAAATACATGCAATAAAAGAGACAAAAATTAATGAACAATGTACATAAATAATGCTAATTATCAAAGAACTAAAAAAAAAATTGTATGACAAAGAAAAAGTACTTGATGAATCATATATATGTGAAATGAGAGACTGATTCTTCTATTGCCAAGATTAACTAAAAATACAATAAAAGGAATGCAAAATATATAAAAGCTCTCTACACATGAAAATAATGGGCGTCAAGGGTACTTACTCTCCTCATCTCTCTATCCGCATCAAACTTTAGCTTTTGCTCCATCAGAGTTGGATGAACATCGCCTACGCTATAGAAAACATCTAGTGACATGGGAAGGCCCGCCTCTGGCATCGTTTGAATCTGTGGACAGTCATGTATAAGTAGCTCTTTGAGAAGGGGAGGAAGTCCTTTCTCAGACAGTGATTGGAGCTGTGGACAACCAGATATACGTAGTCTCTTGAGAAGGGTAGAAACTCCTATATCTGGTAGTGATTGGAGCTGTGGACAGTTGATTATGAATAATTCTTCTAGGAAGGGAAGGCAATGCAGCAGCTCTGTCGGCAGAGATTGTAGTTTCTTGCAATCATAGAACCATAGAGATGTAACAGCAGTGAGACTTTGAATCAATATCGCCTCCTCAAATATCACCTCCTCAGAAGATGAATTAATTGCAAATACTGTGATGAATGACAGTGAGTTTCTCAGAGGAGACATTTTCAGCAGAGCAGTGTTGTTGACCCATTAATTCACGCAGAGATGACAAGCTCCCGGCTTGCTCACCTTCTACATCCAACTGAAGCAGCTTAGGACATCCTAAGATCATCAATTCCTTGAGGGATTTAAGACGTCCTAAGCAATCCATCCTTCTTAACTCATCACAATTAATGATGTACAAACATGGCAATTTTACAAATTGAACCAGAGGAATACACGTTATGTATGGACAATCACTTATTTCCAATCGAGAAACTAAACGAAGGTTGACCAAGCAGTCGGGCAAAAGTTTTGCATATTTGCCACAGTCGATCAATTCCAATACCTTGAGTGAGGGCGGTAGATGGCGGCCACCTTCCTCGTCATATTCCGTTTTGCTATTTAATAACAAACTGGGACAGTATGATATTTCCAATATTTCTAGGGAA